>WBMV01000322.1:304-576935 GCA_013396655.1 Campylorhamphus procurvoides
GGATGTGGCGGGACCGGGCAGACCGGGATGTGGAGGGACGGGGCAGGCGGCCGCGCCGAGCAGTGCCCCGACGTGGCCGCCGCCTCTGCACCCGCATCCGCGCCCGCTCCGGCTGGGGGTTTCGGGCGGGATGGAGAGAGCATCGCCAGCCCGGGGGGGGAAACGCGAGGATACGAGGGGCGTGCAGTCGCGAGGGGACAGCTGCGACCCCACGGGCAGGTGCAGCCTTGCGGGAGTGGATGACTGGTACATTCATGCAGGGCTGGGTGCAACCTTGTGGAGATAGGTGCATCCTTATGGGTGTCTGTGTAAACCTATGGGAGTAGGTGCAGCCTTATTGCAACCCTGCTAGGGAAGATGCAACCTTACGAAGGGAGGTGTCTTACGAGAGGTGGGTGCACCTACAGGGGTAGATATAATGTTATGGGGGCAACTGCAGCCCTACAGGGTTAAGTGCAGTCTTATAGGGGTAGGTGTAAGCCTATGGGTCAGCTGCAACTCTCTGAGGCCAGGCGGACCTGTGTTGCTTTTCAGCCGAGGTATAGATGGGGTGGGAAGCAAAGCTGACACTCTGTAGCCCGGCAGCACTCCTGGGCTGGCGGCTGTCCCAGGGAACAGAGCACACGCACAAAGAGTAGTTTAGTCTGCAAAGAGGCCTGACGGGGCTCAGCCCGGAGGCTTTCCCTTCGGGGACCCCACAGGGGTACGTTGCTAAAGGGTGCAGGATGGCCAGTGGGATGGAGGGCAGCCAGCCCGGACAGCCAGAGGTGGCAAGTTCCTGCACTGGCAAGAGGATACTCAGAGTTGCTGTATGTGCAGTTTCAGCTACAAATCTCCCACAGCGTCTTCACAAAAGGGAGAAAGCAAACTGATTTTAGCTGTGGGATTTAGAGGGGGTATGAAAGATATTCAAGAGGTTTGCAGCATGAAAAAAGAGAAAAAGAGATATCTGTTGGGAGGCAAGTGTGTCCAGCCTCGGGACAAGCATGACAAATCCTAGGAGTTATGGAAAGTGCAGTGATGTCTATTTCCTAAATATCTGTCTTGTCCAAAAACAGGTTTGTGGTTTTTTTTCTTTTGTCTCATATGCAAAACCCATGCTTATTTCTCTCTGTGACTCTCTTGACAGGAGCTGGTGACCTGACAGGGGATGCCATGGGCTATGTGACAGGCGTTCTGGCCGTGCTGATACATGCTGCCTACCTGGTGCTCATTCAGAAAACCAGCGTAGATAGTGAATATGGACCCCTGACAGCTCAGTATGCCATTGCTGTTTCAGCCACCCCTTTTCTCATCATCTGCTCCTTTGCCAGCATGGATTCCATCAACGTCTGGTCCTTCCCAGGGTGGAAGGACCCTGCCATGGTATGCATCTTTATTGCTTGTGTCCTGATTAGTTGTGCCATGAACTTTACCACCCTTCACTGTACTTACATTAACTCGGCTGTGACCACCAGCTTCGTAGGGGTGGTGAAGAGCATAGCCACCATCACAGTAGGCATGGTGGCCTTCAATGATGTGGAGCCCACAAGGTTATTTATAGCCGGTGTTGTGGTCAATACCTTGGGGTCTGTCATTTACTGTGTGGCCAAGTACATTGAGACCAGACGGCAGAGCAATTATGAGGACCTGGAGAAAGAAGCTGGAGAAGAGGAGGGGAGAAGGCAGGCTGGGGATCACGCTCTGTTTGCCATGGAGGCAGTTTCCCAGGGAAAGGAGACTGAGGAAGCATCAGTGGAAAGATCAGCCACGGGGGACAGCCAGAGTGGAGAGGAAGAGAAGGACATCACTGAGAAATCTGCCAAGGCACCCATAGTCCAGGCAAAATCCACCATCACGCAAGAAGTGAACAGGAGCTCACTGAAGGAAGCCTATCTTGGAGTATGGAGGTTGGTGAGGGGTGCTAATTATATAAAGAAGGATTATTTGATAGAAAATGAAGAGCTACCAAACCCTTAAAAAGGAGGTTTGAAAACTATTGCTTGAGGACAGATATCTGGTTCTCTGTACAGGAGGAAAGGCAGAGCATACATTCCTACATCAATGCTTACAAATCCAAATCATGCAGGATGACTTTACCTCATTGTCAAAAAGCAAAAGGTCATAGTTTGCTCATGCTTTGGGCTTGCTTTCAGCTGCTTTCAGTACATCACTTTAATCCCACCTCAGCTAAGGTGCAGACACAGAGAGAGTTGGGTAATGGGAAGTCACGGGCTGCTTGCCCAGCAGCCTAGGCTGTGAGTGACATCAGTACCATTGGGTTGGTCGGTGGTGCCAGTGACACAGCAGTAGCCTAGAGCTTAGCTTGTGTCTGAGGCCTTGTGATTTAAATACATTCAGAGGCTCTGTCAATGTGCTTCCCTCTCTGTATCCATCCAATTATAGGTATTCTATATAAATATATTCCTACAGTATAGACTACTATTAACTGTACTTTTTTATGCTCCTCTGTGTCAATACAATTGCAACAAAGCTAGAGGTCGTGTGGCTTCAGTTATACTGGCGTAAAATCACTCTCTTAACTGAAGAATTGAAACCCTTCAGGCTGAGCCTTGGACCTGGTTTAAATTGGGTGCTTTGTGTCTTTCGTATAAGTACTTTTGTCTTGTGTTGGTGTACATGAAAGCAGAACCAGATCTGAACTTCTAAGAAGCTTTGATTAGCAAAAGAAGGATGTTTATCTGTGAGCTTTAACTACATATAGCATTTGGCGTATTAGCTTGACTCAAAATTTGGAAATGTTGGTGTGTATTGATTGGATTTGGGATGACTATAAAACAGTTAGGGATAAAGTGTGTGCCTTGTGTTATCCCTCCTTGTACCCTAAAATCTGGTGACTCAGCCTGGATGGGAACCTAGGAGTCCTCTCCATCCATTCTCTCATAAGTAGAGGCTGATAGCAGAACTGGGAACACCAACTCTCCACAGTTCCCAGGGCTGCTTTTGCAGGACAGTTCCGCTGTATCCTAGCCATGTGTTGGTACATGGCTTTGTGCGTATCAGCCCTTGCTGTCCCTGTGCTGTGTTGTCCCATGGAAGAAAGTGTGGATAGGCAGGCAGGAGCTGCAGCATCCTCTGGCAGATCCCATGGCTTAGTGCCTGTGGGCCAGGATGTTCAGAGCACTCAGCATCAGAGCATCCATGCCTTTGGTAGAAGCAGCTCTCTGGTGCTCAGACTGTCCCCGTGGGCTGTGAGGGGCACAGCTGCCTCTCCCCCAGCCACTCAAATGCTCCTGTGGGAAGTGGGAAGCAGTAACTCCAGTGAGACCTCTGCTGAATATGCTAATATTTTGTCACACGTGTTTAACTGAAAAGACTGTGGAAACAAATGTTTGAGTGTTTCTTAGCCTGAGGATATCCTTCTGGTAGGTGGGGCTACTTGGGTGAAACCTTTGCTCAGACTAGACAGAGAAAAGATTTGACTCTCAGTATTTCTCATCCCAAAAGGGTGCCACAGCCGTTGGGGTCATCTTGACCACAGACTGAAACAAGCTGTTATTATCTCCTGAAAAAATGAATCAAGTTTGTTGTTGTTGTTGTCCTCTTTAATATTGTTGCTATTGTTGTTGTTAATAATTATTTATTATTATTTATTAAGCCAGCAAACTGAGAATCAGTTATTCCCAGAGCCCTAATTAATCAGTGCCTAGTCCAATGCTCTCTCAAGCCGAGCAGGCAGCATTAGCTCACAGCACATTCAGCACTGAAGACCCATGTGAGCAATTTGCCCAAAAGGGAATATTTGCAAAACTGCTCTCTGGGGGAGCTTTAGATTCTTGTCAATAAATGTAGGCAGAAACATCAGGTGCTGCCGAGCGAGTGCAGGAGTTGGCTGACCTGGCATCACCATTAGATTTTGAAAGAGATGTCTATAAAGACATTTAGGCTAAAAGCCTGTAGCTGCTGAGCTGAGGGAAAGGGCATGGAGATCTGTGCATCACACCTTATGTATAGTTTGTGTTTGAGAATTGAGAGAAACTGGCTGTATGCCAAAATACGTTTACTTTCTGTGCAAGCTCCATATGGGATCTTTTGAATAAAAGCACTATTTATTGTTTCTAGGCTAATATAATAGGGCTTTTGTTAGTATTTCAAATGCACCCTAGACTAAAGAAGTTTGTGCCTATGAATTATAGTTGCTGTATTACTGAACTCATTAAGATACTGAGCTGCATTGTAATCATACAGATGGCTGGAGAGAAACCCACATTTCTGATCTGTTCTTACTGTGCTCAGTGTTTTCTGTCCACAAAAAATGTGGATCTTTTTACCACCTGGATACCAGTCTTAGATCCTGTAGTGCACACTCCGTGTTTGACACATGCTGTAGGAAGCTCTCCCCCTGGACTCCTGTTTCAGGACTTTTTCCCGGCAGGAGTTTAATGTTTTGCCACTTACTGTTGTTGAATTATTAGTAGAAATCTGTGAAAATTCAAACAGTTTTGACTATTAAAAAAGCTGCTGTTACAATGTTGTACATTTGCATGCATAATCGAACTGTGATTATATTGTATTCTGTTTATAACTGTAAATTCCCTAAATTAAAATGGGAATTTGGCAAATGCAACCACTTTTTCAATAACAGACACTGTCGCACAATAAAATGAAAATAATGCCTCGTGCTGAGGTATTTTAATAGCATCAGCGGAAGACTGCAGAATGAGATGTGGGAATAAAATGCACTGCTTTCCAAAAGCCTTCTGGTTTTCTTATTGTTGCCACTCCAGGGTGCTCATTTTTGGTTCATTTATAGTTATTCTTGTGCCTTTACACTGTCCAAGTTTTCTCAACATGTGACCGCACGCTATAAATACTGTCACGGACAGAGGGACTAAGGACAGAAAAAGGAATACAGGAATCTGAAGTGCTGGGTCCTCTGTGCAGCTTAAAGTTTTTGTGGTTCTCAGCAGGGATTTCTTTAGTTGCATATTTAAAATGATTTAGTGTCACTGGTGTAACTGCTGTACCTTCAGAATAAATAAAAGAATATGCTCATTATTAATATTTCTATCATAGAATCATTGCATTATAAAAGGACTTAATGCTAATTTATTTATCAATGTATTACCATTTGCTTATAATTTATTAAAATTTATTTATCATTTGTATTACCAGCTATGTCACATGGCAACCCCAGGAGATGACTTAAGCATTAAGCATTTTACCTGTTTGCTTTGGATGAAAGGTACGTAATGTGCCTGTGACTGAAACTGAGTTGTGCCAGACCAGGCTGCAGTTGGTGATTATTACCAAATTCATCTTAGAGCTCCACACAAATGTGCCTGCAGGTTGATGTAGAGAAAGAAACTGTCCTTGCTGCCAGATAATAAATGAACCTGATGCACAATGACTGCTTTGAGATTAAACATGAATTTCAGTGTCAACACATCCTCGAGTAACACCTGCTATAGCACTCCTAGATCTGCAGGTACACACACACACGCACGCACACAAATACACACGCAATAGGACAGCAAAAGCCAGACTGGCTGGCTGTTCTGAAATACATTCTTTTCTCAAAGAAATTAAGGAGAGGACAAATTATTTGGAGGCAGGTGCAGTTCAAATTTCTAGGGATAAATTAAAAATTTGTATACATCACCAACAAACTAATCTTGTATTTGCCATTACTTCCACAAGGAAAATATACAGCAACCTCCAAAAAAACATCTGAGAGTGAAAGAAACTTTACAGTTTATTAAGCAACACTCCAGAGTCCTGTATATGTCTGGGGATAATTTATTGCCAGTGCTTAACAGCCACCTGTAATTCGATTATATCTGTTTGCAGCAAAGGCTTCAGTAGACAGAAAGGTGCAAGCCCTTCAGCTCTGGTCTCTAAAGGAACATTTGAGCATTTTGCTGCCTATCATGGTAAAGGCTTAACACCTTAACCCACTCTGCCTGTGTCCTGTGTAATTTCACATATCGCTTTGAGGTTTATTCTGTATTTTTAAATTGAAGTCTCTGAGTGCAGTGCAGGCAGTCAGCTCTGCCTCTCAATTAGCTGCTATATTCATGCTTCAGTAGCTTGTTGGAGGTCATCACTTCAGCCTCGCTCCTGTTGGGAACTGATGGGCATGCACATGCCCTTCTTTCTCTTCCCTTGTTTCCAGTGTCCATCCTGAAAACCTATGCCATTGGTGGAGGACTTGGCACAGAGGCTTCTGCTATATTTTTTTGTTCCTTTTTTATTTTTTTTTGGGAAGGGTTTGACCAGCAGAATCTTCTATGTCCAGGTTGCTTCTTGCTACCTTTGTGCATGTTGGTGCCTACCAGCTCCCTGCATACCAGCTCCCTGTATAGCTCAGCCATGGCTGTGTACCAGCTTCTTGTGGAGCTGGGCCAGGGCTGCGTACCAGTGTCCTGCAGAGCTGGGCTGTGCACAGGACAGACGCAGGAGTGAGGGCTCTCACTCTGCCAGCCAGCCAGCACTGAAATCTGGTTGTGCATGCCAGTGGGGATATTTATTATACACATAAAACCAGAAGGAGGTTTTTTCACGGTAAGAACATTTTAAGTAATAAGGCTATAAGCCTGCTGTTAACCCAGGCTCATTTTTATTATAGGTGGAGACTAAAAAAGCCAGTCACACTTCATTGATAGACATTGTGTTTGAAAAGGAGACAGCCTGAGATAAAAACCCAGGTAGAGAGCATAAAAACAATGCTCAAAGAAATATATGCAATGATATAAAGATAGATGGGGAAAGCACGTGAATTACAAATTGGGATGGATGGGGAATATGTGATAGCTGGAAGGAAATCAAAATGTTCTTGCATGAAGAAAAAAAATGGTGACAGCACTAGAAAGCCATGGCCAAGCAGTGCAGTGAACCTGCAGTGAATAAACTTGAATTTGGTGCCCTGGAAAAGCAATACACATGAAGGAGAGAGGCAGAGTGAATGACCTGGCTGAGGTGGATTTTGTCTTTGTGGTACTCTTTTTTTTCCTTACTGGACAGTTGTAAGAAATTTTGCTCTGTACATATGAATTTTGTTAATACGTTTGTCCTTTATCAAGTAAAAGCAATGCCAGTTCTGCTCTCAAAATTACAGCACTTTTTTAAATTAGCTGCTATTGATTTTGTTCCTGACAAAACCAGAAGATTTCAACAATTCTTTAACAGAATTCAGGGTTTCTCTGAAAAAGAGCAATAACTTCTAAGGTCACAGACTGTCTCATACCTGACATGGTAGTCAAATGAGGGAGAATAATGAGCTGGAACTGGCCATGATAGTAAACCAGTCAGGTTTGCTGGCTGCTGTAAATAATGAGTATCATTAGTAAATAAAAACATCTACAAGCTGCGTAAATCACCATTAACTCCTTGTATCTTGAATTGTCTTAATTCTCTTAAGTGAATTTTTTGTCTTCAGAGTATCTCTGCAAATTTGTCCTTACAATTAGTCCAGTTTCAAACCAGGTACACCTGGTTAAAAAGTAAAATACAGATTTTCCCTTCTGATTATCAAACCACTAGCCACTCTGGGCTCTGAAGGCAGGAGAGGTTCCCTCTATCTCTGCATATTCTTGAGTGAGTGAATATTCAGGAGCACAAAAAAGGTCCAACAACATATGTTATTGCAAACATATGAAAAGCAGCTAAATACATCCTTACCACATTTTTACAGGGAAAACCCCCTGCATTTCCTCAAGCATGGTGGCTGAGAGGCCACTGAGTCTGCATATTCATTGAACATCAGAAGGCTGATGCACACACAACACACCACAACTGAGTGCACAGACACAGTTTTGGCCCTGGGATTTACAATATCTTTTAAAAGAAAAGAAACTGGAGTGCATTTTCTTGGCACTGTGGAACAAATTGCTTAGGAAAGCTGGAGTGCAGGTCTCTATGAAGAAGGATCCTTCAAAGAAGGGTCACTACCAAGCCAGCAGCATATTGCAAAGATTCCTGAGACAGGATTGAACTTTCAAAATTGCTCAACTGCTTTTTTGGTTTATTTTTTATTAATGGAAGTTTGGTATGAGCAGAGTCATCTGTAATATCTGGTCATGTCCTGGGGTGCCTTCTGAGTGCTGGACTCTTCTGGTCCTCTTGGATGTTGCAGTGGCTTGATCAAACCAGTGCAACTCGTGCTGCATCCAGCTCTGTCATCCAACACAACCAGCACACATTTTTCTTCTGGAAAATCTACTTAACAGTGATTAAGTATGCTTGTATACTCACAAAGGTCTTTTGTAGAAACAGTTGCTCTGAATATTCAATGCTATAGTTCAAGGAAGATGCTAAGCAATAGCTGGCTGATGAGGAAGATGAAAATGTCAGCCAGAGCTGCCTTTTTGACAGAAGATTTTGCCGAAGGACCTTGAGTTAATTGCTTTCCAGGCTTTAGACTTTCCCCAGCTTTAACTAGTTCAGTGCCTCTCTTCAAAACCTGCAAATTTTGCTCTTGACTGAGCTTTGGTATTGATTTGGCAGCATTCTTATTTTTATTTTCTTTCTGAAAACTTCACCTGTCTCCCTGTCGCTGGTCAAGTAGAGCACAACACCCACAGTCCTGGGTCTGGCACACAGCCTGTGAGTCCTCTTCATGGAAATCAAAGCAGCAGCCAGCAGACAAAAAATGTCAGATGCCACTCTCACAGGCAAAAATAAGGACACATTGTTCTGTACTTGAGCTTCATTACAGATTTATAGTCATCATGAACAAGAACAGGGAGAAGGACCTTTAGAGCCAAGAAGGCTTCACTGCATCTCTGCATTTACAGCACGGATTGAAAACAGATTATTTCTTGGTGGGACTCCTCTTTGTGGATTGGCACATAAATTGGTGAACTTTGAAGTCTTGGGCTGTGGTGTGAACACAGATTCCTAGATGGCAATGTAGAGCTGTCACTTCAACCCTTCCCAGTTGCCATCATGGATGTTCTCTTTCAGAAGTTCTCAACATTGCACTAAAACATTTAGCCATCACCCTTGCACTAAAATGTTTATGCATATGTTTATTTTGTGCCTTGACCAAGCCTTCATTCAGTAGAACATAAATCTAAATGAAAGCATTTTGTTCCATTAATGGCTCAGTAGTGGCTGCTGTTCCACATTCCCAGGCCATGAAGTGTGTTAGAAGTGGGTTTTGGAATTTTCTATCTCAGCAAGCAGAGATCTGTGCTTGAGAACCTAACAACCACAATTACAGCAGTGCAAAGTCAAAGAAACATCCCCTCTGCCCCGAATCTATTTAGTGACATTGCTGTGGATATACGGCTGATGGCAAAAACAGCTGCTGCAGAAGAAAGGAGTTGCTGCCAATTCAGCGTGCTCCGTGGGACTGTGTAGCACTGTGCCACCAGGGAGGGGCCGCCAGCTGCCAGGGCTTCACTGGCACCCTCAGACCAGCACAGCTGTAACTGCAGAGGCTGTGGGAGGGCAGCTCTGGCCACTAATGGTGCAAGGGTGAGTGTTCTCCTGTGGGGTCAGGGGCTTGCCCTTTGCCGAAGCTCCTTAGAGGGAGCTGACACGCTGCAGTTCGCTCAGTCCCCCCTGGGGACGCAGAGTAACAGGTCAGCTCAGGTGCTCAGTGGTATCATGGTGAGGGAGAGGAACAGTGCAAATTTTACCTGTGCAGTCCAGTCAGGCTATTACCTCAGAAAAGTGGTTCCTTTGTTACTTTTTTTCCCCCAGTCACATCTCCCTCTGTACTTCTGAAAGGAAATATGCAAAGGCACTACAAGTTTTTTTAGAAGGAAAGATTTATTTAAGAAGCAAGCCCTTGCAGGTAATACAGCAGTGGCTGAGCTTGCAAAATAATTCAAGGTATGGAATGGATTAGGTTGGTGGCTGCCTTATTTTCATTGCCTTTGAAGTGGCTGGGAAAACTAAGATGTAAAGGTAAGGACTGTAATAAAGAATGAGCTCTGAAAAGTGGCTTTGCTGCAGCAAACCTTCAAACCCATTTGAGGATGTCAGGGATTTACAATTATTCTTTAGCTGACCTGACAAACAATTTTGGCATCTTTACAGTTGAGTTTAAGAGTAAAAAATGTCACAAATTCAATCTCGAGCAAGATAAGGAGTAGCCAGCTGATTCCCAGGGTGCAGGCAGCACTGATCTGCCCTGCTATTGGTGAGCTCTGCTGTGATGGGATATCTAATTTAGGTAAGTGCATTTCCAGCATTAGGGTACATAAAGTCTGACTGTGGGTGGCTGCCAGTACAGACACACAAGATCAATTTTGCAGATTCATGCGAAAAACTACTCTCTTTTTAACTCAAATGCTAAGCTTGGGTAAATATTATAAGCTATCAGGGAAGAAGGAAAGCCAAGGGAAGCAAAAAAATTAAGAGTCCCACAGACACATTTCCAAAGGCTTACAGTGCTCTTGCTTTGCATTTTTCAGTCAAAGTAATGAATAAACATTTGAGAAGCAACAACATGGACATAGATAATTTGGATTATTTTAAATCCACTGTCACTATCTGATCCAAATATAGGTGTGGGGAGCCCATAAGGTCCTTCAGCCACAAGCATCCCAACGCAGTACAGTACTTTCAAGGCTGGAGAAGCCCCCATCCATGGCACACAGGGATCTGGGAAGCTGTAAGTTAATACATCTGCTGCCTTGTTTTGCCTTTGTGCATCCAGATGAAATTTAAAACTTTACAACCATTTCATTTGCTGCCCACTTCCCTTCAGGAGCAAACCTGTCCCCACCCATTTTTTTTGGTGGCAAACTGGCATTCACACTGCAGTATTGCCAGAAACAAAAGAAACATAGAAGCATTGATATTTTTTTTCCTGGACCACACTCTTCAGGTTATTTTAATAATATCTTCTTTTCTACTAACTTTCTTTCTAAAAGACTAGTGAAAATTTAGATGAACTCTCCATTTGCTTTTAGTCTTTCTGATACGAGTGAAAGGGTAAGATGATCCACCAAAGCTGATATTTTTTTTACATCAGTTGTGACAGGAGATGCTGTGTTCCAGGGCTGGTGTGTATGTTTAAATGAAGTCCATTAAACTTGGACTATAGCCAGGTCTTTCACTGTCGGGCTCTTTTCAGTGGTAAAAAGAATGGCACTCGCTCTGAAACTGTGCTGTCACTCAATTTTGCAAGAGGACATATGAGTATTTGGGGGTTTCATCCATTGATTTTGGACTGTGGGTTAATTCTGTAGATTTGGTAAGATCAATGTGCTTCAAAACAAGTAAAGAGCTGGCTTGCTTCTGCTACACTGGCATGGTCCCATAATGCCAATGAAATTGATTAGGAAAAAGTTTTTCCAGGACAAATAGGTCCCTCATGAGCTATAAGCATCTCTCCCAATCAGAAAATGATGGACATAAAACTACAGAGTTCTCTGCTGTGGCAGCAGGGAGAGGCATAAAAAACCTCCTGTGAGGGGAGTGTGATTTGATGATATACCCGTCACAGCAGCTGCTGAGATGCTGCTCAAGATTTTTGCCTTATTTATTACAATTTCCCATGTTGTGAAATTCCCTGTGGGAATTGTCTACTTGAATTTAGGATGTCAAATGGAGATCTTTTTCTGCCTAGTTTTTCTCTTGGTGCTACACAGTTTGCTGCCATTTTGTCATTAGTTAAATGACACACTCCCTGTGTCCACCCACAAATATTGTGCTGGGCAATATCTGCCTCTCAAGTTCAGGTGCAGCCAGAAGTTGTGAATCTGCTACTTGGCAAAATTCAGGGACAGGAATGGCTCATGCAGGATATGGGGAGTGAATGAATTCAACAGATGAATTCTCTATGAATGGCAGATACACTTGAAGTAATGACTGCCCTTCTCTTCCTTCCAACTGGCATTGACAGGCTCCTCATCTCAGTCACTGGCTTCCTTGTACCAAGATCTAAAGTGATTAATTTTTAGTTTAGTAAAACTTATAATCTCCTATTCTTTACCATTCTACTGCATTTCACACTGTCAGATTTCAGGCTGGTCTTGCACTGTCGGCCCTTCTGGCCATATCTACACTGCAAATAGTGTAGAATTATTATGACTATTCAGTGCCATCAAGGGCAGACGGGCCTCTTTCATATTTGGCCCTGAATTTTCTTTGAGCCTCAGGTATAACTATCATTTTCATTATGCCTTTTTTTTTTTATTCCAAGTAGAATTATCTGATATAAAGGGAGGATTCTGCTGCAGCTCTGGGTTCAAAACAAACAGAAATGTCCCTCACACAGGAAGCATTAGACTGGTGTCACTTGCTGCTAGAGGATGCAGCAGAAGCTAAAACTTTGCAACATGGATACATGGAAGAGAACTCCATGCACCCAGGTACTCCAGGTACCAGAGTGTTAATAAATATGGAAACCCTCATATAAGTCAGAAGTCCTTTGAAATGGAAATACACTGAGTC
The DNA here is from genome assembly GCA_013396655.1 of Campylorhamphus procurvoides. NCBI lineage: Eukaryota > Metazoa > Chordata > Aves > Passeriformes > Dendrocolaptidae > Campylorhamphus > Campylorhamphus procurvoides. The sequence goes on from WBMV01000322.1 coordinate 12,656, forward strand.
TGGGAGATCATTCAGAGGATGTGCCATGCACAACCTCCTGCTCATTCCAAGCACCTGCTTATGGTGCTACTGAGGATTGGATACCAGGCAAGTTAGACCTTTGTTTTGACCTATCATGATCATATGTATGTTTTCTCTAATGCATTATCTAGGAGGAAAGCCTATAAAGTTTCTTCAGGATAGATTCCATCTTCAAAGGTCTTATAAAACCTTTTTGTCAGCAACTTGCTTACTCCTTTCTGCCACAGACCCTTACTTTAAAAACTGTGCTTACCAGCTGTTGGTTTCTTTGTTTCACTCCCTGGCTTCATTTTTATCGTCTGCTGTGCCCAAATAGTAACTCACAGGCTTAGAAGTAAAGAAAGGTCCTTGCAAAGGCCACTGATTTCTGCTGAAAAAGTTCACCAGCACTAACTGCTTTTGAGTGTATCCCCTTCTGGAATCCCCCACCTCCTCACCTGCAAAACACCACAGTAATCACAACCAGATGTAAAACATCTATCATTATTATGGGCAGTGCCCACTTACACTGTGTTCCTCAAAGTATTACCTGTAAGTGAATGATGTGCCTGCTCCGACTCTTTCAAGGAACTGCTAGACAATCCCCAGTTTACAAGTACAACACAAAGCTGTGTCAATAGATAGTCATCAAAACCTCCATTTTACTAATTCCACCCATCATGGCTACAAAACTGGAATGGAACTGGGCTGGTGTCTTGCTGTGCAACACCAAGAGAGGCTTGCAGCTGTAAGAGGTAATGATCTTATATGCTTCTGCTTTGAGGTATCCACCATTTGCTTTTTGCTCCCACATCCTTTGCTTGCATCAGCTCTTTGTATTGCAGAATGGAAGACGTGCTGCAGGGTATATTATGACACAAAATATACTCCAGAGTTGCTCAAAATTAGAATCTAGAGGATTGACCTAGCTGGATCTTACATGTGGCAATAGATGACAGTTTTAAAACAACAAAATTCTTTAGCAAATCTAGTCACAGCTGACTGAAATCTAACTGCATCTCTAAAATAATCCCAAGAGTACAATAGGAAAATGCTTTCATTGATTTTTATGTATTTTAATTTGAAGACTTACACTTGACCTGATTTGAAATGACTGGATTCAATGACTATTTGATTCACATGGCTGGAAGATTTCTTAAAGCACTAACAGCTGAACAGAGGCAGGGCTGAACTCTCCAAAGACAGAAAACAAACAGCAAATCAAAGACATGTGGCCACAGCTGACAAAACCTGATTTTACTCGCTCCTCCAGCTGTGGAGCCCTACACCCCTATATTAAGGTGACCAGCCCCTCCCAGGAGCCAAAGGTATGTATCTATGCTGAGTAGTTGAGATGCAGACTTTCTTGAGCTACGTGTAGTCAACAGGGCTGCAAAAAGCAGGATGGAGACAGTAATATGTTGCACATATGGCCTGGTCTCAGGAGCTGAACCCTACACCCTCTGGCTATGCCAGCCAGCTCAGAGCTCAACAGCTGTCTCCTGTGCCTTGGAGAGAGAACTGAGATAGTCAGTCATCATGGTAAAGTTATAACTGCTGCAGCGAGGAGTACCAGAGCCCACCAGGGAACATGATAACACATGCTCCTTTGGTGCAGGATTGTAAGTTGTTTCAGCAGGTGAAGTAGCTGTTCCTGCTGTGACTCTTCATTCTGGTTCCTTTCCCAGAGCTGAGGACCTCATCTGGTTCATCTCCTCATCTCTCTATGTCTGCAGAAATTAGATCTGCTACTATAGTGCTCACCAAAGAGTGAGGTAATGGGGTGGATGTGGTCTGGATCTTGCTGCAAATGGTTGGATGTACTGGTGGAAACTGGTAGTAGGACTGAAATGCTGTAGGTGGTTGGTGGTCTGACTGAAGTGGGTTTGTGTTTGGCCAGCAGCAGAACATTCAATGAGTATGGACTTCAGAGACAGGCAGCAGCTGAGGAGTACTTCTGTAAACACCTGGATCCATGTGCGTGTGTGTTTGTGTTTCTCCTTGGGCATATTGTTTTTATTTTTTCCTTGTGCTTTTGCAGTAAATGCACAAAGATTTCATTTTGTAAAGGAATTGACACAACACTAAGTGGATTATACCAACTTTATGCAGAGAAGGACTCAGGAATAACTCAATCTCATGGACTGATAATATTTAGAATTTCCATCTTGAAGCATTTGGAGGATGCAAACAAAATGAGATCCCTATTGGATTAGGCTCTACTTATACAAGAGACGGTCTAAGCCCAAAGATTTTGCAATCAAAATACAATGTTGAGTGATCCTCTGCAATTGTATGTGCTACTAGAAGATAAAACTGCATCAGGTGCATAATAAAATTGCCCACAGTTCACAGACCTGTCAGGGCAGATAGATAATATTGCCTCATCTAATACCAGGTTCCATCTGTGGGTAAACTCTTATTAATAAAATACATTATGCAATATTCCTTAACAATTCATAATAGCTTGTATCTGAAAAGAGGAAGCTGAAGCAATGAAGAGAGCTCACAGGTGTAGAAGTGAGATAAAGAAGACGCAGTAAGTCCTCCTGTAGAGCAGCTGCCATATGCTCTTTTCCTCTGTACAGCAAAGTCCTCTGAGCCCAGGGTGTATTGTTTGCTGTGAAAGGCTCAGCAGAGCTGTTGCTTGGGTTTGTACTGTTTGGTGTTCTGTAGCAATGAGCTAAGCATATATATTGCAGATGGAAAATGTTGCTGTTGCCTCTGAAAGCTCTTTTTACTCTTTGGTAGAAGAAAAAAAAAGTCAGCCTCTGACTGTAAATCAAGTAAGAGAGTAAAGTGTGGGGTTTTTTAAACACACTTCCTTACTGCAGAGAAAGTCTCAAGCCTGTGGAGTTACTGATCACATAGACTTAGGCACATATTAGCATCATTTACTTTAGAAGATAAGTGGAGTGTGAGCAGCAAACAGTTTTTCTCACATGCTTCCTGTTTAGTTGATTTGAGTTTCACAGATGACTCCAATGGGATTGGTTGGTCAATAATGAGTAGTTATTTGAAAAAATCCTGGAGAATTTCATACTGTGACAAAAAATGTTCAATGAATTTAATTAGCAAGTATTTTTTTCACTAGTAAGTACTTTTTTATTGTGAATCTCTTGTATTTAGGAGACTCTAGTAAGAACACTTTGAAGATGGTCTTTCTGTGGTAACTAAACAAAGAGATATAGAGGACTTGGAATAGTCCTTATTAGCCATGCAAAACTAGCAAATGGCAAACTTCAAGTTGTAGAGAAATTACCACGGGCACCAAGTGAACAAAAGAACTGAAATACCTTGCCAACAGCATCTTCAGATGCGCTGCCTTGATTAGTATTTCCTATGTTAGCAGGTCCTCCTGGCAGCCTGAGTCTCCAGCTCCCACACTTTGGCACCCATTGCTGTCCCAAGCTACCTGCAGACCTGCATCCCTCCTCGGGGACACAGCACTCCAATGGGCAACATGGAGCTTGAAACCAGGCACTGCTCTGCCCAAGGTCTTCTTCAGGGCTTTGAAGTTCTTCCTCTTCCCTAAAGTGGGTTGTGACACTCCTGGGTTGGACTGTTTTGGGGATTAGTGTACAAGTTACTCTCTATAATTCCTTATTGTTCTTGGGAAGATTGTCTAAGGCATGGATTGCCTGAGGTGCAGAGACACCCGAGGTAGCTCTGTGTGACAGAATGGGATTACTGGGATTGATTTACATGGATGTAGCACCCTGTGAACAGAACTGCACTACTCCTGAGCTTCCCAACTCACATGCCTGGCTCTGAAAGCCCTGGCAAGACAGTTTCTGTGCCTCTGTAGTATTTTATTTTGCCTTTTTTTTTTTGGTTGGTTGGGGTTTGTTTGTTTTGGGGTTTTTTTGTTTGGTTTTTTGTGTGTGTGGTTTTTTTTTTTTTTCCAGGACCTACATCTGATACCAGGACCTGTAGAAGTAACTACCCAGACATCTGTGGCAGTGTACTTACTGTCCTTGTTATAGACAACTGTTTTGATAGCAGGAACAATGTAGTCTCCAGACGCAAGTGAAAATGGACGAGACAACCATATACTGTATGTGGAGAGTGATGGGATAGTGACTGTCAGATGGTTGCAACAAATAAACCAAGTTTGTCTTCTTCAGAGATTTCCTCTGTGGTCTTCAGTCTGGGGCTGTCTGTAAGAGAGGGAAAAACCCTCACTGGGGTCAGGTTCAGGCTCTATATCTCTATCCTTGGAGCCAACAGGTTTGGGAATTTGAGGTTTGGATCTGGAGCCCACAGAGAAGGGTTTGCATTTTGTGAGAGGCAGTGGATAGTTGTCCTATGCCCAGGAAAGCAGAAGCATTTCTCGGTCATGGCTGAGCACAGTGAATTCTTCTGTTTACATCATGCTGTCTCTGCCATGTTGTGCAGCAAATGCAGCTCCCAGCAGCCCCTTCCCTTCCCCAAACATGGCAAAGGCTTGTACTACGTTGAGCAACAAGTAGCTCTTCCACTTAATATTATATGTGCATATAATCCATTGCATTGCATTACAGTGTTGTGCTCCAGCCTCAGATTTTCCTACAGCCTCTACAGCTTTCCCAGTCTCTAATTCTTCCTGAGTGTTTATGTGAAGCCACTTGTGATTTCTCAAGCAACGTGTCCCTGCAAAAGAATAGGTTCCAACAAATAAAAAAAAAGGTTTTGCACTCTAAAATGAAATTCTAAAAGGGCTATAAAAACTGAGTCATTGACTGGATCCAGATGATCTTCATGAAAGAGAGAACAATATTCAATTTGTCTAAAACCCCAAGTTCTTAAAAGTCATTGTAGAAAATCATTCAGAGACATAATGTAAATTAGAAAACCACCAACACAGTTCATACTTGAATGAAACTAATTCACACAGCATGCAGTAAACATGGCATCACTACAGCACTACTCTTATTTTTTTCAAGTCACCAAAACCTTTATTTCCTTTGAAGATGGATAATTGTAAAGACTATTTCTGACTTCCCATATAGAATTACTCTCCCCAGTCTCGCACAGTGTATTAGCTACAAATGATTAAAGCTGGCCTCCTGTCCCTTTGGTTGTTTTTCAAAGACTGTCAGTGTCTCCAATGGGCTGAAGTTACATAGCAAAAGACTGAGTATGAACATAAAAGCACCCTACTTATCTTCAAAGAGAAAATCAATTGAGAAGCCTTGACTGATATCTTGATTATTTTGGTTTGTCTGTAAAAGGGCTTGCTTTTATTTAATAATTTTCAAAAAGTAAGTAAACTCAAAGCAAAATATGAATTTCTTGTATTATCTCTGCAGGATTGTTAGCAGGTCCATATGGTCATTCTACCTCTGGTGTTCATACTTTCTGAAAATTTATTAATCTTGAGCCATTGATTCAAAGTAAGATTAGGTTGTTTGCAGTGCTCTGAAATTGTTCCAGGGAGCCTGGGCAGTAACACTTGCTCTTCCAGGAACAGAGCATCAATTTTCTAGCAGCTCTATGAGGAAGAAGATGCAAGCACCATACTTTGCTTTTTCTGATGCACCAGCACAGAAACTAGGTGTAGCTACAAGCCCAAGTGCTAGTGCAAGGTGAACTTTGTTTCAAATGCACCTTTGTGGCATTGCTTCAGCAGAAGGGGGCAGCGCTCACTGCAGGAGGCATCCTTCTCATCGCTGCATGTGGGACTTTGCTGCCTCTCTGGCTTTGCAGCCTTGTGGTCTGGTACCACAGTCTCTTCATTTTAAGAGTGGCACGATTGTTGTCAGCATCCATATTTGAGTACAATGGTAACAAAATGTTCCCACTTATTTTGAGAACATAGGTGCCTCTGTGTGACCATGCAGGAAATAAGGAGATGGTCCAGAATTTACTTGAAACATTAATTATAGGCCACAGTGAAGATCGGGAACTTCATCCATACGTAATGTGAAATCTGAAGAATTGGAAGCAAAATTTGGCTTTGTCTGCAGTACTATTTGATCTGGCTGAAATTCTGTTCTATTCTAACAATGGTTTTGATCCTGCAGAAGTGTCATTGTGATTAGCCTCTCAGGGACTTTTTTGTCTCTGTTCCCTGATTTATAAACATGAACCTGAAACTGCTAAGAATATCTGGAGTCATTTTGGTCCAATCTTCACTAATTTATGAAGCTTTTAAAAATGGGCTCTTTCCTGCTATTGAAAGGCCCTTCCAGAGCTTTAACACTCCAATCACGAGAATATTTGTTCTCATTTCTTGGCCTGTTTTTTTTCCTCTCTGTGATTACATGCCCTGTTTCCAAAGCATGGATAGCAATTTACAGTTTAGCATATCCATCCCTCCGAGACATTTTGGTTGTGTCCTCCTGCTAGTCATCTACATCAGCTTCACTGGTAACAGCTCAAGCAAAGCTTTGCTACCATCCTTGGATTATCCCTGGTTTTATGCCTGGTTATTTAAGTCCTACTCTCTTAAACTGCAACAGTATGGTTTGGGTTTTTTACATGGCTGTTACAAATTCTGCTTTTTCCTGAAACAACTTCTGGTGTGGAACTTCTGTCTTCTGTGGTTCCTATTCCTTCCTTGAAGGAAGAAATAATACTTCATTGAAAATAATTCTTCAGTGTCTGGAGGTATGGGGTGTGTGGAACTGGGGTTTTGAAATGGGTAAACAGATAGATAGGTTTGGTTTTGTCAACTTCTGAGTCTTGGCAGGAGATATATTTCAATTGTGTCTCAGCCCAACTGGGATAAAGAAACCAATCTTTTTTTCCTCTAAATCTCCCTAAGCTCTTTATCAATTTTTCTGGGCTGAGAATGTCTTATAAATGCTGACAAGTCTGGTCTTCCCCCAGATTGTGTGCTGCCTGCTGTGTTCTCCTACAGGACATCCAGAAGAGTTGCCATTCTTTCCACTGTAGGTAGCATTTACATTTATGAATAAAATAAATAGCCAGTACTGAGAGCAGAGACAAGAATAGATGACTTTCCATTGCTAACAAGAAATAACACAGTTGCTTTCCCTCGTGTTCTTCAAGAGAAGTGGAAAGTATTCCTACTTGAACTACTATATAGTTTCAAAAATTCCCAGTGTGCAGAGTATTCAAATTGATACAGATCTGAATCTCTCCTTGGGCAGAGGAAGACGTTAAATTCCATGATCCAATTTCTGATTGAATGATCCAATCTTTCAAATATACGGGTGGTACCGTTACCACCTAGTGATCCCACTTAAGGGGAGACTCAGCCTTCTTGCCTTGAATACCTGTTTTCCAAAGGTATTATTTCAGGGCTCAGGAGTGTAGAAGCTTCCTGTCTTTTCACTTAGCACAAAGTGCTGACATCACAGAAAGGTGAGAGATTTCCCTGTGCACATTTCTGTTTGGTGACTGGGCTTGGTGACTTAAGATGGGCTCTGTACTTTGAATGCTCATTGCTCTGGAACGTAACTGCCCCTATTCCTTAAGTAACAAACTGAGGCACCAAATCACAGTCTGGAATCCACTCTGGGGCAGGTGTTGTGAATGAGTGTTTTAGAGGGGACAGAGGGATGGATGGGGTGGGGAGGTGAGTGGGATACACCCCCACAGTGGGTTCCTACCTTCTCCACAGACACCCCCTTGCCTCAGGGGAGAAGCTTGCATGCCCTTATGAGGTTGCGAGCTGTGCTGGCAGTGGTACATGCCTCCGGTAGGGTCTCCCATGCTAATCAGGTCTCAGCTGAAGGGTCAGACAAAGTGTGTCCCCAGGCAGCATGGGCTTGCTAGCCCCTCAGCAACCATCCTAGGAGAAGGACAAATCTAACTNTGTTGCCTTGCCGTGGCCAACGGGCATCTTCCCGCAGTCATCATTTCTTCAGATGGTAAGATTGACAAAGAGATGACAACCAGTTAGCAAAGGCATACAGAGCTTTTGGAATACTCCATAAAAGAGTCTGGTGCAATAAACACCTGAAGAAAAGCCAGTAGCGCTGATGGAGACTTTTCACTGTGCCTTTTGCAATCAGACTTGCCTATCTTGCACTGGCCTTTTTAGACACCAGCATGCTTGTAGCAAGCGTGGGTAGAGCTCTTTCCAAATGTTCGCTCGCAAAGCCTAGCCATGATAATGAGTTGGGTTCCTACGCTTAAGATCTTTCCTGGATTTTGCTTTTCTCTCACTGCTTCTTAGGAAATTGAGAAATACAACTTCAGAAATAATGAGAAAATGGTGAGAATTGACTGCATATGGAATTTCTTTTAAAAAAAATAATCTAATGCTATCTGAAAAACAGAAGCCAGGACAACCCTCAGAGAAGAGCCTGGTGGGGACTTCTAGATAGACAGATAAAAGAGCTACAATACATGTTCTTTTATGGAAGCTGACTTTCTTCAGCCAGCAGGTTGGTCATTATTGTGTTGTGACTTAGGGCAGAGATGGTAGCTTTTAAGAGCTACATTTAATCTACTTCCCTTTCTGAAATCCTACTGATGTAAGAATATTTGTCACAGAATCCTCTCTGTGAGAAGAGTAAAAAGAAAAATACCCACTCTAATGCTATTTTGTACATGCATGCAATTATACCTGCTAACAGGAGTGTCATTTTTTAGCCCCAGTACCAGGGGCACTAACAACAACTAAGTCACATGCAGCCACTCACTCACTCTGCCTGCCCCCTCGGTGGGATGAGCAGGAGGATCGGGGGTAAAAACGCAAAATTCGTACATTGAGATAACACAGTTCAATAACTGAAATAAACTAAAATATAATGATTATTATTATGATGGTAATAATAGTAATAAAAAGAAGACAGATATAAACCCCAAGAAACACAAGTGATGCATAATACAGTTGCTCACCACCCACTAGGTATCGACTAGCCCAACCCCAAGGAGCAGCTGGCCCCTCTCAGCCAAATCCCCCCAGTTCTGTACTGGGCATTATGGTATGGAATATCTGTTTGGCGAGTTTGGGTCAGCTATCCTGGCCATGCTCTCCCTGCCAGCTTCTTGTGCACTTCCTCAGTGGCAGACCATGGGAAACTGAGCAGCCCTTGACTTAGAGTAAGCACTGCTCAGCAACACCACTGTGTTCTCAGCATTCTCATACTCTGCTGAAAACACAGCACTGTACCAGCTTCTAGGAAGAAAATTAACTCCAACCCACACGAAACCAGGACAAGGAGCCTATACTTTATTTCCCTTGAAGGTTGCACAGCAGAGCTGGATGGTAATGTACTAAAGAACTTTTAAAGTGCTGAAGTGTTACAAATTACACCAGTACAAGTAACTGAGAAACTGAGGGGGGAAGGAAATACGTCTTTCTCTTTTCCCCTCACTGCCGGCGCCGCCGTGACCGCCAGGGGACACCCGACCTGTAGTAGGGAAGTAAAGGAATAGGGAAACTAGATCAGTGTGAAGTTCAGAGAAAAACGCTGTCGCGTTGTCCATGGCAAATGTTTTAGACAGTCACTGAAGGCTGTGGTTATTTGTTCCTGCCATGGAATCCTCAGCAAGCTAAATACAAATAACTTTTCGGTACATGCTAAAATATCACCATCACTTTTCGAAATTGGACCAAGGATACCATTCTCCACAGAGGCACCAAGTACTTTAAGCAAGCAAAAATACTTTGAATCCTTCTTTAAAACAAACAAACAAAAACCAAACAAACCAACAAAACAGAAAGGAAACTCCCCATCATTTCCCACCCACCTGTAGGAGCTAGGCAAGCACAGTATTGCAGGAGCCCCCAAAAGGCCTTTCTGTGTGTCATGGCAGAGGTGTGGAGAGGATAAACGGGCTTCAGGAGCTCAATGGGTTCAGTGCCCTAACCTGCTGCTAAATAGCTGGCACACACAAAACCCTGCAATGGTAAAAGCTTGCTAGCAGCCTGGCTTGCAGGGGAGTAGAGCCCCAGGACAGTTTGCTCACTTGTGGGTTTAGGTAGGTAAGTAAATCCAGCTTAAAAACTTCCCAGTTTAAAAAACTTCCCTTGAATGTGGTGATGGGGCAGGTACTAACAGGCCTGGAGGTAGATTGCCTCTTAGAGAACAAAAAGAAGAAAGGAAAAGGTTTGCAAGGAGTTCTTGTGGTCACATGTGCCAGGCCTTGAAGGTGTTTGATTTCAGGTATATATTAGATGTGTGTTCTTCTGAGGTTTTCAGGCTTTCCTACAAAACTGCTAACAGGGCAGTAACCAAGTCCTGAAACTTTATAGAACCCTTCACCTGCACCTCTCTTTTTGCTGTGTCACCCTTACAGATTTCCTCATGGAAAGACCTTTTCAAGAAGTCCTGGGTGATGTGATTTACTTTTACACCATGTACAGGTTTCTATCTGAGTCTTTACTAGACTCACTATCGGAATAGGGAAAGGTATAAAAACTCATGTGCAGGAAAGGCTTTCTTTTATTCTCTTGGTGTTACCTCTTCTGCAGGTGCACAGCAAGTCTGTCTAGTTTTGGAGTGGCTGAGAAATAAATCTTTCCTTTACCTCCACTTTCCCTGAGAACCAAGGCTGCCCCTGTTCTGCATGTAGCAGTATGACCAGAGACCTCTGTCTCAGTACATCTCTCTTCCCCACTGCACCCACCTGCCAAAAGATGACTCTCCTCTCTGAATACCAAAGTGTGTCTTCAGACTCAAGTTTTTGCTCACCTGCTTGCAGATGGATAAACTTCTGAATGAACAGCTGCATGACTGTTTCTGGTTTCCACTCAGCTTGCTAATGAGGGGTTTCCTGTAGAGGAAAATTCCTGGGAATGTTGGATACCTCATAGATGAAACTACTTAAGTGGATGAATCAGCTAAAACTATTTAGCTTGAGACACTAATTTTGATGAATGGAAATCAGACAAAATTATAATCTGTCCTTGAGAATAGATGCAAAATCATGAGCTAGCCTTCCCAAAGAGGTCTCACTTGGAAATGAATATAAATGTATGGATGAAAGTGAGTCTGAGCAATGTGTGTGCTTAATCTGTGGTTAGTTACAGAGCCAAGACTGCTCCAGGTTTATGCAATAGGCTGTTACGTAGAGCAGTCATGTTCCTTTGGAACAGCCTGTCTGATTTAGCCTTCTAACATTACTGTACATTGTAATGTATTCATCTGGGAGACATCCACCTGGTTTACATTTTTAGATGTTGAAATAACATGTGGGTTTTGCCCACTGCAAGTTTTTACCTCTGTAGATATGCTCATTATAGACCAGAAGGTTCATGTTGTATCTGCCACTCTGTCATTTTAGTCCTTTTTGTATTACTGAAAAGATGCAGAAGAAATGAGATGGGTCTGGACTGTGCTCTGAAACGCTTACACCCTGGAGAAGTAACACAGAAATGTAGTAGCTGAGAAAAAAGGAGGTGAACAACAAAGTTCACTCATAAGTCAGAGTAACAAAATTCTCAGTCATCTGCTCTCCTTGAAACTCTGTGACTGACAAGTGTCTGGCTCTCTACTTCATCTTGCACTGCTGGCAAAATCTTTGAAATGTTAAAAAGCTGTGGTGGGTTTAATCTATCCATTTGTGATTTTAAAGTCCTGTTCCATTTGTAAAGATTTTTATATTCACTGAGCAACTTCCCTTGGTAGGCTTCCCACCACATGGGAAGACTCAAACATCCCTGATTTCTTTAATGTACAAAGGGCCTGAACTGCAATCCCTCCGTCTGAGAAACCAAGAGTTTTGGAAAGGTAGGGACTTCTTCTCTTGGGCCATTCATGGACCTGCAGACAGGGTCGCAGGTGCTGCCCTGCCCCTTCCCTCCCCACACACCCCCCCCCACCTCAGTAGTGTGACACATTTCTGCCAAGCAGCTTTCATGGTTTAGAGAATGAATCAATGGATTTCCCCTGTAGTTCCTCATGTGAGTTTCAATGTGTCTTGCCAGCCAAAATGCTCCTGCTTCATTCAGTTCTGCTCCTGCTGAATGAAAACTGCCTTAGGCAGAAACTGAATTCTTGCATGTATTGCACCAAACAAACCAAACCTGGAGAGCTTTCTAAATAGTAAATAAGGAGTAATAGAGGCAGGAATAGAAAACAGGAAGAAAAAAATTGCTGTACCTGAAGTCCTAGGAAAGTGTGTTGCAAGCCTGAGTGTTAAATGCTAAATCCCTGTCCTGAATCTGAACTGCTAAGCGTTTTCCATCTCTAACTGAAGCTACATGTTGGTATTTCTACTGTACTTGTTGCCATGAAATTTCTATTTTTAATAGATGAAATTTAGACTATCCAATTCAAGTGCTTGGTTTAACTGAATTTCAGCCATGTACCCTGGCTTCTGATGTTTGCTGCTAGGAGCACTGGAGAGGGCACTGGATCATGAAGTAATGAGATTACCTTGGAGAGACTGTTGGGACAAGGTTTTTCCCAGCTAACTCAGTGTGGAGTCTCATGTGCTCTCTTGCAGAAGAGACAAAAACAAGTAGTAATCAAATCAGACTGAAAGTAATCTTAGCCATCTGCCCTCTGTCATGGTGACCAGAAGTTAGGAGATAAGCAAATTTACAAACCTAGTCTCAATGAGGTTGCTTGGTTTGGTCTTTATATGTATTTCCCAGGAACTCTGATGGCCTCACTCTAGCAGATAGCTTTCAGATAAATGTTAACAAAGTTATGAGGAACAGATCTGCCGTCTTACTAATGAAAAACAGAACAGTAAAAAGCTAGGGAAAACAAGCCACAACTGGTCCATTGACTTAATGGATTTTGATTATTGCTATTTACTGGAATATTTGGCATTGGATTAGCCATGAGCCTTGAAGACGCATGTCGGGCACTTAAACCCCTAATTTTTAATGAAGCCAGTAGTAACATGATCACTGCACAAACTACAGATGATGGGAGGGATGTTTTTCCCTTTAGATGTTAGACTTCAAAACAATCATAGTTATTGAGAAGAAACCCAGTAATGGGAAATTTTGCATTGCTGAATGCCACAGAAATAGGAGGAAATTATCTGTTGTTAAGGAGTGCTCCAAGCATTCAGAACAAAATCTTCAGTTTACCTTCACTGCATCAAATGTAAGACTGAGCCCCCTTTCATGGGAGAAGGTGGAGTTTCTATTCCAAATACTCCAGTCCTTGTCAGGAGTGTCCAGCACTCAGTGCAATCACAGGATTTTGGGTGCTGACTATACTACTTTTGAGATTCCCCAGCCCTGGCAGAAGCCACGGATTTCTCTCTCTCTCATTTTCCATGTGGTGTTGAGAAGGAAGCTGGTAGTTTGGCAAAGGCTGCTTTTAAATATGCTGCATGTTGGAAAACAGGAGTACTTTCTGCTCCATAAGCATACTCTGAAATTTGAGAATGAAATGGTTTTGAGAAGCATGAAAAGATGGAACTTGTGTTGGTTATGTGCAATTTCTATTAAAGATAATGTGTAAGTGGGGTAGAACTGGTCCCTCCTGAGAGACTTGTTTATAGGAAATTTATTAGCTGGCATAACAGAAGTAGGAGTCTTTTCTCTGTGCCATACATTTCAATTGTGTTTACTAATTGGGTAAAAGGTGATAGTCTTGCCACATCTCAGTGTGTTGGACTGGAATGTGTTTACAGAGACCTGAGACTGTTTAGACAAGGGCTGTGAGGCTGGGTAGTTCTGACACCTGTGTTTCTGATGATCTAGAAGTGCAATTATCCCATAAGATAAAGATCATGATTAAATATTTGTGATGGCAATGAGAAATTATGGATGTTGCAAATATGGGAAAGACAAAAATGGAATTAAATGAATGTTTAACTAGTGGTGTGAGATACACCAAAGGTATTGCAAACATCATCAAGAGATGAATGCAGTAGATGGTTTGGAAGTTTTTTAGGTTCACTATCACAATAAAAGCCATGGAATCAGTTTGCTGACCAACCTTTGCTTTCTTAGTAGTAGAGGAACGTACAGTCTAGTTCACTGCTGGTTCCAGAGGCTCAGCAGAACAGGTGACATTGCTGCTAGTGACATTGCTTCAGGCCCTTTCTTAGCAGCTGTGATAAAATCCCTTAGCAAACAGAAGACTGAAAAAAAAGGAGCACAAGCAGATTTCCTTTCACTACCCCTACTGTTACATAGAAGTATCTTTGCTTGTAATACAGAAACAGCTTCAGGCAGAGGCTAAAATTGTGGTTATAATTAATGTGACGCCTTTGGCAAATGTTGTCATTCTGCATGCTGAGAATCCTAGTAGGTCAAGTGCTGGGGTGTAGGCACTCCTATTTCCAGGAGGCAACAAGTTCCTGCCAAAAAGAAAAAGGTAGAAAGCTCCTGCCATTGTTCTCAGGCAGGTACAGGTCTTGTCTGCTCTTCTCTAGAATGATTAAGAGAAGACAACCCTTAAACAGCTTTCGCTATTTTCCTTTGCTCTTTGGCAATGCATACTGTCTTTACTGTAACAAACTGCACTGTCTGACATTAATTTTGCTGGCTATCCATGGAAAATTGCTGACTATTCCTTTCTGACTGAAAACTGCTGCCCTACTGTCAGACTGCTTTTTGGCTGCGGATTAGTTATGTGAGCCCAGAGAGACTGGGTGTAGGAGGAAAAGAGAGACTAACACTGAGCAGCAGATCAGACTGCTACCTGTATTTTCCCACTAAAAAAATATGGAGTGGTTTAAAATTTCTGGTTGACCATGAAAGCTCCATGAAGGTTTCTAAAATCCTCATATAAGGGTATAATACTTATCCTTGGTAAATAATAAATCTTAGTTTCTATCAGTCAGTGAGCTATGCAAGATCAATCTTGCATGCCAGGGAAAAGTCCAGACCAAGAGTTTTTAGGATTTATCTTTAAAACCTATGTAATTGTAAACATTAAACATTTTGTTTTCTGATAGGATGCATATAATATGTGTTAACTGCTTAAAGAGTAAAATGTCTCTGTGACCACACAGGAAAACATAAGCACATTTAATTTAGGAGAATTATTTTTGGGTGTTTGTGTACATCAGTTTAGAAGGAGACAAATGGAGCATCCTGTGTTTTTAAATCCAGTGGGAGAAGAGTAGACAAGTCTCTAAATTACATTACACAAGCTGAGTCCCTGTGATCTCTTTGTATGATCTCTTGCTCAATTACAAGGAGCAAGGCATAATCTAAGGGACATCATTTTCCCCTAGACAGGGCAAGAAATAGAGGTGCAGATATATTCTAACAACCGTTAATTTTGCACAGAGAATAATTATCAAACTCAGAAACACATAAAGCCATTTTCCACCAAAGTATAAGTGAAAGAAATTTTATCTTTGAGAGTTTGCAGAGCAGAGCACAGGGTTAAGTATGAAATGGCTGTTCAGAGCTCAATAAAGACCAGAAGCCTGGAAGGTGGCACAGGTAGGCAAGGGAATGACTGAGAAAACTGAACACTGGTGGAGAGGGCCTCATCTTAGCCCAGGAAAGAAGTTTGCAAGAGCAGAACCACGTTTCTCAGCCCATGCCTCATTTGAGGACAAGAGCAAAGGAGAAATGTAAAAAGAGTACCACCAACATGCAGTGGAATTTTTCTTTGCTATTTGGGTTGATGCTGTTTGCTGTATAAAACGGGAGCAATTCGCTTGTTTCTCACCCTGTGCCCTGTCATGATTGACTGTATTTAAACCACTCTGACAGATATTTCTCTATTTTTATTTTTTTAAATTCTTAAGGACTATCTGCCCTTCCCAGACCATCTACTCTGCTGATCTAGTGTCCTTGGAAGAAGGAAGTGTTACAAAATAAACCAAAACAAATCACATCCAGCAAAACAATTTTAATGTCAACATTATTGAGGCTGTATAACAGAATGGAAGAGCATGGGGGCAATAGGGATCTCACCCCACTCAGCACAGCAAAGATTAATGGCTGCATGGCATGGCTTGTTATTTTTCTTCCCTCAAGAGGGGCTTACCAAGAGCTTTTTGTCTGACTTTGCCCTGCGGATTTGGTTTGCCAGACTTCTGGTCTTGTTGCTCTGGACTCTGCAGCTGGTTCACATACTAAATTTTCACCTTAAAATTTAATCTTTTTAATTCAAGCCAAACCATGTGTGTCTGTAGCTTTAAAGAGACAACAACTTGGAGTGACCTGCACTGGGGTGACACACTGCTGAGGGAACTGTGACCTTAACAGTTCATACACTGGGGAAGGGAGAATCTGTGTTTTGTCCTCCCCTGCCCGGCACCCTACACTTACTGTATGATGGTTTTCAATCCATTTTAGCCTTCCCATGTATCAGTTTCTCTGTAAAACCGGAAAAGCAACTTCTTTTTCTTTGTGTTTATTGGCTATAAAATGCTTGCAAGGCCTGAAATAAAAACCAAGGCAAAATGAAAATATGCAAATAATACGCTGAAGTACCAAAAAATGCTTAAATATTTTGATCTCTTTCTGTCATGCTGAAAGAGTCCACGTTATTTTTCAGACTTCCCTGCTGTTTTCAGTAGGGGGTCCTGCTGAACGTTTTCTTCCACTCCCAGATTGCGATGATACTATCACTGAGAATTTGGAAACCCAGAGCAATTTGCTGCCCTGCTGCTGGGCCACACTGCTGTCGGCTTGCTGACTTACTTTGGACATCTGGAAGACATTGCTTCTTAATGGCAGTTTTTGGAAGGCAGAGCTGATGATGCTGTTTAATGCACAGGCTGCTGCTGCTAAAGCCAGTACCTGGGCAAGTTACTGTGAAATGAGAATGGTTTCTGGCACTATGGGAGACGCTGCAGCGATTTCAGATGCTAGCATAGCAGACAGCATTTGCCGAACTGCTGTCAGAGGTGAGAAGCAGTGCTATCTTCCTACTTGGATGAATAACTCCTTGTAACTCTGACAAGGTAAGGTGCAGTGAGAGCAAGGAGGTTGTCTTGCAGTGACACTGAATTAGGACTGTTCCCTTTCTCCAGGTTTCTCAGCTTTCAGAGACCTCAGAGTGTTATGAAGAGCAGTGTCACCTTCCAAGCAGGGAGCTTAAAACCTAACATAGTCCTGAAAAATCTGTCTCAGCTAAACTGATTCTGGTAGTATTACAAAATAGAAGTACTTCCTTTGTTTTTGGTTTTGGTTTTGGGTTTTTTTTTCCCTCCACCAGAAACAGAAAAGACAATGAGAAATTAAGGAGACCAGCTTAAGTGTTGTTGTCAGTACAAATTGCTAAAAATCTTGAAGGTTTCTAAAAGGTTGCACTGAACATGAAAATCACTTCCTACACTTATTTATACATGCTCCTGGACTGATGAATTTGAAACCTACATGCAAAACCAAGGCAGAAAAATCTTGACATGTTGCTGTAAGGAGAACATTGATATTTTGAATGAACAATGTGAGATGGTTGAACAGGTTTAAATCTTTGACTATGCAAAAAAGAATCACATTAGACATAGAAGCTGCAACCATTCAAAAATATGGTGCTTGGAATAACTGGGTTTTTAACTCCCTGTATAGATGAGACAACATTTTTTCTTTAAAGAAATAAAAAAGGATGAAACAATGTTTAAGACTTGACAGCATATGAACATTATACCACTTAGCATATTCCAGGCACGAAATGTCATCCATCTGTTACCATTGTTGTTGAAGAAAGGCATGCTTGTTTGAAAGACCTACAGGCATTAGAGAATTTTCACAGCCCTTGGTAAACAGTCACTTGCCCATATTTTAAAATGTTCAGACCATACTGCTGTTCTATTTTAAGTTTCGCTTGCTTCACATTCCAATCATTTTGTCTGGTTAAGCCTGTATTTGCAGGTTAGACCATGTGGAAGTCACAATCTCTTTTTGTGTGGATATGCTTTGATAGATTTTGTCAGTCTCAAGTCCAGGAATTCATTCCATTTTATGGTAGTGCTAAAGCATAACTTAAAATTTAATTTGAAATCAGCAGAAATTGAGCATGTTTCTGTGCATTGGTTAGTAACGTAATTTGAAGCATTTCCTTGCTCAGGATGTTTTCATATTGTGCAATTTCTAGACCCTGAAAATGTTTCTCAGGGTTGTTGCTGGATGTACCCTACTATCCAAAGGAAATGCTGTGCTATCTGATTAATAGTGTTAGCTGCTCTTTCCAGAGCCCACCTCTGGAGCCCTCTTGATCATTTCCCTATGCTTCATGCTACAGATTATCCTGCATCACGTATTAGGAAGTAATCATGTATTCTTCACCTGTCTAATCTCTCACCCACTGGATGGGCACTTCAGCTGCAATCCTTATCGCACCAGGCACATGATTCGCACATGCTTTTTCCCTGATTTATTTGGACTTTTCCATCTGGTCATTCTCATTCTGCAGCTTTTACAGGTCTGCTCTAAGTCCAGCCACAGGTGTCCTGCACTCAGCTGCCTGCTTCGGTCTCTCCTTCAACAACCCGCTCAAGGCAGCAGGCATTAAAAACACATCTACAATTATAGTTACTTTTCCAAAACTGTGTGCCCACACCTAGCTATCAGTTTTATCACCTTTAGATCTCATTTTGATAGTTAAGTTTCCTGTTTTTCAAGCTCTGAAGAGCATTGCTTTAGTCTTTTATAGCGGCATTTGCCTTTTATCTTCATGGCTTTTCTTATATTGTAAACTGGATGCAGTTTTTTCAGTAGTAGTCATATCAGCCCTGTAAACACAGTTTTCATTGCATAAGAATCAAAAAACATACATCCTTTTGTCTTCAACAAAGCACTACTTCATTTTATCCATCTTTTAAGTCATTTTCAAAATCATTTATTCCATGGCTACAGGTAACCTTATGCTTGAGTATAATCTGTAATCTACGTATATGCTTCTAGATATATGATCTTACTTTTGTCAACATTAAGTCTACAAAATGTGACTAACCAAAGTTTAACAAAGTGCAATAAAGACATGTCTTATTGCTTGGCTCTTCCCTGCACTTAACAGTTGCCTCTCATCTGAAATCTTGCATGTAGAATTACAATTTTACATAAAAATATTTTGCTCCTTGCTGACTATTTAGGTTACTGAAGGTGCCATGTGATCAGTTTCATTTGTTTAACGTAATTAGAAGATTTGAAGGAAATACATGAGTAACTCTGAGGATATTAAAAAAGCCATCACAATTTACAGGTATGATATTGATGGAAATTGGCACTCATCAATTCCAGAACTTGACTAGCTAACCTGAAAAGTTCTTTTGCATATAAAAGAAAGTTCTTAGCTTCATTTGCATGTTTTCCACCAGCTTTTTTTCTCCTGTGATCACCCTAACACTTTGAAAGTGTATCCTATAAATATGAAGAAGGGCTGTTTGCATAACCTAGTATCAGTTCTGAATTTAATGTGAATTCTGATCAAAAGGAAGCAACGTTGAAAGTGCTGCAAACTTCTATTTCACATGTTTTGGTCCAAAAAGTAACCATGATTTCTAAGCATAAATTTATCATGAAAATGATTGCAAGAATCTCAGTATCTTGTGCCCAAAACACAAGTGATATTAAATAGGAAAGTGATGCCTTTTCAAGTACAAGAGAAAATAAATGCTATGCAACTTGTTACTGAAAAGTTAAACACCACCCCCGCCCCCCCAAAACGGAATAACAAAAAACTCACCAAATCCCAAAACAAAATAGGGTAAGATGCAGTAGAAGTAGATTACAACAACCAAAGAACTTAATGAAGTGAGATTCTATGGTTTAGTTACCTAGTTTTCAAATTTTAATCAGCAATTATTTGATTACAATATGGTCAATATCCTTACAGGTAGTAAGTGTTCGTGCAAAGCTTGCTTACCTAACAGAAAAAGCAGCAGCAGACACTAACAACTAGTAACTAAGGCCATGGGAAATACAAATCCAAAGTAAGGGATACCTTTCTTTTCAAGGAAGGTTGGTTGGCACCTACACCAAAGTATTTACAGACTTGGAGCATCCTTATCCTTCCATCTGGAAGATACACACTCAACATGAGTGACTGGCTTTAGGGAAGCAGTCACTGGGTAAAAGTCAATGGACTACAAGAAAAAAAGTAAGTAATTGTTCCCTACTTATGAGTCAGAGCCCTCACACTGCAAAATAAAATTATGAAATTATTCACAAAGAGGTTAGTTAAGAGATCCTTAGGAAATACTGAGAAAGATTTTGGATGACTTAGGCTGACAGTGGCAAAATATTCCACATCTCCAACTGTTTTCTTCTTTCACACTAAGGTATAACCCTCCTCTGTGAACCTCCAGATGCACAAAGGTGTTTATGTAAGTTAAGTGTAACATTGCTACATGATCTATATCTTTATTATAAAAGCATCTGAGGATATTTTTTTACCTTCTGATAAGGAGTCATCAGCATGAAATATTCTACTGTCATTTCTGGCTTAAAAGCCTTTGACTACAATTAATTAAGAGGATGCGTTGTCACAGAAAATGCCAAAGTCATGCAATAAAAACATTAGATGAGAGACAAGATATAGGTGAAGATCTTTCTTTAAAAATACACCTAACCACCTACCTAGTTTGTAGGGTACAAATTTCAAACAGCACAGAAAATTTTTTTTCTCCTTTTTCTGCTTATGCTGTTCATAGTCAAACAAGTCATTACTCTGAGGTTTTTTGGTGTAAAAAAAATGACAGGCTTTGAAAACAAAAATATCATCTGCCCTAGTAAATATCCCTAGCATATCCTGCAATTTTACTTTTCTGAATAAATATTAAATATTACATGACAAGAAGAAAGAGTGAACTTGCATAAAAAGTGCTGGTCAGGACATCAGGTAATTAAAGAAAGCCCATAGATGCGCTTCCTTTGTCCGTCACAGCAAGTGTGATGTGTCTGAAGAGGTAATGGTGTGTGTGGTGCAGACCTCTCTGTCTGGGGCTAGTCCTGTTGTGCTGCCACTGAGGTCACTGGAGAGGAACAAACCCGTGCAGGACATGAGTCACAGAGATGCTCTGCTCGTGTGTCTAAGGCTGGGTGAGACACAGTTCATCCAGTAGGATTACAGGCGTTTCACTGAATTCCTTTGTGCTATGCTTTGCCCCAGTTTAAAACACAACTAATGCTTGCTTTCTTTTCCCTTACATCTGTTGAGCCTGTAGGAACACCTGCTGAAAGGACAGTTTCTGGTTGCTTATCAGCACAGTATGGAAAGGACCCCACCACTCAGACAAGTCTTTCAAGAGAAATAAGAACTTCATTAGGTAGAAGAATATTTATAAAACAAATAAAATGTATACTGGAATACTCTTAACTTGCACACAAGTCAGTGCAAACCACTACAAGTAGCAGGTGTCATACCTAGAAATCACTGCATTGTGTCAAGATACATGAAATAGCCCAGAAAAATGTCATATTGTTGCTTTTTATTTGCTAAAACCAACTGCTTTCAAACTTTGATAATTTGTTTTGGTAGGAATTATGGCGTGAAAGCATCCTCTGTAAAAATATTAATTTTTAAATATTTTTCTTTTATTTTCTTTTATTATTTTTTAGAAGAATATAATCTCATAACAATCGTATTTTACACAAGAAGTTTATGATGGAAGTCAAAATAATTTATATCACCTCTGGAAACTGTTATAAATAACATGTAATGAATGAATTGTTCAACTGTGACGGTTCCAAAAACTTCAATGCATTAAGATGTGTCTGTTCCCTGAGTCCATCACTCTCTTTACCAAAGTAAATAAGATTTTGCATTTTTCAATATTTTAGAAAATTACTTTTCAGTCTTCCATTTCCACGTGAAGTCCCCATTGTTCCTTGAACTGCATGAGATACATTTCATGGTCCTCTGATGATTCACCAGGTACCTCTTTCTCATATAGTCTTAACAAAATTCCCTCTTTGTCAGGATCATCATTCTTGAATACTGCTTCACACATGTGATTTTCAACACCGGACAAAGTAGGAATATACAGTCTTCCATTGTGAGGATCCCAATCAACTAATATGGTCTGTTCACCTTCTTTCTCTGTGAGGCCCAGTGTGATTTTTTCCAGCTGATGATAGATGTGCCCAGATTTTGCAGTATCCAGGTCCAGAAAGCTGATACGGGTCTTACCTGGTAATTCATCTGCTGCATCAGCCACTTTCAAATTAAGTTCCTCTGTTTTCTGTCCCAAAGAAAGATCTGCTACCCTCCCCTCTAGCTGGGGGGAATATAGCTGTCCTGTTTCCATATCAACCAAGTCTCCCAAAACGATCTTTGGCTCACCCAGTTGCACCCTGGAGTCAGAAAACTCTTCTAGTTTTTGACCAGGACTGAAGTCTTCAGCCCTTACATCATGTTCATACTCTACAACCCCTGCATTTTTCTCTCTCAAAATATTCTGTGTTTCAGAGTGGCCATAAGATGTCCAGTTTCCAATCTGGTCCCCTTCCATTAAAATACCTCCTTTGTGTAAAATCTCTTCATGTGAAATATCAAGCAAGCGTTTCGTTTCCAGCACTTCTTTAGACGGAAAATCCTTCCCTTCAGTGCCATTTTGAACAGGGTAGTTGTGGGGACTTTTCCTTTCCGATGGATTACTGGATTCCTTACAGTCATCTCTGTTAACCGTGATAAGGTTAAGCACTACTTTTTCACTTGGTATGAAAACCCTTTCCTTGCATTTGTCAGTGTACTGCCATACCTGGAAAGTAAGAAATACTTTGAGTGAAGTTTAATAAAAATACCATCTTGTTGCTTCTTATACCATCAGATACTTTTAAAATATAAGCCTAGGTTAGACCTTATTATGAGGTTATTCCAATTTAGAGAAGAAAAACATTCATTATATAAATATTCATGACTGTCAATGTGCTCCCCCTTTTTTTTCTCTATTCAAAGTAAAACTATATTATGACCAGTTATAATATACCTTTTCTCATCTTTCCCATGTCAAAATAATGGTTAGAACAATTCTGTCAAATACTGGTTTTATTTCCATCAGCATAAACTCAAGTGACTTTAGAGAAAACATCAGAGTTGTCCTTGCATCAAAGCTTACTGAATCTATTCCACTCTTTTTAATCAGTGAAGAGAAAAATGCAGTTGAAACCAGTTCCCACAAGCAGAGTCAGGTAACATGTTAAGGTATAGATACAGAGAATAAAATAGTACCAGGTTTCCTTTCAGAGAGGAAGCTATACCATGGGCTGAAGTGCAGCGTATGGAGCCTGCACTGTGCAGTCTGCCACAGGCTGCTTTTGTGACTCTGTGAGAAATCATCTAGTTTTCCTCAACAGAAATCTTTCTGAAATGAGTAATATTTCTAACAGGAATAAATACTGTGTGGGCAGTCGCTAAACTGAAGTGCAATAGGAAAAGCAGCCAGAAGCTGCATTTCAGTGCTTTCAAGATTGAATGGAAAACTAAGACCTCTAATTGATGTATCAAGTAGTCTAAAAGGTCCTGCAGGTCAGAAGTGCTGGACCAAAACAAACTGCTTACTCCACCTCCCCCTGACCACACACAACGTCCATTTGAAATAGTGTGTAGGTTGGAAAAGATGGAAAGCATCATTAAAATACCATACATTAATTTGTTACTTTAACTGCATCCAGAGGTGGAGGTAGGGTAGTTGAACTAGATATCTTTGAAGGCCTCCACCAGCCCAAACCACTCTGTGCTTCCATGGTTTTGTAATAAAGCCAGTGCCTCATCGTAGGCAGGAGGTGTCTCCATGTCCATCTGAACACACTGCAGCAGCAGCTGCTCTACACCTTCTGAGCCATTCTGAACCCACAGTCCCTCTGAGATGATTTCACCTGTCACCCCTGTGCTGCTCTAAATGTCTTCAGAAAGGTCAGCATGTTGAAACCAACTCCCTTGTATGTCCCATCCCACAGTGTCTTGCAGATTGGATTAAGATCGAAGTGCTAATCCAATTCGTTACTGTAACTGCATGTTTATGGTTGAGAAACTTGTTTAAAGATAACCATGAGAAAGGTCTGCTCAGCTCATGAGCTGGGAACCAGTAACAACATAAGACTTTATGTTCTCTTTCTAAAAATTATTAAACTCTGCAGCACTAGGAAATGTGCAAACATTTTTTGCAGAAAGTCGTTTTGGGCTGTCTAAATAACAGAATGTGTTTGTTCATAGGTTTTTGGGTGTTAGGAAATGGTACGTATTTGAAAATATTCTTGAAATCCAGATTAAATTATCTGTATGATACATGTGCTAGTTCTTCACAATCAAAATTAAGTGGAAAAATCTGGTATTACCCAGTAATAGTCCAAGAAAACATCACAGCGTTTCTGTACTGCTTAGTTGTCTTCCCTTCTTGTTTCTGAAGTCAACAAATTAGTAACTTTTTTCAACTGAAAAAAAAGTTTTCAACGGTGCTTCATCTTAGATAAATTTACTGAGTTCTGATTTCCCAACAGAGCTTGCCTCACCTCACCTCAGACCTTAATTAAGGCAATGGCTCTTCCCAAACCAACAGCTCTGTTCTGATGTTTCTTAGCTCCAGTCATCTTTTCAGATCTGGACAACTTTTTAGACATAGTTGCTACCTTGAGATATTACGCTGTTTTTCTTGCATTTAATAACTCTCAATGTAGTTTTCTTCTGATCTCAGTGGCAAGAGCTTTCATTTGGAGCTAGCCATGGTATCATCCAAACCTGCTTGGAAACCCCCAGAAATGCACAGCTCTTCTGTGAATGCCAAGGTGGGCAGTGATCTCCTGCAACAGCATACACTTACCAGGTTTGTTGGATGTTTTTGTTTGTGGACATGAATATACTTGTGCACACAATAGCATGTCATGGAAATAAAAAGGAGAGCCAGCATACTAGGCAGAACATATCCAAATGTGATTCTTATAGTCTCATCTTCTGTTTTATCTGTTAACAAAATTTTTCATTGTAATAAGGAATTTTTTAATACATTCAGACAATAATGTGTACATTCACCATGTTGCTTTTTGGATACAGAATGCAAATGTGCTAGATAAACAAGGAACTTGCAGAAAGTAATTAAAAAAACCTCCAAAACATTTGAGCTACAAGACAATTTTTATTTTTGTCTAAATTATAAATGAAATTCGAAAACGAAGTAACAACCCTTCCATTAGGTTCTCCTGTTGCTAACTTCAGACTGACCCAACTCTGCCACTCCCAAACCTCAATCAGGGACAAAAACATTCTCCATGCACTAAGACTCAGAAAATGCAGATACTCTTCTTCAGAAATACTGACGTACCTTCCAGTCAGTAGTTCCCAGCTATGTTTTATTAAAGGCAAAGATTTTTTTATCATTACAAATTTACAGAGAAGTGAGAAACCATGCTAATTTTCATTCTCAAAATGGATACATAAAAGCCTCCAAAATTCAATCACCATTTTTTTCTAACTCACATCTTCTTTTTGTAATTTGCCAGTTTACACATACCTTTCAGGGTAGCAATGCAATGTTCTTTGGAAAAGTCGCTGTCCAAAAGTGGTGCAGAGACATGGATCTGTGCACTGACACAATAAGCTGTTCCAGGTTCTAACCAGGGAACAACCAAGGTGTGGTTGCTGATGGAGAAGAACCACTGGAAGACATTAAAAGAAGATATTTTCACCCCTTTAATTCCTCAGCTAAAGAAAGGTCACAAGCACATATATTTTCTGGAAAAGTTAATGATATTGTAAGAGCTGCCAGCTGCATCCTTTTTTTACAAATGCAATCAACATTCAACTTACTTATTAGGTCACATTCTATCTGGATATTTTCTCTTTCAGTCAAATATTCTTCCACCACTACTGAAAAATTTCATGCTTCACAGGACTATGTGCCACTACTAGCCCACATTCTAATGCTGATGTTGCAATAAAACTAAAGCATCACTCCAGCTCTATCTTGATGTTACGGTAAAGAAAGGAGCCTTAGGATAACAGGTCTTATATAGACCTTGGAGTCCCAAATAATTACAATGTCCCAAATCTTTATGAAAAAGACTTCAAACAAAAAAGCCAAAAGCAACCAAAACACTAAACCACTTTTGTCTACCTCTAATTGCTAATCTTGGAATTTTAATATCCCTTTTGACAGAAGGTGACCTTTTATATGTAAAGTTTCTGTCTTTTCAGGAGGTTCAGAGATTTGTCATACAGACAAATTAATGTTTTTTTAGCTGATCACTGAACTCTTCCTCATCTACTGTATTTATGCTGGGAACCACTACTTGCTAATGAAATGTAAACCTGCAGAAGCAAATGAAGATGTTCAGATGTGGTGACAAAGGATGTGGTTTGTCAGGATGCATTTTGAGTATTGCCAGTAGACTTACTGACTGTGGACTCTCTTACAATCTTACAATTCCTGTAAGGCTACAAATCTTATTTCAATCCTTGCTATTACAGACAAAATGCATTTCAAGAAGCACAGAGCACAGATTTAATAGGAGCAGTTCTACAGCCTTATCAAAGCTTACCCGCTTCTTTGTTTTTTTATTGAGGACAGACACATTGTATTGCAGGCCAGGATATACTTGAAGCAGAGATATGGATTCTTCCTCAGGACTTCTCTTCCACTTCTCAGGAGCAGTCAGAGTGATTGAAATAGATTTGTCAGTAGAAGATACACTTACCATGGGTGGATCAATTTTAGCTGGAAAAATGAACATGCACAAAAAGCAGTAAAGTTCAGCAGAGGTGCACTGATTTGACCGGTTTCTTAAAGTCAATAATATTAATGTTTTGCAATGTTTGGGGGAGGCTAAGTAGGACTTTAAGCTATTTATATTGGTAGAAAATTATTTGATCTAATAACTTAGAGGATCTTTACAGGGAGAAGGTGAACACTGACTTGGACTTTTGCCTAGGAATTCCTGGGACTTCACAGGATAAATAACCTTGAAACTCAATTTGCTAAAACAAGCTAAATTACCAGCATGTTTTCAGATTATCTGGCACAGATAAGAAATATTGGGCTCTAGAGTACAATTACTGCTTGGTTTAATAAAGCCTTTTCAAAATCAGAGTTCTTTACACTGTGGATGTGCCACGACTTATTTGCCTTGAGTAAGGCTTTACCACAGCATTCACTATATACATAAGACTACATATATATATATATATATATATATATAACACACATATATCCGAATTCCAATTTGATTATTTCAATTACTGCTTCCAAACACACAAATGTGAAACAACTACAAAAAAAGTTCATGAGAAAATTAAAATATCATATGCCATAAACACCTATGCAGTCTGAGCACAGAGTATTAATCAATGCTGTTGAACACCTGGCTGTGTGCTCAGCTTTCCTTACTGTCTGTAAGAGGGTTGAATCGTGTGGTCTCCACCCAGTCAGAGAACATCCCATTCAGGAAGGCTTTAACGCTTGCATAGTATTGTTCTTCGTAGTCAGAGGTCTCACTGGAGAGGTCACACCATGTTCTGTTTATATTCTTGCATTCTGGCTTTCTAATCCATTTGCCAACACCATATCTATATTGAAGAAGAAAGGAGCTGTACAAAAGCTGTTGCCATTATATTAGTCACCTGATAATATAGTTTTCTATGCCATATTATGGCTGATAAAACAGCTTGCTTGCTTAGGAGCAATCTGCAGTTTAAAGGAATTCCCAACTTTAGCAGAGATGAAGCACGAGACTTCGACAAGTTCTAATGAAAAATACATCAAGAGTAGACTCTACCTAGAAGAGGACAGATGGACCCTAAATGGAATGTTACTGATAGCAATCTAAGTCAAGTTTTGCTTGCGCAAAACAGAGATCTCTCAACTTCAACCTCCACAGCTTTAAACACGCAATAACAGAGTCAGGATAACTATATACAGACAAAAAGTTCTGTCAGAATGGTCAGTGACTCATCCCCATGTACAGACAGCGAAGATGCTTAGGGGCTCCAGGATGAGTGACAGAAGACTACTGTTTTCTGGCTTTGGCTTCTTTTTCCAGTTTTAAAGGACTCCATTGGAATACAATGAACTTCAAAATCCTTCTAGCGGAAAAAGTGGCAGAAATCTGCTACCAGCAACACCTCAGTAGCAAACACCTCTTATACACTAGTAGAACAAATCATGATTTTCTTGGAATATTCATGTTTGGATTTTCTCAGTAGCTCCTGCTCCTCAGATTAACATTATTAGGAATTCCCCTTTGGCTGCTAATTAGTAAAGGCATGTGGAAGCTTCTGCATGACTGCAGGACAGGATCACCCACCATCATTTTCCACCTGTCACAAGGCCTTGCTCTCCTAGGTGGGTAGAGGCACATGTGAATAGGTTTGTATTCAGTGTGAAAGATGGTCACACCTATGGCTACAGACTCTTTTATGGACCAGGTGGCCTGGCAGAGTCAGCATAGCCAGTGCTCTCTGAGCATTATTTGGTTTTCTACAATGCTTGATAATGTCAGTGGATTTTCTCCTGGGCTAGAAAGGCTTGATATAGATCAGAAGAAATCTGGGGGAGTGGGTCTGTTAGGAAAGACTAATGAAGCACTGGGTGTTATGAACATTGTATTAAATAATACATCTCCATACCAATTTAAATGTGCAGACTCAAGGGGACACATGCTAATCCACAGCACAGTCCTTCTTCATCCTTCTGTTTAATTTTTTAGGAATGCCTCTGAAACCTTCCATAGAATTAGAATATTGCATCCTATGCTTCTTTCATACGAAGAACAACTCCTTATGCATTTTTTAACTGGATGCGAAGTAAACAATGCCAGGAGAAAAATTAAAAGCCACATTGCTTAAGTCTAGCCCACACTTTAGTTCTCCTTTCTTTACTTTATATTAGCCCTATTTTGCATAGTTAAAAAAAATTATTATTTAAAATGCCAAAATAAAAGTCAGTGGGAGATAAAATAAACAAGCCAACTTACACTGAATACTTCACCTTGTAGAGTACTTCATTGCCTGTGCCTTCTGGTGCTGACCAGTGAAGGACATTCTTCATGTTTACAGATTCAAAACGGACATTCCTAGGGTTGAGCAAAGAACAATACAACTCTCCTGAGAAAGAAAATAAGAAAGGAACAACATGCACTAAGAATCTTCAAATACATATGCCTTTAAGTTAAACAAAAAAGTTATTTTTAAATAAGTCATAAAGTTCGACATTTCTTAGCAGTCAAAATGCAAGGTTGTTGGCTATGGAAAATTATTTTTTAAAAAGTGTCCCTAGCTAGTGCAGTCCCAAATGCCATCTGTACCCAGTGTATTTTTCTCTAACAAAAATGGCTTTCCCATTTATAACAGGCACTGGCATGGAAACACACAGGGACTGAAAGCTAAAGCTAGAAAAGCTTGACCTTGAAGAGACACACATTTTTAAACTTGCAAATGTATTTGAATATCAAAACACTTTAACACTGAAAATTGTAAAAATATCCTTAATACTTCATTAGCACATTTTTCCACCCTTACATCAAAACATTTATATTCCTCAAGCAAATTTTACAGTAGCAAGAGTCATGCATTTGTCTGTTACATTAAAATGTATTTAAACCAGTAACACGCAAAGGTGGCTCTTTGATGCCTTTTTTTTTTTTTTAATTTCTCTCCTCCCAGTGGGTTTCTGCTGTGGTAAATGAAGTTTCAAAACAGAAACACTGACTGCAGCAGAGGAGCCAATCTCAGTACGCAGAAGCCGCAGGCTCTATCTTTACAAGATCTAAAGCATTACAACACTGCTGGTGTACTCCCACCTACCCTCAGCTCAGTGTAATCTGTAAGGCAGAGGGATGAAGACTGTTAACTTTCCATTAGCTGCAAAAGTAGAGATTTAGTTTCTATTTGCCTTGTCCCTTCACTAAAGGCTTCTGTTTGCCCCTACAATAAATCATGCAAGTTAGTTATACCTCAATTCTGAATCTGTAAAACAAGAATAAAACTATCATGCTTCCTATTTCTCCAGGAAGAGTTAAGAATAAACTCCATCACGTCTATTTGATGATTGATAATATCAGGAGGCATGCACAGAAAATAGATCATACACAGAACTTGTATGCTTCATGGTTATCCCTCAGAAAAGGACTCAGGTATGTGCACCAGCTGCTTATTTCAGTATCTTGTCTTTAAACATCCTTATTTGAGCATCTTGTCTTTAAAAACAATATATCCATCTATAATCTGATTTTATTTCCATTAATCTGGATTAATGGCATCGGTGTCACATATTTATACTGGTCTAAGAGCAGAAATCAGTCATACATGTTGCTTTGTTAGGTTTAGTCTGCCTCACTTTCCAGTATAGCAAGGTCACTTTATTTATTTATTACATGGAAAAAACTGGAACCCTTATTACTGTCTTTGGAAAGGTTGTAAATCAAACCTTGAGTAATATAATTCTTTACATCCTCATGACTGACACCTGGACTGGAAATAAAGTAATAATAAAGGCTTGCTAACTTCACCACCACAATGAACAGCCAGCTCCTGATCGTAGAATAAACTGTTGTGAGACTCTCCAAAACAGGCATGACTTAGCCTGAAAACACCTTTATGTGTGAGTGAAAAACCCCATTGACGTCAGTGAGATTATTCACGTGAGCAAAAGACTGCATGGCAGGTGCTTCATCTTGTCTTTATGAAAGCATTGCTGGGTTTAAAAATCTGGTCAGTTTTAATCAGATAGAGCTCCCTGACAGGTATGTGCCTTGCTCAAGTCAACACTCTTCAAAGCTCAGGTTTGGTTATAGCCATATCTATCTATCTATCTACACACATGCATGCTCGAAGATCCTTTTGGGTCCCTTCCAAATCGTCAGATCCTGTGATATACACAAACACAAGTATAAATGCACGTTACAACCATAATCCATTCAGTGCATCTGCTTTTTACCTGCTAGGAGGCTCTGCTGGTTGTCTCAGTGACAAACAGCTGTGTTTAATGTCAGTGCTGCAGAATAAATACAGCTGCAACTACCCGTGTCCTCTTGCTCTAAACAGATTCGTTAGCTTTGCACTTGATTTGGGTAACCCAGCAGCTGCAAAGCATAAAAATAAATAAATACACAAAGCACAGATATTTTTTCTGTACATTAGCTAAAGTTTCAGAGTGGTGAGAAGGCAGAGGATCCACAGAAAACTGACCTATTGGCATCGAAGTGCCTCCTGTGTGAATACTGTTGTTGACTGTACCACGCTCAAGCAGAGGATTCATCTCCTGTATTTTATTGTGGCAAGGCATGAAGATGCAAACACCAAATTATCCAATAAAATATAGCAACAAAGAAGGTCACAGGAATTTCTAGACACCTCTAAGATATAGTTTAAGACAGTGAGTGATGTGAACAGCATTAAGACAGAAAGACAAGCCGTATTGCAACAGTTTTCTCTCGCTAGTCACAGCAGTAAACCCCAAGGACTCCTCCCCTACAGCCATCTCAGATTTCAAAAGGGGAACTGCTTTTCTGACCACGACAGAGACTTTGGCTTCAATTGCTGCTGTATATTCTTATACAAAAGTGGCCTTTGGGAGCACCTCTGATGGAAGTGCAATCTTTGTGCTGGGTACTGAATTTGTGGGCAACGCTGCAGGTACCCCCTGTGCATCATCATTTGCAGCCACTTCAAGGCCATGGACTGAACCCGCACTTACACACCTCAGAGAGAGGTGAGTCCCTGATTTACCTTTTCCCACCGGCAGCTTAGACCCACCAGTGAGGCATCTGGCAATTTAGAGGCAATTTAGGAGCTATTGAGGATACAGTGCTTCTGGCAATGACTGCTGTATGCCACTGCCCTTTCTTTAGTCTTTCTGTTCAGCTTTGTGTGACTTCCACCAAGCTCCTATGAAATCTTGCTTGCTCCTTGTCATTGCTCTTCAATTTTCAAGGCATTTGTGGTCTCTTTTCTTTCTCCGGCTCAACTGTTTTGATGGTTATGTTGTTCTTAGTGAAAAATAGTCCCTCAAACACTTGCCTAAGCATAACATAAAGATAAAAATGGTCATAACTGAGTACCAGCGTCCATTTAGCATCATATGAAGGGGCACTTGTGAGCAGACAATTGAGGCTGTCTTTTCTGGCTCATCTCCAGCCTCAAGCAAGTCGGCACTGGCCACGAAGGAATGTGGGGGAGTACCCCAAGTGGTAAACAGGGGGACTGAGCCAAAATTGGAGATCATAAGTTACTTGAAGGAAGGGAAATGCAGCAAAGCCAGGAATACAGTTTAGCAAACATATTACTTATTAATTATGTTAGCAACAATTAAATGAGTTAACTTTTTAAAAATTAGTGAGCTTGGAAGCTTGGTCTGTGCTTTGCTTGACTCAAATTGAGCACGCTGGGTGACGAGGAAGAGGAAGAGAGCTACGTTAGAGCTGTTACAGCTCAGGTGCCTTTCTCCAGGTGGGTTGTTGGAGCTCTGGTGTTGCCAGGTATGAAGGCAGGCTGGTGAAACCCTTTGACTGGAGCAGCACTGGTGGGAATGTGGGGAGGAGCACAGAGGTGATTTCCTGTTTGAGTCATAACAGTACTCGAGAGCTACCCACAAAGCACACTCTTGCCCTCCCACAACAGGAGCCCGTCACAGCCTGTCCAGAAGGGGCTCAGGGAGAAGAAAGACAGGGACAGAGACAGAGACAAGACTACATGAAAACCAAGTGATGGAGCAGATGGAAAAGCACAAGAGAAGAGGTGGCAATGGGTGGGAGAAGGATGAGACTGAGCCACGTGGGGTTTGTTTTCCAAGAAGCAGGCAGACTGCCATTGGAAACAGCTGAACCTCAGTAGGTCATTTGGCAAAAGACTGAGTGGAAATACAGCCTGAAGAATGGGAGATGCAGAACCGGGACTGAAGCTGTGGCTTGCCCTGACATGCTCTCCTCCTCCACATGAAGGCTTGCCTTTATTTATCCAAAGCATGTGCTAACTTATAAAAACACCACTGCGGAGAACATTGGTCAAAGAACATTTCAGACCTAGTCCAGAAATACCCAGCTTCAGAAAGGAGGAGAAAGTCTTCTCAGTCCACTGAAGTCTTGTTATGAGACAGCTAAAGAGGGCCATGGCAACTGAGATCCATTCCTTTTTGCTAACTTGTATGACTGAAATAAAACAAACTGAATTTTCTTCCCACAGTGTTGAAGGTTTGAAGCACCAGAGTAGAGCTCACACTCCCTAGCCAGGCCCTGCTGCAAACCCCTTTCCTTGATGCACTCCAGCAGGCAGAAGTTATTGTAGGTATGTTTTCTATTAAGTTTGAGTGATCAATACTGCCCTGAAACAAGCAAACAAGGTGAATGAAATTCACTTACCTAAATTCAGTCACAACCCTTTCAAGGCTTTCAGAGTTGTAAACTATTGGCGTGAGACAGCCTGCTGAGCATCTCTGCTACTTGAAGCACTCACAGAATTATTTTTCCCTCTTGTGCCCCACATTTATGCTTCTCCCCACATATGATCAAGGATGTAAATGCCTCTGGGAAGCAACTGCTTGTAGAGAATTCACAAGAAACAGCGGTCACCTGGGACACCCACCCATTTCTGTTGTTCTCCAGTCAGGTACGAGCTGGTATGTTTAGTGGCACCATATGACTGTTCACAGTGTCTCACAGTAATTTCAGATGTGAACAAGTCAGCATCTAATTATAGGAATAGCCGTATTTTTAGTATTTTTTCTGTACTTAACACACCTTTTTTTTCTTTTCTGGTCAAAAACAGTCATGATTTTTAGACTCATTTAGAGTGATTTTTCTGTACAGAGGAAGTTATTCAGTGTAATAATATACATATTTTACACCTAGGTTATGAAAGACTGCCTCAGACATACCATTAAAGGCAGCAGCATGCACAGATGGATTCAAGGGACAGTGAGGTTCAAGGGAGCAGCCAACACACTTTGATGAGATCAGGGAGAGCATGACCATCACTTGGGCTAGCAAAGAAGCTACCTCTCAAGTAATTTAGGTTGATTTAGACATGAAAAGCTGTACAGGTCTTCTTCTGTGTCTGTCTGCTACCTTCTTACAGTGGGGAAAAGCCCTATCAGCAATTACACATGCTAAAGCCTTCTCAATGCTTCTGAGCTCCATATTGATGCACTCTCAGAGAACACAAAGCCAAGAGAAGTGAAGTCTTTTGCAAACCAGATGCAATAATTAATGCTAGCTCAACTACTCCCTCCAGCCTTTAAGAAAGTAGAAGGAATTACATCAGCCCGTTTCACCTCAGAGCTGTAACACCCACTCATGTGTGTTCTTATGCACAGAGCATGATTAAGTTCAAATACATAAAGCTTGGTAACAGCATGTCAGATCCTTTCACCTTCTGAAGCAATATTCTTCTTCTCTTGCTTCTCTTTGAACACATTCCATTTTCCCATTGCAGAAGAGGAAGTGGAAAATGAAAGGCTGAAAAATAACTGAGCTATCACGTGAGATTTAACTAAAAGTGCTGGGATATAAAGAAGGTAAGAGAAGACTTCAGTCTTCCTCCTGTTTCTTCATTGACCTTAAAATACTCTTGCAGTAGCCAGACAAACAGGAAAACTCATCTATTTTCCATGAGAAAGAAATATGATTTACTTAATCTCTTCAAATGTAAACTATTCCATACCTCCAATCCTACAACTTACTTCTTCTTTTCTTTTTTTCCCCCCTCATTTACTAGTTTTCCTGTACTGTTTTCAAAATAGGATGAACAGTGCATAAAAACCTGCAAGTTACTGGCAGTCCAAAGCACAAACAGAGCTGTATGTCACTTAAAAACAGCTCTCCAGGAAAAATTCATTTTTAATTAGAGCCTCCACAATTCAGGTTCTTATAAAGTTAATCTTTTTAAAATATAGGAGCTTGTTTGGTTCATAAAGGGTGGCTTTTCTCTCTGAATCTTATAAGTCAACACCACTTCTTGGAGAGAAATCAATCAGCAGAAATCAATCTGTACAAGCCACAACTATAAAACCAAACATAAACAGGAACCGCACATACACAAATGACTTAAGTAATCCTAACCACTAGTTTCTCTTGGAATTAAGACTATAAAGGCCACTAGACAACAACAGCCATGGAAAGGCATGGTTATCAGTTACAGTGGCGAACCTGAGTGTTTGCATAAGGGATTGCAACACACATCTAAGTTTTGGACTTTAATCACAAATCCCAACATTGTTGGAAGTTTCCCTATAGAATGAACTTCCTTCTCTAACCATTTCCATTCCTAATTAACAGGCAATAAGAATTTGTCAAGTTGAGGAAATCATAAGCGGAGCCCAGTACTAAAGCAAAGATCACAGTGTTGTTCAAAACAGCCTGGCAAGAGATTGGAAGGTGGAGATGAGAAGATAAGGATGAGCCTTTTGACTATAAGAACATCACACTCCTTCATATACTGCAGTTCTTCTTATGCCATTTCCATTTCTATTTATTTCTATTTCACTTATTCTTCTTTCCTTCACACTAGCAGAGAGCTATTACTGAAGCTTAATGTCCTCTCTGGTAAACAAGAAGACAATTGTCTGTGAGTCTGTGAATTCTTATTGCCTGCACATTGTATGCCTCATATATGAAATAGTATGATGCTTCATTACACTGTTTGATACTTTAACTAATAGTTACTGGCTGTGTTTATGCAACAGACCAGCCTCTTCTCAGTTCCAAAATGTACCTCAAATCACCTTGTGTCAATATCAAAACATCTCAGCATTGCTCAACTTTGAGACAAGCATTTTGCTTCAGTCCATCACAAATTATGACTGCTGCTCAAAGATCATGTATTCA
The DNA here is from genome assembly GCA_013396655.1 of Campylorhamphus procurvoides. NCBI lineage: Eukaryota > Metazoa > Chordata > Aves > Passeriformes > Dendrocolaptidae > Campylorhamphus > Campylorhamphus procurvoides. Next base: position 48,183 of record WBMV01000322.1, read on the forward strand.
CGGAGGAATAAAAGTGGTTGTTCAGTGCTTGTTTCTATCAGAATAAGCTGCACAAGTTGCTTCAGCTGCCCCAGTTTTTGGTAGGAAGGAATTACAAACAGCAATCTCTCCTCTCAAATTCAGAAGCAGCATCCACATAAGCACTTCAAGTCTTTAAAGTACTGCATGTATGCTGACCTCACGAAGCCTTCTCAAGGCTTACACGAGAAGGAAAGGAAGTGGATTATTAGCACTGGAATACTGCCTGCCCTCTGGATGGTTTTACATCAGTGTGGTCCCTGAACTCCAGCTCAATGACTTAACTGCAAAGTCCATACCATGACCCCTTTTTGCCTTTTATTCTGTATTTCCCAGAACAACATCTTGATCAGAGGGATGTTTTGTAGATGTTTTGTAAATTTCAGCGCTCTAGTAACTGTAAAAGAAAACACACTGAAATTTGCTCAAAGGTTGGCCTGAAGTTGTTTCTCAAAGTGTAGGTCTATTCATTTGTAAAAATACAATAAAGAAGAATATGAAAGACAGGTAAATTAAAACAGATGTGCCAGTGCAGACCAAGCAACTCACACAACTATCAGAAAACATTAGAAGTGAGAAGCTTTTAAGCTCATATCATGAGAAATGTAGTTGGTATAGCCACATATCAGCTCCAGTGCAATCTAAGGCTAGGTGTATGCTGGCAAGTAATGCATATGAATGCATATGAACAGGTCTGTTAGACTGAAGTGTTTATATTGAGAAAACCCTGTCTATACAATCACATTCCAGTTTTATTCTTGTTAATGTTGGACTAGCTGTACTTTCATTAGATATGCTGATGAAGCACATCTTCCAGGGCAGCTTCACCCAGAAGAAACCAAGTTTCTAGACTGTGGCACAATACAGACAAAAATACAGTAAGAGAAATGACTGAGAGACTTGCTTCAAAATCACATTTACCTGAATGAAAATAGTAAAATATGCCTTAAATAAATCAAAATGTTTCTAGTTTTGCAGTACAGCACCCAGGCTCATTTCCCTTTCCTCAGAGTAAGTATGTGCTGTAATATCCATCCCATTCTTTCTTCTGTATGAATCTACAAGATGAAGACTGGACTCTACAGGCCAGAGATTTCAATGTTTCTCTATCTGCAGAAGAATGTGGTTAGGAAAACCTTCACTTAGAGTATGGGAAAGGATTTAAGATGGCACTTAGTCAGTTAATAGACTAATATTCTACTACTTTAAAAATTCAGGATATTCCATCATATCCTTCTGAGTCTCTCAAAAAGATTTCTAAACTCTCAAATGTGGCAAAGAGGAACACTTCTTGATTCTATTGATTGAAAACAATTTTCCATTTTATTTTGCATTTTCTGCACTCTTTCATGTGCTCCACAGCACAGATTTTTTAGCAGTGAGTGAAAACATCAATTTTTATAAAAATCCCACTGAAGTGTAGTGACAAGTGAAACCTACCACTTTACTTTGGAGAATGCACATGAGAACTGCTATGACAGTCTTGCACTTCATATAATTTCTTCTCTTATTAGCATATATACTACTAGGATTAATTACATATATAAATATATAAATATTTATATTAATATATAAATATTAATACTGCTAGGATTAATTAAACTAACATTTACTATCTCATGCTGAAAAGGGGGGAAATGGAAGCTCTAAACCTTCAGTGAAAGGCACAACTCTCCCTTCCATGCTGGCATTGCTGACTATCAACAAACCTCTGAAATTATGTCCAGCAAAAACCTCAGGAATGTGCAAACAGATTCTCTTCTGCCTTGAACAACCATTAGACAAAAGCGACATTAACCGTCTTGAATTTTTTCTTAGCTTTCTTTGGAATCAAAATCAAAAGTAACCACATTTTACATTTTTAAAGGGTAACTGAATACCAGTTATATAGATTTTCCGTAACACTTGCACTGATGATCAGCAGACTTAAATAAGATGAAAATTATGTGGTCATTTACCTAAAAAGAAGCTGGCATTGGTACCTCCAAAAGCCACCCAAAATCACTGATGCATATTGGAGTAGGTTGTCTAGAGTTAACAGGGACACAGTGCTACTCAAGGGCATTCAGGATATGAAGAACACTTCTCTATACTTTCCAGCTCTCACAGGATTTGAAAGTTTTGTTGTGGATTTAAATGGGAACAGGCTCTGCCCTTACGCATTGAGTTTTGGGGGCAACATTTGCAGCAGAGAACAAAAGTACAAAGGCAGAATAGGTTTCTCAGATGATCTGCTAATCCCTCCAACGCCTTATTCGGTTTTATACATGAGGCATATAAAAAAATTGTGTATGATGCTTTTAAGAGCAGCAGGGACCCCCCCATGCACACGTTCCACTCTACAGTTTACAAGCTCGTTCCCACTGGGTAACAAACATCCTTATCGATGCTGTGCCAGTTTGCTCTTGGAGCTGCTCTCACAGCACACTCCAGCTGCCACCTTTAAAACTCCCTCTAGCTCCTCGTGCTTGGATGTGTGGCTGTCACCAAAGCTGTGATCCAGATTACAGGTGGAAGAAGGGACTCGGAGCCACTCAGGACACTGACACATGAGCTGAATGTCTCTGCCAAACCCCCATCCTGACTTTTGTTTTAATCTAGCTCTGGACTGCTTGGATAGACTCCCGAGGATGACGCCTGTCAAGCAGAAAGGAAGATACAAGCACCAAAGGTATTTGGGGAATTATAGGTGTGACAAGGACTATCTCAAGAGCACACTATCAACCTACAGCCGACAGTAAATTAGCACTCTGTAAGACCTAATTCCAGCATAATTACGGAGAGAAGAAAAAAAAAATGAAGCAACATTATAGAAATACCCAGTCCTTTTCTTCCAGGTGAGTGCCGGCGGCGAGAGACACGACCATCAAATCAAAGGTACCTCTGTCTAACGCGGACAGCAGCATCACCCCATCCCTGCTCCATCCTGCCGCCTCCCGGGCTCTGGCCGGCCGCGGGCTGAGGGAGCACACTCGGCGTCCCCAGTTCCGTCCCGGGGAAGGGATGCGCATCCCTACGGTGCTGGCGGCGGGCGGGCAGCGGGGTGTGCACGGCACCCACCCTCCCTCCCTACCTGTGCGCGCCGCGGGGGCCGGCGGCAGGAGCGGAGGCATCATCAGCAGCAGCAGCATCAGCAGCCAGGCCGCCCCCTGGCACGGCTGGCCGGCCACCATCGAGTCACATCTCCCCGCAGGTGAGACGGCCAGCGCAGGGGAAGGCAGGAGGGGTGGGGAGCAGGGATGGGGAGGAGCGGCCGGGCGGGCGGTGCCGCGGGGCGGGCGGGGATGCGGGGCCGGGAGGGTACCCGGTGCTGCCGGTACCGCCCCGTCCTCCCGCCGGGACACCGGCTGCGAGCAGCGGGGCGGCTCCTGCCGCACCCCGCTGTGCTTTCACTGATGAGTAACTCTCCCTAGAAGCCACCGTGAGACGTGGGTGGGATGTNGGGAGACGGGGGTGGGATGTTGTTGCACCCCTTTTTTTTTTTTTTTTTTCAGAGAAAGCTGAAGGTCGATGTGCTACATCGATGTGTGTTCACGTATTTGATTTTTCCCACTACTTTGCTTTTAGTAGTGCGTTTAGACATGGGAGTCTACATCCGTGGAAATACTGAAAATCCATCTGCTGATGGAATTGAGCACCGTGCTCCACCCGACCCTGGTTGGGGTAGGATGACTTAAGGGGTGTGTTCCCACCTCAGCATTTCTGGGCTTGTGAGAAATAACATGTTTTTACTGCGAACAGAGCTCTTGCTGAGTTTGTGTGAAGCCGCTCAGTGCACCTGTCACTGAGAGCAGAAGGAGGTGGGGGAATCTGACAGAGTGTACTGTGCTCATGGGGGGCTATAGACTGAATGCTTGGGGAGACTCTAGCAGTTGAAGGTGCTGTGACATGAGCCCTTCTTCCCTCAGATGGACCCGTGGCAGCTTCTTTCCTGCCAGCTGACCTGATTTGTTGTCCTCCAGCTTGTTTTGTTCCCTTCAAGTTTGCCTCCTCCATCCTGGCACCCTTTGGCTTTTGGTTTTCTCAGTCCTTTCATCACCATGTGCTTTTCTACTCTTTCCCTTAGGCCTTTCTGCATAAAAGAAATACCATGCAAGCAAGAGTCAGGTATCAATACAACTGCTACGCATCAATCCATTTTGAAGTGATGGTCAGCATGGGGTGACTAGTAAAATGAAGACTGTGTCTGGAAATTATTTGTCTTATTTATCTAATTCTAATTTGCAGAAGATTAGAAACTAAGAACTACATATGGAAAATATATAGAGTAATATATGTTGTATATGTATATATATACAAACACACGCATTACAGCGAAGCTCCTGAAGGACCTCTCTCCCCAGTCACTGTTGCCATGCATTTCACACTGTTTTTTCTCCCAGGTAGCTGACTCTGTCACTCTGTGGCCTCCCTGCAACTCCTACTTGTTTGCTTCTTGTGCTGTCTGTATTAGAAATGGGGCACTTTGTGCCTTTGTCTGGATACAGAGACCGACTCTGTGAATGTGGTGAGAAAATGAAGTTTCTAGCCTCAATTCTCTAATTTCAAAGTTGTGGTCCTGCTTGCTCACGGGCTTAAGTATACATACAGTGATAAGAGGACCCATAATGAGTTCAAATACTCGAATGGATGACATCTCTCCTGGCAATAAATTTTGGCCAGATTTTTCACAAAGACTGAAAAGGTATTTTGATAAAAGATCACACTACTTTCTCTATTGGAATTGTTTCCATATTCAACTGAAACTTCTTGAGCTCTTGTGGATAAATGTTGGCATTTTAAACAGAAGTGGGACGAGGAGGCCTTCTGGTGTTTTTTCTATTCCCCTATCCTTGTTCTTGGAAATGTCCCAGCTGACTTAGGAAGACTTCAGCCTGGCTTCTAGACTGGAAACCTTGTCACAAGTAGCTAAAGTTTCTGAGTATTATAAAGAGTGAATCTAGCCCCTCACTTTCAGTGTTTCCTTTTCCATTTTCTTTCTTTTCTTGAAGAAAAAAATTAATACCATTTTCCTAGCAACGTTTGGCACTGCCAAGATGGTTTGCTATCACCTCTGACTGCCTCTACACCTGTTGAAGTGGAGCCTTGTTTCCATTGTAATTTTATCTTTTTCTTCTCCAGCTCTATTTTTTTTGTCTAAAATAAAGGATATACGTAAGAAATTGATGATGGAAGAATCTAATTTTAGCAGGGCATGGTGTCTCTCATTTACATCACAGCATATTTGCACATAGTCCTTAACTTCTGCAAATATACACCACACTGATTGTATGAGAGTGGTTAAGAGTAGAATTTAATTGCTATCCAAAGTGGCTAAAAGACTGAATAGGCTGACTAATTTTCTTCTTTATTATAAAAGAATAGTTCAAGAAGTGAATTTAATTATACAATGAAAAAAGTCAGAAGAACATTCAGGGTTACGTATCATAAATGCAAAACAATTCAATCCTTTATAGTTTGATTTATCTCCCTTTTTAGCTGTTGGGGTGTTGAAATGGTGTCAGGATAAGTGCTTGCCTTTGTCAAATAAATGTGAGAAAGAGATGATAATTTCCCTGATCAGATGCTGTTTGATAGGTGTTCAGGAGCAGTTTGCTTCTCCCAGGAAGTTGGTGGCAGGCTTGTGGTGTTTTTTCACCTGACATCCTTAGCCCTAGAAGTCCAGAAGGAGGGAGGAAATTCTGTGCTTCAGAAGATGGGGGCATCAATGGATGCATCCGTCTGGACTGTGAATGTCTTTTTTTTTTCTTTCCCTTTCCCTGATCACAAGAACTGCAGTTGAAATCAAGTCACAGTTGTGCTTTACAGCAATCTCCCTCTCATTCTCTGTACTGCTCATGTTTCTAAGAAATATGTTTATTTTACAGAACAGTGCACACACAGCTTTTGGCTCCAATGCTACCTGTAATCCTATGCTCCTTTCTCAGTCTAAATTGCTGTTGGCTTTCATTGGAAATTTGCCTGAGTGAGGCATGTGGTGTCTGGCCTTGTGTTTATGCCAATATGTTGACAAGGCATGGGTGGTGGCTGTTGTTGGGTGTGTTAGTGAGCAAAGAGTGAGATAGATGGGCTGCATAGATAGTAATACAGGCCATGTTTACTGTCCACAAGCAATAAAAAGCCCACTGGTTGAACAAAATAGAGTTTCAGTCAACAGCATCACACTGTTGATACATCTCCCCTGAATCTGTGCCTGTTATCAGTGAAGACAAAAATGTTTCTGAGACTTTTCCTCTCATCAGCAAATAGAGACTATCTCAGAAAAATTAGAGCCTATGCTTTAGCCTGTAAATTGTTTAACTTGGGAGTGTTAATAGAAGATTTATTTCAATACAGATAGCATCAGACCTGGCCAAATGTATTCATAAAGAAAAACATGAGCACCAGGAAGGAACTGGAAGGTTCAGAGATGTGACCACAATCCAATCCAACCTTGGAAAACTGATCTTTCTGTGGAAATATTTAAGTGGCTTTGATTTAAGATGCAAGGAGGATGCCCTGGACAATTTTTAAATTATGCATGGGAAAGATAAACCTATGCTGTTCTTCAGAAAACATTCCAGGAAATTTTTGCCTTTGCATTAATTCAATAGGACAATAGCAGCTTAGTATTCTTCAGAGCAACTTAAAGAAAAAGCACTTGAAAATAAGAAAAGATGCTATCAAACTTAAGTTTTGAAATCCAGATGTAGAACTGACTAAGGTGTTGTGTTTTGTGCTCACTGTAGGAAAAGGTTTGTGTCTTGTGTATCCTGAAGGCCAACCATCTTTCAACTTGTAAGTATGTTTCAGTTTAACCAATTGAATTAGAATGGGATGCTTTTGTTCTGATAATGTGCAGTTTTATGCCTTTCATATTTGCAATGCCCTTTGCCTACTCATCAGTTCTCAGTGCTCTTGAGTCTATATCCTGCCAGCCAGGTTAAAACTCCGGTGCAAGCTACTAGGTTTTGCTGGTACAATCAAGAGGCAATGGTCTTTTTGTTCTGCTCAGCAAAAGATAGATGGGAAAGTGTTTCTTTTGCTAGACCCTGACACTTGTTGCTTTGGCAGTAAGTGCCTCTGCCACTGTCCACTTCAATGGGAAGACTGCCCAACTGCTAGTATTGCTACCCTCCATGCTGTTGTTTAAAAAATTCTAAGGAAATATCCAAAGGAAAATACAAAGAGAAATTATTAATTTGTGGTACTTTCTTTCTGATTATGAAATTCACTCACATTTTGAAAATATAAGAAATGCATACTTAGGCAACAGTAAGTTAAATAGCATTTTTTCCTTCTTTGATATGTGAATCTGTCAGAGCTTTCAAAGAGAAAAATGAGGGCAAAATAAAATTGCTCTGTTACTGAAGAGAGTTTTGGGTGATGATTCATGTTCCTCCAGACAGAGTTTATAGCTTATTCCTCATGCTACTAGTTTCACTGTAATAACAGTTACTCATCTTCCCCCATAAAGTACCTCTTGTGAGATTCTTCATCATCTTGTTTCCTAAGATATTTCTGTCATTTACTATAAAAGATTATATAAAAGTTCATGATTTTCAAGGTATGCAAAACAGCACAGCTATTTTCAGTCACAGGCTGGAAGAAAGGGATCAGATGTTTACATTTCTCTGAGACCATGGGTAAAGAGACCAGCAGATTGCGCTAAAAAATGTTCTCCAGAATTTTTGAAAAATAAATATCTCAGAAAATCCTGCTATTGCTCACACCTATTGAACTGAAACACCCTAAAAAATTGGTTATTTGCTCTTCATAGATTTATTGAATACACCTGTACAGGGCACTCCTTAAAGTACGGGTTCAGATGAATGAGATTAGTACATATTCCAAATCCTGGAGATAGTTCAGTTGGATCTTTTGCAAGTGCTTTGTCTCTTGCCTCTTACAAGCTGCTGCTGCTAATAACTGCAAACTTGGCCAAGGAGAAAGTTCTGATATCCAAAATCCAACATGTGTGTGGATGCTTTGCATATAGGCTCCCTTAAGTGAAAAATTTGGAAATGGAGATACACCTCCTTGTCCATCCCTGTCCCCTTCAGGACATGGCAGCCAGAGTGGCAGTGCTGTCTCAAATGAGATAGTTCCCCTTGAATCTGTCCCTCATCTCCCCTACATCATGGCTGAATTGAAGTAAGTCTTCTTCGGGAGACTCCCTTGACTGTTTGCTGTACATGCACTTTGTTCTGGATTATGCTGACAGTGAAATCCCAAAGTAAATGGCCTTCTCCTAGAAAAAAAAAAAGGCACCTCAGACTATTTAATCTATCATGCTGTCAATAAGCCCTATAAAAATAAACTGCTTATTGTAGGACTAACAGGCCAGGAAAGCATGATAAGCCTTCCAGTGACCGCACTCGTTAATACCTTTACTAGAGCTGTTCCCTGTCTTTAATTCAATTAAGAAGAGTAGTCATGATTCACCATCATATTACATGTAGGTGGATGTGCCATGTGGTTTTGCTCTGACTCCATCTACTGATACTACCAAAACCAGTAAAGTTAAACCATTGCAAAAAGGGAAGTGAAAATCATTCTTCCACCCTCCAAAGTCACACCTGCAGAGCTATTTTGAATGGTGTATTCATCAACCCTGATTTGCATAGCCCAGACAGAAGACCAAAGTGCTGAGAGCAGCCAAGAGCACTCCGCCTGATTTGTAAAACCAAATCCAAGGTGAGTTCACCAAGATGGAAAAAAAAATAACCAAGACAGAGAAGTAATAATCATAACAGGACTATCCCCATCTGAGCTTGACCCAGGACACTCACTGAAGCACAAAGTGCCCTGAGAAATGTTTGAGCCCAGCAGTGTGCACTATGCAGTGTGCCTGAGTTAGGATTCTCTGCTGCAGGTGGAAATTAGTTAATGCCTTCTCAAGAGAAAGATAACTGACACCCTTGCTGAAGAGACGTAATGTGTCCTGTCCTCAGAAAGCAGCCCCCAGAACATCAGAAGGTTATGCCCAAGGATTAAGTGGGATCAAGAGCAGCCTGAGTAGACTGACCATGAATTGCATGCCACACCAGTGTCTCTTTGGAAGGCGTTAGTAGAGGAATAATGACTCAGTATGTAATTTGTATGTACAGGTCTCACTGAGCTATTCAAGTTGTTTTATTTCTTTCATCCTCTTCTCTTTATTAACTTATTGGATAATTAAGTGGTATGGTAAGACATAATTAGCAAAGTCCTGCTGTGCAAAAGTAGAAAGGATTGAGCGTGACTCCAGGAGGTCTCTCATGAACCTTCAAAAAATCAGGATGATGGTATGTAAAAAATGTCCCTGCCCTGCAAACCAGACTTCTTAAATTGTTTATCAGAAGCATTATTAACCTTAAAATATGGCCTTGTAGGACAGAAATGAGTCTAGGAAACACCTGAAACAGGAGGGAAACCTATTCCTGGCTGGGTCCTCAGAATACAACCTGCCCTTCATACTGTGGCACCTGGTCTAGAAACAGCAGGCAGGTGTCTCAACTACCTCCCCTGCTTCTATATCTGTAATTCCTGACCTGAGAAGTAGAAGAATGATGCAACATCATCTGACTTTAGATCAGACATCTAAATTTGTGGGCTTACTCGATGTTCACAAGTTACTTTTGAACAGCTGCGTGTTTTTTAAGGTTTGTTGTTTGTGGTGCTACAATATTTGGATAGGTAATATGCCTGAGCTTTAAAAAGCCTGATTCTCGATCATCTGTTTAAGTGTGCATGTTTGAACAACAACACCTGATTTAGATGTCTTCCTGGATGGAGGACTCCAATTCACTATGGAAGATATTCTTGTGATTAGTGTCATTGCTCAATTAGCAAGAAAGGCACACAGAATTACGAACTTAAGTGCCCAGAGTCAATCATATCTTAAGAATCAGGGAAACCTGAATCTGGATAACTTATATTCTCAGAAATCTTCATCACATAGGCAGTAAGACTGGAGCTGTCACACACAGGGCAGAGTTCGCTGCAAACATGTAGATGCAATGGTCATCACACAGGTAGGTATAACATGTCCAGAGTTGTACTTAAAGTGTCATGCCACGGAGATCACCCTTCAGGCTGTGCCTGATTGGTCTAGGCAGCACTGCCATCTAGGAATTAGATGTACAAAATATGGTCATGCTCAAGAAACTGAATAAAGAAGTCAAGCATTTAAAGGTTTTGCTGTAATCAATACAGATGTTACATTGCTCTGTTACGTCCCCTTGGGAGCAGAGTGGAAACTGTCCCTCTCAAAGTGATACCAGCATATTATGATAATCTAACAAAGAAAGGGAAAAACATTGTAAATGCTTAATAAATCATAAACTGAAACAGTTATTCAAATGAATGGAGAAGGCTTTGTTCCATTTAAATGATTAATAACTTCTGCATTGAAGTGAAACAGATGGCAAGTGTGTAAAAGGGAGTGGTGTCACTCTAGCAGGGTTTTGTTAAGGAAAGAGAGATGCCCAAAGGCAGGAGTTTATACTAACTTTGGAGAAAAATGCTTCCAAGTGTAGCATGAGCATGCACAGCTTATATGACATGGTACTTCCCATCAGCTGGTTCAAGCTGTGGCATGCACCTGAAATACAGTTGGCAGTGAAGGGTGGCTGGTTGCTGGTTGACAGAGAAGATGCAGTAGCTGGCCACTGCACAGCACCTTAGTTGAGTTAGTGGGATCTGCTGGTTTGTGGTAAATTTTTGAGGGTGCCTGAGATTCAGTAGAGGCAGAAGACCTTTGGCACTGCAATGTTGAGGGCTGCTATACCAGAGCAAACAGTTCAGGAGGGTAAACTTCCCCCTTGGCAACTTTCCCTGAGTCATAGAATCACAGAATTGGTCAGGTTGAAAGGGACCAGAGTGGGTCATGTGCTCCAACCTTCGTGCTCAATCAGGGTCATCCTAGAGCACATGGCACAGGATTGCAAGACGGTTTTTAAATATCTCCGGTGAGTAATCTGTTCCAGTAAATATTTCTTCTTCATATTCAGATGGAATTTCCTGTACATCAGTTTCTGCCTGTTGCCTCTTGGCACCGCTGTGAAGAGCCTGCGGTATCAGGGTACCATTCCCCTGATACCCTCCCTTCAGATACTTGTATACATTGATTAGGTCTCCCTCTGAGTCATCTCTTCTCAAGGTTGAACAGGCTCAGCTCCCTCAGCCTTTCCTCATGAGAGAGGTTCTCCAGTCCCCTCATCATCTTAGTTGTCCTCTGCTGAACCCACTCCAGGAGCATCATGTCTCCCTTGTACTGAGGAGCCCAGAACTGGAGACAGCACTCCAGGTGTGGCTTCACCAAGACTGAATTGAGGGGTAGATCAGCTCCCTTGGTCTGTGGTCAATGCTCTTCCTGATGCACCCCAGGATACCACTGGTCCTCTTGGCCACAAGGCCTCACTGCTGGCTCATGGGCAGCTTGTTGTCCACCAGGACCCCCATGTCCTTCTCTGCAGAGATGCTTTCCAGCAGGTCAGTCTCCAGCCAGTACTGGTGTGTAGGGTTATTATTCCCAAATTATAATACTTTAGTGATAGAGTTCCAACAGCAACAACAGCAATAATAATAATAATAATTCTTATTTCTTGTCTCTGAATGAGTGGCAGTGTGATGTCCACCCAAACTGAGGTTCACAGCAGCTTAAGAGGGCCCTAGGAGCTGGGCTGATGAGTTTGCCACAGGTGCTGCACTCTGGCCACTCTCAGGGTTAGGGTTGAGCTGTACATCTCCACTCTGCAGGCACAGTGAGATGACACCCTCTGGGATAATGGTCAGTAAAACATTGACCATTGAAACATACACATCCTGCTGAGAACCTTTGACATCTCCCCAGACATTCCTTTCTGAATCAAGAAATTTAAGTCCTGCATGTCTTAACTGAATATGGTCTTTCTAGAATCAAGTAGTAAAGTTATTGCCACCATTTCCATATTTAACTAAACCCATCAAGGAGTGTCACAGAAACAGAAGTCTTAGTTGAAAGAGTTAGATCATAGAATCATTTAGATTGGGAAAGACCATTAAGATCATTGAATCCGACTGTTAACCTAACACTACCAAGTCCACCACTAAATTATCAAACCTCCTGCCTCGTCATAGTCCTGTTTCTCAGGTTTGGAGTGGTTTGAACATGCTTTGTTGTCTGGACTCCTCCTGACCACACATTCCCAATTGTCCTGGGTAAGAAATATGTGCTTTGGACATCACCTGTCAGCAAACGCAGGGGTAGAACTGGACAGTTTCAAATGTCTCATCGTCTTGTACAAGTCAGGCTGACTTTTTGTCTGACTTGTTTTCCTGCCTGTATGCTGCTCCTTGGTTGCTAGGTGGAAAGTTTGGCTGACCTGTAGACAACTTTAGTTGGAAGTTCTAATCATCGTGTGCAGAGGAAATTGGGGGAGGTCATTCATGAGGACAGCAGTAAAAAGGAAAGATTTAAAATGATCTTGGAGGATGGTCCTTGGCTAGAACAGAGTTACCAGGTGGAGGGTTTTCTGCATTGCTGCAGCAAAAAGGAAGCAGGGAGATTCTGGGGTGTCTCAGCATCATCTGAAGGATGTAGAAGAAGAGGTAACAATTTGTTTTGTGCTGGTCCCAGCAAAGTGTAATATGAAGCCCAATACCCTGATGGCTACCTCCTCTGCAAGGTAGACTTTCTGAAATTACTAAGTCCAGCCTGTGTTTGATGTGTCTAGATATAATGGGAAGGTAGGGCATTTAAAGTAACTGGATGAGTGCTAATTGGTCTAGAGGTCTAATAAAGTAATTCCCTGGATTTTTCTTTAATTATAATTTTTCTTTACCATCAAACTCCCTGCCTCCAGTAATTCTTTAGATCTGGTTCAAAGAGGTTTGCTGGGGCAATCTCTCATGAAGCCTGCAGCTGGACGTCCAGGGACAGTCACATCCATGCCCATGTTTCTTGCGAACAAGACATGACACACTACTTCTTTAAGACAGCTGCTAATTTGCAAACATATAGGCAATGATCATAGGCATCTTACTGTGGACAAACAAGGAAATTAGAATAAATTAATGGGCTAATTAATAGTCTGTATTCTACTACCACCGTATGCAATAATTGTTACTATGATGCACACAAGTCCCTTGAAACCCATGGAAGTGGAATGTGATTCTAAAGCTCACAGAAGCAGAAACAGTGAATGTGTGCATTTGGAGAAGTTTAACACAGCAAAAATTTACTGAGGCTACCAATTAGAAATTACCAATAGGAATCATAACCCTGGTTTACAGAGGCTAGAGGATGAGTTTGCATTTATAGAAATAACAGCAATAACCTAAACAGAAATTTACTTCCATTATAGTTGTTCAGAAAATGAGCAAATCTCATAGCTTCGGAATAAAGTGTCTGTTGATTTCATCTTCCCTGCTTAACTTCAGTATCACACTATCAACCCTTGAAACCAAGCTTTTACAAGTACTTTGTTGCTGTAGAAAATTGAAAGAAACAAATAACATGAAGAAGCCAAAATGGTATAATTTTGAAAGCATTAGCTATAACTCACACTGTGAACTTCTGAAGAAAAAAAAGCATTGTTGCTACTGGATTTCCATGCAATGATGAAGAAATCAATATGACCACACAAATGCTTGATAGCATGAATACATCAATCATTGTAAATTCTATTAAATCTGTTTTTTAAAATATCAGCAATTCATCCTCTGCAGGAAACTGCAGCTTCTGCATTACATTCATCAACATCAATGTCATACAAAACACATCTTAGACTTGGGAAAATAACTGCTAAATTTATATTTGCTACAAAAATCTTGAAGAGTTTAAGGATATTTTTTGTGTTTGCTTACTGTATCAGCTCAAACATAAAAAAACTTAATGGAAGAATACTGGTATTCATTGCCTTAGATCAGTGTTATTTAGGGAAGTTGTACTCAATGCATCCATTTACATATATAATTAAATCTAAACAAAGAGGAAATACACAGTCAAAATTGAAGTTGCAGCTCTGAGTAAGATTAGTCTCAAAATTAATGTCCAATTAGCCAACAGATGAGGATGTGCACACCCTTTGCAGTTCTCAGGTGTCCTACCAAATAGATGGCAACATTCATCTCACTGTAATAGCAAAAACTACCTAAATGTAGAGGATGAATGCGTTCTAAGTTAGCTTCTCTTCTTTGCTGTCATGATGTGAAGAACTGTCCTGTAATTTGTTTTTCATTTTTGCCTTTTCCGTATAGAACCTTTGGGTTTTGACTAGTAAACTTTTTTCTCTTAAGAGCTTAACTTGCCAATTTGAGTCTTATTCCTGATTTCTGCTGGACTTGCTGGAAGCCAGCAAACGTTGTGGAGTTCACATCTGCCCTACTATGTGCATTTGTCTCTCTGATGCATGTTTTTTTCCTGTTACCCGCTCTGCTACCACAGGCTATTTCTAAGCTTTTGCAGCTACTTTCTACTCATATGCAATTCTCTCACCTAGTTCTTTCTTAGTGCAAAGTTTTGCAATAAATCAGCCCATGAAGAGGTATTGAAACTTCTTCGGATGATCCCACATGCCATTTTATCAATTACTTTCATCTCATGAAATATTTATTGAGCTGAAAGTGAAAATGTAGTTAAAAATCATTGTAAGAACACAGCAGGACTCCTTAATTTAATATTTTTTTCTTTAGAAGGCTTATGTCATCATGCTTCATACTTTTTTGTGGGATGGAATCATTTTCTCAGTCATAAGAAGTCTTAGAGTAAAGGTTAGAGTTTCTCACCTTGCTTAGATAAATATGTCCATCTTCCCAGGATGGGCTTCTAATAAAAAAGATTTTTTGCTCTATCAGTCCTTGCTTCTTTATCGCTTTTTCCAAAATGTCCAAATGAACTACAGAATTTACCAAAGTAGAAACTGGATGTTTTCTTTCATTATCTATGGTGCCTTTTTACTGCAATATTGCAACTCTTGTGGAGGGCTCACAAACCCATAATGCAAGCTCAAAGCCAAGGCATGCCAAGGTCCCACATCCCTACCAATGAGGTCTTTGGGGACTACTTTGAAATTAAACTAAAGCAATTTTCAATATGGAATCATTTTATTGTGTGGGTGCATCTGCACATAAAGTTTACACTGGGCTCTGAACAGCATATAAAGACTTGCGCAAGATAGATTAGACCAAGTAAAGCACTCATCATTAATCAGAGTACTAAACAAGCATGAGCACTAGAGAATGAACACAGCTGCCACATCATTTATCTTGCTGTCAGAAGGCAACTCTCCTACAGAGAGAAACTCAGAAGTGGTGGCTTAGGGTCTTTTGTGTCTCTCAGCTTGCAGAGAATATATATGCTCATATATAATAAATACATATCTACATTACACACATATATGTTTTTATATTCACAGACATGGTTTTGTCCTGGTGTGTGTGTATACTGATGTTTGTGCTCTCAGTAGTCCTAAACTCTAGTTTGGAGCTAAGAAGTGAGAGATATGCCTGTTTGTTTCAATGAAAAAATATGTATTACTTTGTTTATTCTGAGTTTTTGGACTCAATAACAGAAACCTTGGCTACAGTCTTACTGTGGGGTTATCTTCTATGATAATTTTCATCTATTCACTCCTCCTGAATGTGTGAGGTATGTGTAGCTGATATGGCATAGCTTCCATTTCAGAGTGAGTACATGATGCTGGAAGAGAATAGAACCTAATTTCTCATTTCCTTTGGGGGAAAAAAAAAAAACAGAAAAGTGAAGTACAAGTTACTGAAAGTCTCCAAGTGTTATTTTTATAGTAGGTGTTCTGCGTCAAAGGATGTCTTGGAGACAAGCTAACAAATGGCTTGTCATATACTAAGTTTATAGGGCAACAGACTCCAGTGGCTGGTCTTCCTTAGTCTGACCTTTTGTATGACAGCAATAAATCAGTGAGCCTTCCATGTCTCTGATATTGTCCCAAACTCTTGGGAAAAGGATGATTGAATAGGAAGAATTAGTGCTGCTGCATAGGATTTAGCATAATGGATAGATCATTAACCTTTTAAGTCTGGTATCTCGGCTTCCAAACTGGCCTTCCATGGCTGCTTCAAGTAAGCAAAAATCTCCATACAATAGCAGGGATGGTTGGTGCAGGGAAGGGGAAAGATTTCTCTGACTGGAGTAATGAGAATGGATTGCTGTGAAGCCTGGTGGCACTGCAGCCACAGTGGGACAGCACTATGAAGTACGCAGACCTCAGGAGCACAGACAGGGGCATGACATGTATGTGTCCTCAGTGCAGTGTCTTACTCCACACTGCATGGCCAGAGCTATGCATTCACTGTGCCAGGGTTATGCTATCCCATATTGTCATCTGAACCCATATCTGAGGCACCAGAGATACCTATAGCAATGTGCCTGTGGGAATATGAAGCCCTGTATGGGCTGCAGTAGTCAGGTGGTTTCCTTTTGGGGGCCTTTTCATTGCTACCTTGCTAACAGCATCCAAACTAGCTAGCTTGAAGTCAGCCTAGGACTGGACACTTAGACACTGATGCAAGATCTGCACTCATTTTGACTGCAGTGTTGATTGCAGTTTTCAGTTAATTTGAGCAAGGATATGTGCTTCAGGTGTGTGATTTGCTGTACCTCAGCTGAGAACTTGCAGGAGAAAAATACATCACTTAAGAGGAGAGAGGTATCAATACACAGCTCTCTGGTAGCTGATAATATTAGATACTCTGGCTACCATTTCCTTGAGTAGCCAGGACACCTGCAAGAACAGGTATAGGGAAACCTATATATTACGGGGAGAGTCCCTTTTGCAGTGGCAGCTGGAGGTCAGACAGGATACCCTCAGTACCTAAAATGTACTTGCTGCCCTGATTGAGGCAACTACATTGTGTACCAGATGTATGTTTACACTGGAGTCTTATTAAAATAAATGCTGAAATTAAATAAAGATTCTAATGTCTTGTTGGATGTTTAGTCTGAAAGAGGATGTTCAAAGGTACAGTTTCACTTCCATTTGATTTAAACTTACCTCATAGTAAATGTTTCAATACTTGAAAACATATGTCAAGAGGACTCAGCTTGACAGTGTTTTCTGGAAAACAGTCAGACACAGACAAATCTAGATTGGTGACACATAATAAGATCAATCTCAAAAGTACCAGCTAAGCATGTTCTTCACTTCTGGTAATTTTGATGAGCCCACACTGAAAATGTGTCCGTAATGTAGTTTGTCTTTATAAAATCTATAAAAAAAAAAGACTTTATGGTTCAGGAGCTTTAATTCATATCTTAACAACACCCCACACTGGTCATTAGAATGCTTTGTGTGTTGTCTTGCCATCTGCCTACAGAGAGAAGTTACAGTCCCATTACGTTAAACTGTTTGGACCATGCAAAAATGTAAGGAAACATCTGAAAAGCTTTCTGCTTGGTTGATGCTGTGATATTTTCTCAAGTAATGATAAAGGTAGCAAGTGTGTCAGTTTGAGCTGGCTTACGCCTTGCATTAGCAATATCATGGAAGTCTCATCATGATATTTTGTACTTCTTTCACTGCATGTTGCTGATAAGCAGCAGTAGCTCAAGAGGTCAGAGCAACAATCTGACTTTAAAGGAACAGAGAACAGACATAAACTTGTTTCCAGTCACAGTGACACCTCTTTCCAGCAAATTACATGACAAAGGGGGGAATTTACAGGTGGGCCAAAGCTGAAGACTGACCGATGAGGCTGCCTGCTTCAGAGGTGATCAAATATCTAGCCAGGTAATTGGCTGTCTGAATTGTGTGTGTTTTCACAAAACCCTGCAAAAAATCTCTGGGCATATGTTAGATACAGGTTTCTATTTTTAAAATTAGGTTTTCCACGTCTAACCCTGCCTACCTGATGTTTTACTATTATTGCCCTTATATGGTCCCCTGAGCTTTGTTATCCTCCATGAGCAGGTATGCTGCCACTTGCCCGTCACCTGACTCATCTCACCTCAAGAAACCACCTATTTCTGTACTGCGCTCAAATCATGTCCTTACTGGTCTGGTTCTGCTGCTGTGGAAAAGTTTTTAACAGTTTCACCAACAGTGTAAAAGCAAATTGTTTAAATAGCAATCATAAGCATCTGAGTTTCTACCAGTTATCTTCTGTCACTGGCATGTGTACTCATAGTGTAAGAGGTTTCTTCCTTGGGAAATCAGATTTTTAGCTTCTACATCTGTTTTGTTCACTGTTACTTTCAGTGTATCAGGGGAGGAGTCGAGGACCTAAGCTTGTCCCATAAACAAAACTTTAAAAAAAATTAGAGTGTAGGCCTAGCTGTATGAAGAAACTTCATCAGGCTTAAAATTCACAGATCACCTATGGAAACTTCCTTGCATGGGCAAGGTGTGAATGTCAAGAAACCAGAGGACTGTCACACTGGTCCCTGAGGTCTCCACTTTCTGAGGAGTTGCAGAAGTTCAAGAGGAAAACAAAACCTTTTGCCTCTTCAGGTTTCTCTGGAAAGGTTGTGGATACTGCATCTAATGTCCAGATTTGAAATGCTGATAAGAGGTTTTCAAAGCAGGTTCTCATTTTCAAGCATTCAAATGATGTGTTTTTCAAGCTAACACGTGTCCTTATGGTGAATCACAAGGGGTTCTGATGTGGTCTGCTTTGAGCACTGCCACGGTGGGTTGTCTCCTCTGGAGACAGCTGCACTCCTCCTCTCTGCTTCCTGAAGAGGGTTGCTAGTCAGCACATGGCTTGTTTAAGCGTTTGTCTGAAAACATCTTCTGCTTTTTTGATGGGGCTCCGCGGGGTAGAATTCGTGCACAGCAACATTCAGCATTGCAACATTCAGCATTGTAATAGTTTCTAGGCATCATGCCTAGCTAAGTGCAAAATCTCAGGTGAAGTGCCTGACTTGCTGGGGAGAAGTTTCACTGCTGTCACCGTCTCTTATTGCCATAATCCCACAGAGGATTTTTTCTGTGTCTTTCCTGTCTTGTTATAATCTGCCCTGTTGGTACTCCCTGACTGCTGCTTTCTTGCCTTGCCCTTGCCTTCCTGCCATGTGGTAGAGCCTGTAGGGAGTCTGAAGCTTTTCATGTATCAAGGCGAATAGGTGGCAGGGCAGGGCTTTCATCTCCCCCGTTTTTTGCAGGACCAGGAGTCCACAGATGCTGGAGGGATGCTGCTGCTCCCCTACTGGTGCAGCATTTAGCACGGTCTGAGAGGAGCCTCTGTGTTACTGAGAGCTGTGCAGCTCCCTGGGAGGTGAAGATGGGTGTCAGCAAAATCAGGCTGCTGGCCTTCGGTGTGTGATGGGAGTCTGGCCCTGTCCCTGCTGGGCTCCCCCAAGACAGGGGCAGCCCACTGACAGGTCTTCAGTGCACTCCTCCAGAATGTGGGCAGTGGCTGATGCAGAGGGGGAGGGTGAAATTGGGCTGTGATAGCCAGTATGTCAGCTAGGGGGGCTTTCCCTAGTCTCTGCAGCAACATAAAATGCTAAAATAATTACCAGTGCAAGGAAGCACAGTGCTGTGCAAGCACCAGAAGCACTGGGTTATGAAATAGCTTTTTTCAACTTCCTTGTCTCTGACCAAGGAGGTTGTAAGTATATTAAAGAGATATCAATTTAAACCCTCTCACTTCTGGTGTACTCTGAGTGTTTTACAGATAATGCTTCTTATTTTTCTTGTGAGTAAACTTCAAGCCATTTGGTATTTGTATCTCTATTTATTCTGATAACTAAAATTTATGTTAGGACAGAGGGGAGAATTATACATGAGACAGGTAGGGGTGTGAAACAACATTGTGAAGTTCCAGTAGCCATAGAAAAATTATTCCTTTTACAGTAGATATCCCTTATACTATAAATAATAATACCACAAGTAGTTTGCTTCCAGAAAACCTTTCCTCTGTAGGCACAGCAGGCATTGCCTGCACGTTTTCTGTGGACTGCAAGTTAGTTACAGAAAGAATCAGAGCTTTTCTGTAGTTGTATACTCCTCTGTGCCTGAGGAGACAAGTACTGTGCAAGGTAACAGGGGATAACAAAACTAATTTCACCTCAACATAAAGTACAGCACAATCAAAAGTGCAGCTGCTTCATGCAATTCCCTTTGTGCATAATGCTGTCATTAATAGGAATGCATTTTTAAATTACAACAGAGGTTAAAAAGTCAGGACATAGCAGTGGGTAACGCACCTCAAGCTGTAGTTTGAGGGTCTACATTTTGGTTGGCCTGAGAAGTAAAAGAGTTGGCATTTTCTGCTGAAACACAGAACATACTTCTTTTGTTCAGTGAAAAAATCTTGCTGCTTTTTTGCTGTTTTCTTCCAAGTAGCAGAAAAAATAATGGTCTTTAGTAATTCTAGATTAACTGAGAGGAAGGAGCATCTTTCCTCCTGCTGAGCCAGCTGTTCCATAACTCCCCATATCTTTTGAAACACAGCTTGCCAGAATGGATATTTCCTCTTAAAATAAGCTGGCAGTTATGATCCCAGAAGATATTTAACCACTGAGCCTGTTGACTGTGATATAGGCCATTGTCTTTACTGCAAAGGAAGATTTCAATTTTGGAATTCTTGTACTACTTTGATAATTAATTTTGAGTGATAGGCAGTGTCAGAGCAGTCTAGTATCTGAGGTCCTCAAAGCAGAGAGAACAAGGTGCAGTTCTCTGTACTGCCCACAATCTTTCTGTGTAACCTTAGCAAATTGCTTAGTTCAAAGAGGATTAGCTGTCTGTAAATCTTTACAAACACCTCTGAATATCTTTGTAGACCAGTTTACAGCCCTTCCTATTTTACATGGATACTGCAAAGATAAATATATTAAAGGGTTTAAGGCACTCTGGAACTAGGGGCATTTGGATGACTAACTCTCATTGAAGTCAATAGCTTCTGGATAATGTGTTCTTCACAGGAACATTTCCTCTTACCTAGGAAAGATGAGCTCTGCTAGCTGCCTTGCTGTTTAAGTGACTGTGGTTTTCATGATCCTACAAAGGTTCCGCATGTTTCAAACTTTTCTCATAGCCCAGAAAGAAGGGGCAGCAAGTAAGTCTGCGGAAGTCTTCCAGCCTGTGTAGCTGATGGCATGGCGGAATAGTGGTTGGTCAGCCTTCATTCATATCACCATTTGCCTCCTTACTGCAACTATTCAGTAGTTAGGATGAGCTGTTGCTCTCCAGCACTGTCTGATTTTTGTGATTCCTGGGATGGAAAGGCTTTGTAAGTCCATGCTTGAGGAAGTTAGTGTCAGAAGTAATTAAGTAGCTGACAATATTTTATTATGATTGGCTAAGGCATTGCTGTGCAAACAAAGGAGGGGTTTCAGTCAGTGGCCAAATTACACTGGGAAAGAGAGGTTCACGGTGATAATGTTCAAAATGTATTTTCAGACTGTCTTTTCTGAAAGTTGTTAAAAATGTGATTCTGAGTTATGCAGGCTGGGAGGTCTTTTCCTGAGTGCCCATGTCTGAAAGGACTTTCAGTCCAGAGAGCTTATTCATTGCCACAGTTAATTATTTTTTTCTGCATGGTCTTTTTCCACTGAAAATATTATCTCTCAGGGCACAGCTTGTGCCTGAACTTTTTTTGCCAGAGTATCAGTGTTATCAGAGTCATTCAGGGATAATTTTTTTGAAAACAAAGACCTTTCTGGTGGGATGGAAGCTCAGAGGTTGGAGGCCTCCAAAAGCATATTGTTAGCTGTGTGGAGTGCAGAGTTTTCAGCTCTGGGTTCAGAGAAGAAAGCAATCTGCTCTGCATCTCTGCATCTAGACGGGACTTTTCACTATGCCAAGGTGTGGAAATGTCTTCATTGTTCTGTATACCATGGCTGGAAGCATTGGAAGGATCCAGTGATGAGGTCTGGTTTATACATTTTCTCAGTTTTCTCGTGCCTGTCGTCAGTCTGGGACTGAGGACCCTAGACTTCTCTCTGCTCCTCAGCCAGAGAGCAGAGAGAGGCAGAGTAGCTGAGTGTCACGGGTGTGATTAAGGCATTGCATTACTTCCATCTTGCCACAATATGTCAGTATAATCCCGTATATGGTTCAACCAGACTTCTTATAGTTTCCCGGTTTATTTAGAAAATATTGGCTTGGGATTTGGGATTTCGCTGTTGTCCTTTTCAGCTTTTTTTTTTTTTTCAGGCTGTGAAGTAATAGCTGCATGCACCAAGTAGAAATATACCTTTTCTGAGAAAATTAATGCAGACTTGTTTCATGAACAAATCCCCCTTTTTTTGCTTTTATTTAAACAAATGGAGTGCAAGCATGCATTAAAGCCTCCGTTCTGAAATGCACTTTTCCAGGACCAGCTCATGCCAAGCCAGATACGCTTAGAAAATGAAAAGAAAATATACCTATGACTGTGGTTAGATTTTTTTCCTTTGTATTATTTAAATTGGAATTCTTCTTACCAAGTAATCCTGATTTTTCTATGGCAACGAAACAGTCATATCTGGTGTTTTTATGCAGACCATGGTTAAAATGTTCTCCCTAAGCAAGTGAACAGATGACCTGTGTCATTGTGTGAAGTTAGCATTCAGACTGTGAAAGCCGGTTCTGATTTTTGCACAGCCTGTACTAAGCAAAGAGTCTGTCCCTACTTGTGCTTCACAGCCTCTCCAAATAACTGCAATACCACCCCAGACTTATGATCATCCACACCCATTACTGCCAGTACCACTCACGAGTAGCTGCCCAATACTTGCCTAAAACCATGAGTAAATTGCGTGTAAGGGTTAAGTTTGCAGCCTCCTGAGTAATGACAGCAAATGCAAAATGGCCAAGAGGGAAGAGTGAACCTCTCACCCTTTTCTTCTACTTTGCCATTAAGAAAGTGTAAATAGTTCTGGGGAATTCTGTGTTCTCCATATCCCAAGGATGTCATAGAACTTGAACTTACTGGGCTGGCTGGCTGTTTATCTCTTGTTGATCTTGTCCATATTGTTCTCCAGCTAAATGAAATGCTTTAAGGTTGGAAGGGACATAATCTGCAAAAGTGCCTCAAAACTTTCTTCTACTTTATAAATATTACTATTCATACAATATATTTAATAATAAAAGCATCTAGTTTCTCTGCTCTGTTGTGCCTGCTTGCAGGTTGCTAACTGCATAATGTGGGTGTAATGTCTTCCAGTCCCTCCTTTTGGCTCACTGGTTGGTCACACTTCAGTCTTCAGCTTGCTCAAGTCTTGAAATTCGTTAGAAATACTAGCACTGGAATTTGGGTTGTAAACATTCAACAGATGTTTTTAATCTTGATGGTTTATGGAAGTACACCCTGTTCTGCACTATTTACCACTGGAAATAAAGTGCAGAGGAGTTATAGGGATGAAACACCTTTAAGGCAGGGAGGCCCTTCAGAGAGACATCAGCAAATTAGAGGACTGGGCAATCACAAACCATATGAAGTTCTATAAGTGAAAGTGCCATATTCTGCACCTGGGATGGGGCAACCCTGGATGTATGTACAGACTGGGGAATGAGATGCTGGAAAGCAGTGCCATGGAAAGGGACCTGGGGGTCCTGGTTGATGGCAAGTTGAATATGAGTCAGCAGTGCCCTGGCAGCTGGGAGGGCCAACCATGTCCTGGAGGGCATCAGGCACAGCATTGCCAGCCTGTTGAGGGAGGGGATTGCCCCACTCTGCTCTTCACTGGGGTGGCCTCAGTTTGAATATTGTGTGCGGCTTTGGGCATCACAATATAGGAAAGATATTAAGCTCTTAGGGAGTGTCCAAAGGAAGGCAACAAAATGGCCTTGAGGGGAAGCCGTATGAGGAGTGGCTGAGGTCATTTGGTGTGTTCAGCCTGGAGGAGACTGAGGGGAGACCTCGTTGCAGTTACAACTTCCTCATGAGCGGAAGAGGAGGGGCAGGCACTGATCTCTTCTTTGTGGTGACCAGTGACAGGACCTGAGGGAATGGCACAAAGCTGTGTTAGAGGAAGTTTAGGTTACATATCAGGAAAATGTTCTTTACTTAAAGGGTAGTTGGGCACTGGAACAGAGTCCCCAGAGAAGTGGTCATGGCACCAAGCCTGACAGAGTTCAAGAAGTGTTTGGACAACACCCTCAGTCACATGATATGATTGTTGAGGATGGTCCTATGTAGGGCCAGGGGTTGGACTTGATGATCCTTATGAGTCCCTTCCAGCTCAGTGTATTCTGTGATTCTGTGAACACTCAGTTTCCTGCATGTAAACATCAGCATGCTCTGTGAGCCCCCATGATGACATAGCAGAAGTTTCTTGGGTGTTGTTTCTTCTTTTCTAGCCAGCAGAGCAGGGAAACAGGGTGTTTTGAAGTGTAATTTGTGAAACTTGCACAAGGTGAGCAGGAGCACAGTCCCAGCAGCTGGGAAGAGGCGTGACACAAGGCAGGAGAGATTCTTTTTTTTCTTGTCAATGTAATGCTGATACGTCAATTTCTGTCAGAGAAATCACAGGGGCGTCATGAACAAGAAGCAGAGGATGACTGAAGCAACCTCAACTCCTGAAACAAGCATCCCTCTTAGGACTTATGACTGTGCAGAGCAATGTCTTGTTTTTACTTCCTGCCTCGGATCATAAGTGTGCGCTGCATTCCAGGCAGGATCATTGGATTCTTATTCAATATTATATACTGAATTATATTGCTTCCAGAGAACTAGCACCTCACTAAAAGCATTCACAAAGGTCACTGATTGCAGTATGAGCTCTGACTGGATGTGTTAAATAAAGATTGATCAGAGCTGTCAAGGACAATTTCCTTTCCTGTCCTACTCCAGGAAATGTAGACGTATCACTGGAAAATGAAGGACACAAGTTTTTTGTCATAGAGAAAAGAATCTTGTTTGGTTTTTTTTAACTTGAAAAACATAATGTTATGAAAGATATTTTAATAAGTGGTATTTTTTTTACCTCAGTAAAATTCCAGTTTTTCATTAGAAATATTTTGCTGGAAGTGTTTACATTGATACTATTCACGTGCAGTGTGAGGGCTTATGGAAAATCAGCTGAAGCTTCTCCTCTATTCAGTTTGCCTTCCCCTGTTTGGCTTATTTCCCCAACTTATCCCATAACGTGACTCGCTGTCGTTGGACCTTGAGGGCTCATGTTTCTTTCCACAGGTCACCAGGTGTTGGATTCACCAGTGCATGTCTCGCTTGTTTGGTCATATTGGCAGCCTCACTCTGAAATGTTACTTTTCCTCCTTCATCTGGAAGTAACAGAATGTTTTTTGCTGTAATGGTCAGTCATGGTAAAATGAACAATATAATGTTCCTTTAGATGGCTAATGGTAATATGAGTTGATGCTTTCAGCTGTCTTTAATATACAGCAGGTATAAAAATTTAGGGAAAAACCCTTCTCCCAGCCTAAGCCATTTTGGCCAGCTTTTCTCCAATGCATCACAGATACTGTGTTTGTACACACTAAAAGGATCTCACAGTTTCAGTAGCTCTTGCTTGTTTGTGGCTCTGGTTCCTTTTTGAGGTCACAGCACAGTTTGCAGAGCAAGGAGGCATATGCCTGGAACATGCAGAATAACAGATCTCCCTACGCCTCTCAGCTGGACTTCTGAGTCCGCAGGATGTCTTCTCATTGCTTATGCTTGTTCCCAGCCTCTTTTGTTCCAAACTTAAACACTCAAAGTACATTACAGTTTATGTCATTGTGTTTCCTATTATTTCTAGAAATGTATCTTTTTGTGGCAAACACCATTAAGGAGCAAACTGGCAACACATAATGGCCTAGTGTACTCAGGAATGGCATGATGATACGGCTTATGCAGCTGAAAGGATTTAACTTACTTAGTGTTTTTCTGTACTTTTAGCATAATTTGCCATGGTATTTATGAGAGTGGAGCAGTAGTTCAGTGAGTGAGCGAATCAGCTTCAAGAAGGTATTCAGAATGAATGTACTAAAAAGCAATATCAAACTGGGACCTCATTCAATTTCTACAGTCTCTTCACATTCACTTTTCAGAGTTTCACTCATCCTACTCCATTTTCCACAAGATCATTCAAATTTAAAAGCAATCATTCAAATGTAAAATTGTTCAAGGCAAAGAGAAGGCTCTTGGCGTTAGAAAGGCTACCATGCCCAAGGCACCCTGCAACTCCAGTGTATACATCAGCATTATCTCATCTGTGTTTCATCCCCATAACCAGGTTTTTTCTCCAGATTTATCAATGTAACCGTACAAATCTTATACACATGACTTCAGGATCCAGCCTAGGCCTGGTAAATACCCAGTAATACATTACAATAGTATTTCAGTAACTGGGGTAGAGCTTCAGTCACCCAAGCACAGATGTTAAGTGCATAACCATGGGATGTCCCCTCGTGACTTCAGCTGCCACCCCAAGGACATGAGGGTCTCACACAGATCCCTTGCTGTTTCTGCCAGCCATGTATGAATTTCTGGCATTTCCCTTGTTGATAATGGCTTTTTGGCCTCTAAGGTTGCTGCTGAAATAGCTGAAATGGTCTCTGATCAGAACACATCAATATTGTCTCCTTATAGGTATATCTTCTCCTTGCCTATGGACACATATGAAATGGTTTTGCTCCATAGAAGTACATTACTTCTTTTCTGAGGCAGGAACCACTTAATGTCTGTGTTTGTTGGCCAAATCACTTTGCTCCAATTTTTTGTGCTTGTTTCTCTGATGCTGCACATTCTCTGCTTCCCAGCCCCACTATGTGTGCACTTTGTCTTCTTTCCTTTTCTGCCTTTTCCACCAGTCTCTTTCCCAGGTTTGTCTCTCTGGTTCTCATTCCACTCAGGGAATGATTAGTGATTTCACAGAACCTCTTTAGGTGTTTCAGTTTGTTTAACAAAGATAACTCTATTGTTTGTCTTTTCTGCTGATATCTTTTAGGAGCTTTATTCTTTCAAATATAAGAATTTATATTGAGACATCAGCCTAGAAATATGGCCTTAGCCCTGTCCTATGACAATCACGTCCTTGCCAGCTGTTGATCAAACCTGGTGCCTCATAACAAGCAATGTTAAAAAAAATACTCGTCTCTTGTTAAAAAATGAAAAACAAGAGCTTATGGCTGTTTCTTGGAAATTGGTATGATTTGCATGATTTCTTACTCCCAAAAAAAGAAAACAAAGTATCAGAATTACATTGCTTGAAATAAGTTACTTTAATGACAATTTTTTTGCTCTTTGGTAGATATAGCAATTAGCACAATGGGTCTTCACTGCCATCCTGTTCCTGCATTTAAAAGTAAGGACATCTCAGAAGAGTCTAGTCCTCAGAGTGTGATACCACAGAGCTGCATTTTGTCATTACTAATGGTATTTAGGCAACTCAGCATCAGAACCCCACTGCTTTAGAAAAGAGAAAAATGTTTAAAAATTTAAAACTGTCTTTAGTATTTACCTCAGATGATGGAGCCTTTTCAAGTATTCCCTTTTTGAACTTTCCTTGTAAGCATTGAGGCTCAAACTTCCCATTTTTCCCTATCTCAAGCCAAAATTCTGGCAGAAATGACCCCTTGAACTGGCCCTTCAGCAGACTAAACACTTAAGACTTACAAAAAGTCATCCAGCTACTTCATGATTTGTGGAATTACATTTTAAAGATTTTTTCTCTTGGAAAACTTTTATAAAAGATTCTGAAAACAAGTTGCAAAGGAGACTTTGTAAAGGAAACTTTCTTGATGGTGAACACTGGTGTTATTTCTTTCCCTCCTGTTCTCTGGAGAAATACCCTTTTTCTGTCTAGTATCCTTTGTGTTAAAGTAACACTCAGGAGTTTAGATTTTTTTTTTTTGTCAGACAGATTTTACAGATTAATATCTTTGGTCTTTGTAGCACACTGAAATCCGTAGAAACCCCCACCTATTTATGATTAATTCCCTGCAGGCTGGAATACTTGAAAATGTCTAATACATCTGTGGCAAAAGACAATGTCATTTCGTAACAGAACCCCACCCCTGGGCCATGAAGCAGTTCTTAGCTGAGAGCAAGTCATGCAAGTAAATAAACACCAAGTTCACATCTGTTTAAAGCAGATATATGCGAGGTATGAACAAGACTGGCCAGATGCTACACCATATGATAAACACCAAGGATCATGGCATCATATGAAACTGGGCATTTATATAGTACAGCTGGCTATGCATAATCTTCTCCTAATTTATAAGGCTGGACCATCTGGTTCATTGCTGTTGCTCTATCAGCTTTTCTGGAGCCCTGTTCTTGAATTTCTGATTGCTGAATACTGCTCTTGTGTGTGCCAGTGGAATGGGAAGGTAAAGCAATCTGTGGTAGGAGATAAGCTCTTATTCCATCCGACAGATAAGATAATGCTCAAACACAGTTCACTTCGGGACAAAATCTGTAACTACAAACTCTCAAAGACATGGAATCTATTTCTCATTAGCAGGACCCTCAGCTGTGACGGAGGGACTTGGCCAAACAGGTTGTTGTGACAGGGCGTGCCCGTGATTGCAGACATCCCTCAGTGAAGCAGCAGGCGAAAGCTTACAGAATAGATTGCAAAAGTCCAGCTTTTGTTGCACTGCTTGGTCTTCTCCACCCAGTGCCATAGCCCTAGAGCTCAGCATTTATTTCTCTTTCCTGAAATAGAAGCTGGCACTTGGGTAGAAACTGTCTGCACTGTAAGTGACTAAGAAATCACAAGAAGGGTATTTTCAGCTGGCTCTTGCAAACTTTTAGCCAGAAGGAGCCAAAACAGCGATGTGAAGGCATCCTGAACTGAATGGTGTGCATGTGGACAAACCACTGCAGAGCTGTGTGCCAGCCCAGGCAGTTCTGGAGGTGGTCTGCTTGTGCCCATAAGCAGAAAGAGAAAGAAGGGCTAGAGCTCACTTTTCCAGGTATTTCCAAGCCGACTTGCCTGCAGGGAAGTCCCAGGTGTAGTTAAGAGAACTCTTTCTCCATTCCACCCTCATGGAGTCGTAAACAATGAGTGCAGCATACAGTCTCAGGCACAAGTTGTTTTTAAAATTACAGCATTTGCAAGGCTATCTAAACCTGTGGGTGGAGATCCTTCAGCTTTTGAGAGAAAATGCAGCACCAGTCATTCTACTAAGCCCTTCCCCAGTAAAATTACATGCCAGAACAGTACTGAAAGGAAATTTGCATTTCAAATGGAAAGGGAAAATTTGCTTTTCCAGAACATCATGGGGTTGGTGATAATAAATCATGGTACTGTCAGAATGGAAGTAGGTTCCTGCAACTCTTGCACTGCTTTCTGTAAGCCTGTGTTGTTGCTGAGGAAGTGAAATCTGATTAGCAACAGTACTGTGCAAGACTTCTTCAGACCTTTTATTGTTTTTCCAGTATACATGCTGTGCGTTTTTAATAATTTTATCAAATTGAAAAACTTTCAGATTTAAAATGTCTTCATAGGTCCGTAGCATGGCAGCTGCTATATGGCAGCTACTCTATTTCTGTCCAAGTCTGAATGCTTCATGTGCCCCATGGCTCTGCTTTATCTTTGTGTAACACTGGAAACATGAGCTGTCCTAAGGAAAGAAATGAATTTGAGAAGGAATTTGAATTACTAAAGATATTATTTGCAGGCTGTGATAACCCACAAATGGATGAACTCACCACTGCTGAAATGTAAGACAGGCTATTTCTTAATAGTTTGCCTGGTGAGTTTTACTGTTGTTCTGGTCAGTGCAAGATGGGCAGCAGGGCAGGGATCTGAGACTTGTCTTGGTGCTAGGTATTCGACAGAGATTTAATAAGATTCACTTCCCCAAAAAAACTTACCTAAATAAAGAACCTGTGTGATATGGGTGGGGAAAGCAACGGGAAGTACTGGGAAAGGAGTAAAAAGGAAAGTATGGAGAAAGAAACCTGGGTTTATGGACTATGTACGTGGACACAGCTAGATGTCTGCAAACTTAGTCATTCAAATATATCATGTATTAGAATCAAGTGGTGGAAAAATTTATTATGTAACAACCTCTTTGATGCAGGCAAGAATGACCAGCATTCGCTTCCTTAGGCACAGTCTCTTCCCAAATGCCTACTGCCAGCATCCTGATGCAGCTCTCAGCAGTGATGCCTCCAGGTGAGGTGTTAGAGACAGGCCATGAAAACTTTTTGGGATGTGGCTTAAGAGAACTCGAAGTCTATTACTTAAACCCAATTGATCCACCTTTGCATATGTGAATTAAGGGAAAAGTAAATAGTGATTATGTAGCAGGGAGCTCCAGTGTTTCCAGGGCTTGCTTTGTCCTTTTGTGTCTGGCCCACTCTCACCTCCTCTCATTTAATGTGCAATAACAGAATGGAGTTAAGTACTAATATTCTTGTTCCTTACAGACCTTGCAGATCTGGAAAAGTTATTTCACCTCTCCCTCTTGGCATGGCTTAGTGAATAACAACCCAAACAATCTTTTGCCTTTTAAGATGAATACTAGTAGGACTAGAATAATTAGAAATCACAGGTGATGGTCAGCATTTGCTCACCATTTACTGTGAAATAGTTGAAATAGAGGTCACAGAATCACAAAATTTTTAGCATTGGTAGGGACCTCTAGAGATCATCTAGTCCAATCCCCCTGCCAAGGTAAGGTCACCTAGAGCAGGTAACACAGTATGGCTCCAGACAGGCAGTTCATGACCTCCCTGGGCAGTGCTCTGCCATCCTCAACATGAAGCAGTCCTTCCTCATGTTGAGGTGAAACTTCTTTTGTTTTATCTTCTGCCCACTGCTCCTTGTCCTATAGCTGGACACCACTGAAAAGAGCCTGGCACCATCCTCTTGGTACCCGCCTGTGAGATATTTTTAGACATTGATGAGGTCCCCTCTCAGTTTTCTCTTCTCTAGACTAAACAGACCCAGCTCCCACAATCTCTCCTCATAAGAAAGATGTTCCAGACCTCCCATAATCTTTGTGGCCTTCCCCTGGAGCCTCTCCCGTAGCTCCTTGTCTC
Source organism: Campylorhamphus procurvoides (assembly GCA_013396655.1). NCBI lineage: Eukaryota > Metazoa > Chordata > Aves > Passeriformes > Dendrocolaptidae > Campylorhamphus > Campylorhamphus procurvoides. The sequence continues at coordinate 79,053 of WBMV01000322.1, forward strand.
TCTTGTACTGGGGAGCCCGGAACTGGACACAGTTCTCCAGATGTGGCCTCACTAGGGCCATGTAGAGGGGGAGGATCACCTTCCTCAGCCTGCTGGCCACACAATTCCCAGGGCACCCCAGGATACCACTGGCCCTCCTGGCTGGTGGGGCCACTGCTGGGTCATGGTCAACTTGTCATTCACCAATACTCCCAGGTACTTCTCTGCAGAGCTGCTCTCTAGTAGCTCAGCTCCCAACCTGTACTGGTACTTGGGGTTGTTCCTCCCCAGGTGCAGTACCCTACACTTCCCCTTATTGAACCTCATTAGGTTTCTCTTTGTCCAATTCCCCAGCAGGGACCTGCTGAATGGCAGCACAGCCTTCAGCTGTATCAACCACTCCCCCCAGCTTGGCATCATCAGCAAACTTGCTGAGAGTCTCTTTTAACTGTTTTTCATTGAGTGAGAGGATCTTTCCTGTTTTAGTTTAAATGAGTTCCTGGCTAATCACATACTGTTTTCACTGACAGAATTTTATGTTGAGGTTATTAGGAAGACACTGTGAGCATGGACATACTCCTGCATTGTACATTTCTTATTTTAAAGAAGGGACACTTTTTTCATCTGCTGTTAGAATTGTTGTTCTAGAAGACATAAAATATCTGAACCTACTACTTTTTAAATTGTATTTTAATTCCAAAGATTAAAACCCCTAGAAGCAATCAAAAGGATATTTCCACAAATGCTTTTGGCATGTTTTTTCTTTTGTATTACAAGTTTTTTTCCTTTGAAAATGCAAATATATACCATCACAAATTGTAATACAGAACATACAAAGAATCCTTGACCTTCCTGTAGCATAGAATTATTGTGATGAATCAAATAATTTAAAGCAGCAAAGGTTAGTTTAAAAAGTATCTAAGTATGTATTCCAGACATAGATAACAGATGTTGATTTACAGCTGGATCTGTGATGGAGGGCATCTTCAGCCATTATCCCTGTAATTGGGAAGAGAAGGAGAATTGCTGCTGGAGTGCACATTTAAGCTGGGTAGTATTAAATTGAACTGACATTCAACATATGCCTTTCTCCTGCATCCCTCCTGCACCTCTACAGGTTGTTTGGAAGTCCAGCTCTAATCTGAGCTTCTAGTTCTTTACAGTACTGGGAAAGTGAGCAAAAATTCAGGAAAGTCCCCTAGAAACTGGCTCCCTCCTTAGCCTGAACCCACTGACCAAGACTCAAGAGAGACCAATTTTATGAATCATATTATGAAGCAGAAGAAAAGATACTTTTTGTAGTTATGGTGTAACAGTTAGGGCAGAACAGAAACCCAGGTTCAAACTCTGATGCTTTTCCAGTTTTTCCCTAGAAAGGGCTTGCTAAAGCAAATTTCGATGAAGTCAACTTTGGGTTAGGTCTTTGTAAACTCTGTGCCTTTGCACTTGCAATGCAGGATTGATAGTAAATCTCTTTGCTGGGCATATGATATGTGAAGACAGTCTAGGGATTAACGTAAGTACAAAAAAGTGACTTTTTAGACCAGCTAATGAAACTAACTCTTGCATTTTGGCCCATGGGAACTCATGAAATTTGATAACTGATTTATTTTTAAACAATTACACTGTAGAGTGGCCATGACAAAAGGACCGACTCATTTTAATTAATCCATGAGATCAATTCCTGAACAGAACAGGATTGCAGAGCTTGCATGAGAATTACATGTTAATGAAGTTGGAGGTCACTCATTTTCCTAATTAATTCTTACTTGACTGGGGGGAAAATATTGAAGTAATACTGTGTTAAAAGAAAGGGAAGAAGGAGATATTTCTGAGGACAGTGCCAGCATGCAAATAATTATCTATCCCATGCCTCTAGCCTCCTTGGCCTTATCATTCTTACCTAGCGTGAGACTAGCTGAGATTATGTAAGAATTCTAGCTAATATTGACATATGGGATGGCAGTTTCTATGCCACACCTTATTTTTCTCCTTTTGGAGACCATCTGCCTTTGGTGAGGGGATAGATTTTGACTTCCAGAGTCATTCCCAGTCTCAGCTAGTGACTTACCTGTTACAGAGGTGACAGCCCTGTCACTGCAGCACAGTGCATTTCCTGCTGCTGTAGGCACTGCTGCGGTCCAACATTGGTAAATATGTTTTAGCCACAATGCAGTAGCTGACTCCAGGCCTCAAATCTTTTATTTTAATAACCTTGTCTTTTCCTTCATACACCAGGACTCTGTGTTGCTTCAGACATAGTGGAGAAAAAAAGACTCAGTCAAGCACATTTCCCTAGAGAATGTCTCTGTGAGTAAAGCTTTAATAACAACAGAGGGTGCAGAACAGCATGTGGACTTACACAAACCCAATAGCATTAATAATGTATTTATGGTTTTTAAATAAAATTCCTCCTCCCTCCCCAAACTCCCTCCTGCCCCAATTTTTTAATCTAGGTCTTGGAGTATGAAATACTAAGTTGATGGAAAATAATACAGGGAGGAATTGCATCTCAATTCAATCAAATTCAATTCCTGAAAAATAAACCTACTTTCTTTTCAAACACTTGTACAGTCATCAGTGCTCTCACAATCCCAGAAGACTATTTCAGCTGTGAAATAAGAATGGTGTGCCTATATTTTCCTGGCTTTTCAATGGTAAAAGGTTCATATTTGAATATACACTTACCTCATCTAGCAAGTTGTTAATTATGAAGACTTGATACAGCAGATCATAGTAATTTGTCATTGGTATCTTGCTGCCTCTCTTCCTTTTATATGGAGAACGTGGAGCCTGGAGCTTTACTATAACAGATTTGTTGCTGTGAACCAGAGTTACCATTGGAGGTCCTATCATAGCTAAGGAAAAAAAAACAAAGCTATAAACATGATTATCGTTTATAACTAATATTTCATAGAATGCAATTTGAATCCATTCAACAAATGCTCATGTTACCAACAATATATTATGCTGTTTTTACTGTTAAAGTACCGCTTTGTAAATTCTTACTTCTTGGTGCTTATTGCTTGGTTATTGCTATTTTGGTGGTGACATTTCCTGTGTTTGTAAATCTATCTTTGAACCAAACTTTCTGAAATCTCTTAGAGCTGTATGTTGCTGAGTGCTGACTGGTCAAGCATAATGCTTTGGATTTTTGCCCTGTTTTTCTTTTTCCCTCATATTTGTCTGTGTGCTTGGACTACATAAAACATCCAGTTGAACCACTTCAGTAATGCCAAGGATGCAGCTTCTATCATCACTTTAATATTTTATGCAATCTGCTTGGTTTAACACAGCTAAGAGTTCAAGCTAGTGCTGGCATACCTGAGTGTTCAGCGCCAGAAATGTGGGGCAGCAGCTGCCTCATGCATCTCTCCAGGAGGAGGAGGTGGCACAGGGCAAGATGGGCTGCTGCCACTGCAAGGAACTGCTTTAAGTCAAAGCTTGTGGTTTTGTCTGTGTAGGAGGCTCAAGGGAGCTTGCACTTCAGGGCTGTGAAGTGACTCACTGGCAATTCAATTTTGCATTGACCAGTGAGGGAAAATTGCTTAATTCATGGAGAACTTGCTGGTAGGTATACTGATACTGTTCAGTGTTTGGACAGTCTTCCAATTTCTAACATACCTTAGCATGACAGAACTAACTAAAAGCTTTGCATGTGGCCTTTCTATGTCTTTTCCTGCAGTCAGGAAATCATATAAATGTGAGGAGAATGGTGGCCACACAACACTCAGCTCTCTTTTCCCTCCAAGCAGAGAGTGTTTTCTTTTCTCCATCTTTTGTCCTGTCCTTCCAGCAGCTCAAAAAAATGGCTGAAAATAATTAGTATAGTTCCATGCCCTGAGGAAGAGGTTAAATTAAAGAGAGGCAGGCAGTTTTGATCTCCTAATTATTGGTAAGCAACCATTTAGCCAAAATTGGTTGGCTTTCAAGTGTGGGGAAAATTGTTTTAGCATAACACTTCACCTGGGACCTATTGACTCACAACTTCTTTACGCACAGCATTGTGGCTAGAAAAGGATGCTTGCAAATTGTGAGCAGAAATTATGCATTCCATGCCTTGGAAGATCAAATTCCTTTCTGAGAGACCCATATGTTTGCACTTACTTTCTCGCCAGGGAGTGAATCTGCAGCTGAGGCTCCAGTTGGAATAGACACCAGCCAGTGCAGCTTTCACTCTTCCGTAGTAAGGCTCCTGGATGTCAGAGGTCTCATGTGTTAGGTCACAGACAAGCCTTTGAATCCCCCAGCAGTCATCTTTGTTTTGCCATGTGCTCTGCCCATAACTACGGAGAAAGAGGAGGAAGGATGTGAACTTCGGCTATCACCAGCTGGGTCCATGCAGATTCTTAGCCCTCTGTTTTACCTTAGTGCCACTAACAAGCATTCTGCCATGGAAATTAACTACTTTCAATTTAATGACAGGGAAGGTTGATTTCTTGGGAGTTTTTGTTTCTTCTGAAAGAAACCTAAAGCAGACACATGAGTGACCAGTCCTGTGGGAAGCCATCTCTTACTTGCCCCATGGGAGAGGCAGGCAAGCTTTGGCTTAGGCAGTGTGTTCAATGATGGGCAGAATGCCAGATTTCACCAGATAATTTCTCAAGGGTAATAATGATTTCAGGCACTCACCAGGTATGCCAGGGATGGGAGCAGACCCTGAGGACCAGCCCCAAGTGCTGTCTCAAGCTTGCCACACAAGGCACCCTGAGGCACTCTTGTGGGAAAGGTGGGCCACCAAAATACCTTAAATGTCCTATTGCAGAAGAACTTGACCCAGCTAGATACACTTCAGGTAGATTGTTGGACCCAGTGAGGTCCCCTGCAAGCTACATTTTAATTCAACTCCGTGGTGCAACAAGGGTGCTGCAGGTTCTTGTTCCTTGCCTGCCTCATGCTGCTTGGCTGCACTTTACGGGATATAGATTGGTAATTGCAGCAACAACTGAGAGCTGGCAGCCAAGCAGGACGTGGCTGTTCCCCAGGTATGAGGAGAATATCCTGTGTCACCTGAGGGTTCCTTTTCATGTGCCCAGCAGGGATAGGCCCAGCACAGAGGGAGGCTGGAGTTCTGCCGGTACTTACACTTTATACTGCACAAAGTAGAGTGTGTCTCTCGCCTCTCTGGCCCACCCAGGCTGCCAATGCAAAGTGCTGTTGAAGTTTAACGAATGAAACTCTACCTTCTGTGGCTTAATCGAATCTTGAAGGTCTTGTTTTTCCATAACTGCTAGTGCTGCAAATAATAAGGAATGATAACATAATGTGTTTGTCACAGATATGCTCGTCTGTATTGAATTTGGAGGGTATTACTACAGACCATTTGGGTTCATGACTAGCAGGGCCCAGGGAAATTAAATCCCCTGGATCTCACATTCAAAACTTTCTAAGTCACAAAGTCTAGCAGTTACAGAACAAACACATTTAGTACTATGAAAGGAACACTTTTATGTGGTCTGGGTAGGGCTTTTTGGTTGCCGTTTTTTTTCCCCCCCTTTTTATTTGTTTTTCTGTTTTTGCGGGTTTCTTTTCCTTAGTGAGTTAACTATTGTGTAAGATGCCTCATACACATCCTGGGAAACAAATCCTTTGGATCTATTAGTGGAGTCTGCAGTAAGCAGCCCAATCAGTAATTAAAAGTCAAATGCTCTTTCCTCCACATCTCAGCTTTAAATTAAAGAGATTATAATTCTTTTACTGTTGCCACAGTTGTGTTTACCAGCTCTTGCCTAATAAACAATAATCTGAGATTCACTACTTTTCCTGTCTGCACTACTGGAAAAGCTGACAATTTTCAAAGTCATCTATTTTCTAACTGCAATATTACTGACAACAGAATCAGTTAAAAACCTTTCTGAAGCATCAAAATCCTACTATTTTATTGGGGTTTGTGACTCAGGTGACAGAAGCTTTTTCCCTGGCATATCTCAGAATCAAGTAAGTCTTGTACTGGCTGAACTGAAACTGGTTGTACAGCCATGAATAAATTTAATGGGCAACATGCTAGTTTCATCTGCATTTCAGATCCTTGAGAGATAAAATAACAGACTGATTTGAAAGTGACTGGGCTTTTGAAACCCAGCAAAAGATCCAGAGATTTCTTGACTGATCCAGAGATTCAATAACATCCCCTGTCCCCCCTCCCGTTCCCATGTAGGAAAAAAGCAAAAAGCCCTTACTTACAAGTTATCTCGTCCTGAAGCAGGTGCATCAGTAAGCAGAGGAAGGAAAGCATGATCCTCGTCATGCTTAGGAGAGCAGCTCCATAACTCAAAAGCACCTCTCTTCCTCTTGGGCATGTCTTATGAGGAAGTAATTGTTAAACACTCCAGAGTTCCCCTTATTTTCAGTGGTTTTCCAAATTCCCCATTTTGGTTTAATTTAGCTGGAAAACATATGAGTTGCTCTAAATTAAACATGAGCAATTGTTCTTACTTGGCAGCTGTGGTCATGCTGAAGTTTGGAACTAATTATGAAGCAAACTGTCATGAAAAAGGTCCTTTTTTAAGGAACTGATTCCCAAATTATATCTGTCAATATTGCTTTATCCCATAAATTTGTCACAGAAGCTTTCCTGCTTGCCACACTTTTTATCTATTAATGTATTGATCTATTAATTAATTTATTTATATATTTATTTATATTTCAGTTAACTAGTTGCTCCGAGCTGAAGAACACAAGAAATTTTGCTGCAAATGTATAAATAAACCTACCCATGGGTTGTCCTCTGGTTTGATGTACTGTCTCCAGGTCAAACGCAAGAGAAGGAGTTTGCAGGTGTATTTGTAGCAGGACATCTAGGAGTGTATCACTGGAGGAATGAGGGGCTGTGAAATCACTGCTGGCTGTTAGGCAGCATGTTCACACTCTGCTGGCTGTTGGAGAGATGATGGGAGGACAGGGCAGTTGCAAGACTGCCAGCTTCATGACAGGGAATGAGAAGATAAGTCCAGCCCACAGGGCCAAAGTGCCACTCTGGGTTGGACTTTAAGACTGCCAGGAGTCATCTGGTGCTGCAGTCTGTACAAATATTGGCATTTGGCAATGCTCTCCTCTGAATCCTACGCTCCCAACATGTGCATCCCTACGAGCTTGGCCCTAGGGCTGGAGATGCCAGGGGTCTCAGGCAAAAACCATCTCACCTTGTGTTTGCAAATGCTTTAATGCCACATGCATGCCTGCCTGCCTGGTGGGAGAGGAGTTTTGTGCTCCCAGGGTGTATGGAAAGCTCAGCCAAGTTGGTTGCTGGTGGGGATCATGGTGCTACAGGAGGCAGTTGGGAACTTACTGGCCCTCCTGCCTAGCCTTCCCCCTCACTCTTCCCTCCCTGAAAATTCCCAGATGCTGATACCCACTGGCACTTCACTGGTCATGCACTAGTGCAACTAGGCAAAAGTCAGGATGTGCTGTCTTTTTGCAAACTCATGATGACAAGGAAGAGAAGAAAAATGCAAATTTTGTAGGAGTTGGTGCAGCACTATGTAACAAAGCCCACCAAAGGAGTAATGGATGTGAAGACCACCTGTCTGCAGACAAAAAAATTTATCATAAAATCATCTTTACTTTGGGAAAAGGTGGAGGCAAAACATTTGTCAGGTCAAAAAAAGTGCAAGTTCTGGTTCAAATGAAGGTATTATTTTATTTAAAGGCAACCATTATACTCAGCAAACTGGACAACATCCAGTCAAGGAGCTGACCTAGGTCAGATTGATGGGCACAAGCTCTCAGTTCAGCTGAGTACCTATATCTCATTATAAAAGCACCAAACCTGCAACAGAGATATTAAAATGCTGTGTAGCTTTGAATAATTAATTAGTCAAACCAATTAAGGGAATTAAAGAACTGAGAAGAAATGAAGTAAAAAAACTCCTACAAAAATTAAGGCAGAAGGCAGAAATCTACCCTGCCATCACTGTCTGCAAATTTTTTATCTATCCATTTCCCAAACACATTTTCAAAATTCAATGACCTTTAGGTAGTTCCCCACAGCAAATGCAATTAGTATTTCATCATGTTATATGAGCTCAAGTGCGGGAATAGGGACCTTTTATAAATCAGTCACTCAACTGAAAGGTCATCAGAGTTTAGTCACAGGTCGTGTATTTGTTTACTTGAATAGTACCAACACACCTTCCCATACTCCACATAACAGCCCATTGCCAGGAGCTGAAGTGTCGACCTTTGCCAAAATTTCTTTTGATGATGGTTCTTCCTATGAATGCAGAACTGAGGGCCAGCCTGCCTGGCGCCGGTGGGTTTTGCTCAGAAAAGACTGCTCTGCCACGTGGTAAAACAGGGCAAGAAGCACCTGTCACATGTTAAAACTCAGGGTTTCCTGTGCAATGCACCCTGATAGTGTTTTTATCTGCAACTCAGCCCAGCTTTCTGCAGTAATTAGTAATTCTTCATATAATTTTGGTTGTTATTGAAGCAGCCGCTGTTTCAATATCAAGTAATTAGCATCTGTAACATTGTGCTGCTTATCAGCTTTAGTCATGCTGCTTCAGTGCTTTGTGTGATAAAGATCATTGCAGTCAAACGAGGACCAGCTACACACACAGACATGTACATACTATGTCTTGAGTTTCACAGAATACGTATATAGTGCATTTAAAAATGTAAACTATTGAGGAACAGCACAAGATGATGTGTACTGAAATGCTATTTAAAATACGAGAACTTTTAGAAACAATATTAAGGGCATGTACTTTATGAGGAGATAGAAAGTTAAAATATATTACTTTCCCCAGCAGAATCCACAGAAGTAGTTATGCTACTAGCTCATCCTAGCTTACACTGAAGCATCTTTTTGATACAAAGTGCTGTGAAACAGCAGAACTGATGCTTTTGTGAACCAACATAGAACTCCGGGCACGAGAATCTTTTCCATTCCTGGAATAGAAACCCATCTGAATGCTGGGAAAATAGCTTTTCTCTTAAGGACAGACTCTTGCTACACAGAGGTAAAAGTCAAGTACATTCTTGCTGTAAGCTGCCTGACTTATCCCATTTGATAGCACCATCTCCTTGGTTCTTCTTTTTTTTTTTCTTTTTCCCTTGAATGAGTTGTTTTCCATACCTAAGAGGAAATTTAATCCTGAAACTGCTACTGTAGCATGACCTTTGGCTTTTCAGAAGTGAGTCTCTGATGTTTGCAGTGGATGTGAGGGTGGGTTTTGCTTACATGCCTAGATGAGGGTGCAGGAGGATGAAGGGGAGTAACTCCCAAAGCATACAGAGAATACTTCCAGTAACTGGCAGAGGCCAGGCAAGACTCTCTCACACAAAAAATAAAAAAATGAATGGTTCCTATTTCTCTGGACCTAAAGACTATTTGCAATTTGAGTCAGAGGTTTCAATCTTTTCTGAACAGCCAGTGTGGACTCACAGGAAAACCTGTCTTAGGAGGGGGCTCTGAAGGTCTTCCAGTCTAGTCTGATGCTCAGCACAGGGCTAATGGCACTTTTATTCCACACTTAACCACTTTCAGTGTGAGTTTCCTCCCACATATCCTAGTGGAATTCCTCTGCTGCAATTTATGACAGCTGGTTTGTTTTTTTTTTGTTTTTATGGGGGTCCTCAGAGAAAACTGTCATTTCTGCAAACATTTATTATAGTTGGCTCCTGCAGTTAGATCTCTCCCTAGTGCCACCCTTCCTGGCTGAAGGAATCCAGCTTATTCAGCCTCCTCTCGTTGTCAGGTGCAGCTGGGCAGCCCTTCACCAGCTCAGTTGGGGACTGAGAAAATGAATCACTACACTACAAAGAAAAAAAAACAAGCAAAGAAAATCCCCCCAGTCAGGCAAGAGGGACTTTTCGGATTTTTTTTCTCTGCACTTTAGGGAAGAGGCATTGCACCACAAGAGTGCTCACAGAGAAGTTTCTGAGGAAGGGAGGTAGACTTTCACTGCACAGTGCATGCCTTCCCTGCTTCCTGCCCACAGGTACAAACTGTTCAACTCTGTTAAAGGGCTTGGGTCAACATTTTAAAGACTACAGTTAGAAATTCCCAATGTCATAGCTGCGTCTAGATAACAAGACATTTGAACATATTAAAGATGAAGATCTGCTGAAGGCTTGCAAATAGCAAGTCATTTTTGCACATGCAGTATTTATTTAACAATGTGCAAGACAATGAACTGCACCAGGAAGTTAGTAACCAACACTAACATCCATTAGGAACTGAAATTAATACCAAATCCCCAAACAGCTCAAGCCTTTTATATAAATGACAAGTTCCCTTAAAGTTGACAGTTTTTCTCATTGGCAAATCCATATGATTATATTTTTTCTACCATGAAAGAGTTCTGCAGTTTGTTTAAGCCCACTGAGAAAAGACACACTTTTCTTTAGGTTGTGGATCCCTCACCATCTGCAGATAAAAAACTACCAACTTGGAGACACATGGAATTAAAATTCCAACAATTTTTTGGGGTTTGCTTAAGTAATCTTAATAGTTTAGGAAAGGTGCCAGGTGCTCACTCAGCCAACAGAAACCACAGATAAGACTGGAGAAGTACAACACAAACATTGCTCATGCTTTCTTGATCCACCTACTAAAGTAAAAAAAGGAGGGTCAAAGGCTGGTAGTGCCAATTCTTGCTCTCAGATAAACTGCCACCAGAGGCAGCTGAGGCAACTCTGGAAGTATTAGTAGTGTGGGTAGGATATGACATACACTGATTTTTTTTTATAGGCAGTGGTTGGAAATCTATGTGCTTGATCACCAAAGTCCTGTCTAGTCTGCAGACTGCATGGGGCTGACTCACTACACAGCACAAGAATGGCAAGAGGTCGGCTAGCATGCATTCAGGGAAAAAGTTGGGAAGAACTGGGATGCCTGTCTCCACATCTGTAATCAAAACTTCAGCTGCAGAAGGAGCAAATGCTTCTGGTAGTTACTTTAGGCAGTAAAACCTGGAAATATCCTAGTTCCAGGGCTTTCCCTGGCCAATGGAAAAAAAAAATTAAGAGGAAAAAAGCCACCTGCCTTTCACTCACCTCTTCTGCAGATAGAAGTTTTTAAGCATCACACTTTCTAGCCTGTGGCTCAGTTCTGTGATTCTTCCAAATTCTCATCTCTCTATCACCCAAGGAGCACAAACTGTAGACCAGAAGTCTATTCTAACAGTCTTTACCACCACCATCTCAAAATTACTATTGGATTTGTATACACACTGTAGTTTTACAAGTTTTTTGGGGGTTTTTTGTTTGTTTGGTTGGTTTTTTTTAACAAATAGAGTGTCTCAGATCTTGGGTAGATACAGTCTCTGAGAATTCAGGAATCAGCATGTTGAGGTTTTCAGGACAGAACCTGCCATACTTTGCGTAATTGGTTTTCACACTTCTCAGAGGTGTTAGTTTCAAGTCTACTGCAATGTGACCATTTAACAAAAAGTTTTGATCACCCTGTGATTCTTAATGACAAAAAGCTTTGTTCCACATTATTTTTCTTAAAGGAAATGAAGCTTGATGTATCTCAAATAAAATTGCTAGTTTTGCTGCACACCCTAAAGTGATTGATAAAGCAATTCTTTGTAATTCAGATCCCAAATCCAGTGTTTTATTTTCTATTCAGATTTAGGGGGCAGGTAGGAACTGGCACTATACTAAAAGCTGATAAAAGCTTTTATATAATTTAAACTTAATCAGTAAGAGTTTCAAAGAAGGCCAGCTTTCCTTGCTCTGCAGCTATTAATCCATTCAAATGGTGCGACCGTTTAGTCCTAATCCTTGTCCATAATTATTAAATAGAACATAAGGAGAGTCCCCAGGCTCAAGCAAGAGAACTGGGCTGAAGTTACTGCAGGCTGCATGAAGAGCATCAAAGGGCAAAAAAGAAATTGCAAAGCCGATGATGTAGCTGGTAAGTAGAATACAGTAACTGGCTACATATAATTATGCACATACATATGCCATACACATCTCCCCCAAACAGTGTTGATTGTTGATTGATTTTCAACAATGCTCAAGCATGTAAGTAGCATGAACTGAGCCATCTTCAAAAGCAGATTTAGCCTTCAGAACAAAAGCTGAGAGTAATAAAGAAGAAAGGACATATATTTTTCTTTCGAGAGTTTTTTAATATAAAAAATTTCAAATGTACAGTATTTACAAAGTTTAATTACAGATTTCAGCCCAATAATTGCATCCATTTTGAGAACATAGAGTATTAATAAACAAGGACTTCATAGTTCGAGGATTGAATTACAAAAAAATCAGCGAAGCAATCTATGCAGATCACTTCTTTCATGAGATGAAAAGTGCTTTGTATTTGGTTTATTGTTTTGGCTGTGTGTTTTTGCTTTTTGGGTTGTTTTTAGACACGCTGAAACTATTAATTTGAACCAAGTACAACATCTCTTGCTTATTAATACTCAGCTGTTTAGATGGCACCACTTCAGAGCAACTGGTTATTCCCAATCCTGAAAAAAACACATCTTCTCACGCAAATTTCTTTTTCTGCAATCTCCGAAGGAAGCATTACGTACAAATATGCATGCCTGTTTTACGTGACTGGGACTCTACATGGTGTCTTGTTTCCACAGATGTCAGTAGATTTGACAAAAATTTTTTTTTTTTTGAAACTACGTTACTGATTTTTGTGGAAAACCACATAAAAACAGATTTGATGTTTCTGTGCCAGCACACAGTATTGCCACATTACTTCACACTCTTAACTGCAGATCTAAAAATAAAAAATTATGATGTCCATGCAATATCCACAAGAACTAAAGAAGTTCTTAGAAATGTTGTCACATATTAGGCCAACACTTTGTGATGCAATTTCTCTTACATGGGATATAATGTTTTGGAATCCTGCATTACATCATCTCCCAAATCACTTTTAGGAGACAGGAAGTGAGGAATGCTGAGTAGCCAGGACAAGAATAAAAATCACTCAAAAAAGTTTGAAGTGGTGTAACCTTCTAAGTGTGGCATACTGAATAGATGACAGGTACGTAAAAGCCATGAATATTAAATTATTTTGAATGTGTAAATATTAGGCAATTTCATATCCTGTGTCAAGCTGCTGTGAGTGAATATCCAGAAGTTCAAGCAAACTACTTCATCACAATACTAATTTATTAAAATTAACTGACTTAATTAGGTGAAAATACATAGATAAAAACTCCCTGACAGCTTTGCAACTACAGTGCTCAGATATTTAGTATTACAGAACTGCAAAAGCAAGGCTAACTAGCTGTAGCAAGAAAGGCATTTCCCTGTCCCAAAAAGTCCTCACACTGCAAGCTGCTGGATTGTATTATACAGAGACATTATCAGGCACTTGCCTGTTTTTAGGTTCTCAATGCCACTACCAGCAACTGCTGAAAAGACAACTGGGTGAAGCAGAACTTACTGACCTGGAAACACATCCTTGTTTCATTGTGGCCTCTCGTTTTCAGCTAGTCACAGGTAATAAAAGAATCCTGTGCTTTATGCACCCTTCAACTTCTTTATTTCACAGCTATAAAACCTGTAAGCTGGCCTAAACAATTTAAACATCTAAACTAGCCCTGTGCTGTTGGCTACATCACACAACAGCACACAGCTACATCAGTAAACAGCACACGGAGGACAGGCTTCCAGCGGTGGTGTTAATTCAATGGCTTTTGTAATTAGAGTTCAGAAATTTTCATTAAAAATACATTTAACCTTGTGATATTACAAGAGGAGGTCAGTTGTGCACATACATACATATATATATATCTGTGGTACAGTACAGAGCACTCATATTACCGTTCTTGATTGTCAGCTTACAAAGTAACAGTGCCTTTCCAGTACATGTGACTACCTGCTGTGCCAAATTTTTCCCATACGTTTATGATATATTTCTGTGTTATTGATCTTAACATCATTGGTTTTAATTATGTTCCAGCTCCTGGCTGGGTCCTTTTACTCATATATGACTCCATGTGACTTGAAATATTCAGCACAATGTAGCTGCATTACAGGGGGAAGAGAAAAGCACCAGAGACAGTCAATTGGTTTTAAAATGCATCTGTCTGCACTCCTCTTCCAGTGTGGCAGCAAAGGAAAACCTTCCAGAACATAAAACACTTAGTAATCTCCTATGTTCACAAAAATCTAAGATGCTGAGTCTTAGCTCTTAACAGAACCAGGGTTTCCACAGGCACTGTTAAGAATGTAAATTTTGTTTTCCAAGAAATTACATACTTCTAACAGGATCTTGGCTTTGAGGCAGATATGGCTACTACAGCTAATTCATGACCTTCCTGGAGAACAGCAACATTTATTTTTTCTTGGACAAGACTGACAGAAGGAAAACAAGCTACCAGTTGCAAGAAGATTAAATACTTTGAGCAGTTGCAAAGAAGATACTCAGCAAATTTTCTGATCAGAAACTTCTTCCCAAAACACAGTCTAACTTCACAGTTTTGATTTATCCTTTCTGAGCCAAGCTTAAACACTTATCTCACATTTATAAAGTCCTGAGGTATTTATTGCAGTTTATATTTATCAACAAACCTCCAAAACTCAGAAAGGAATTACAACTCCAAGCTCTGCATAAGATGCAGCTGCTCATCTCCTTTGCAGATAGAAGCTTGAGATGAACCACATCACTCACTGAAAGGTCAGTTCAGTTTCAGTTTCAAGTGCCAGTTAATGCTGATTTTCAAAAGGCCGCCTTGTAACACCAAGAGTTATTTTCTGCACTTCTGCCATGGAGATACCTGCACATTAATGGACCCTAAGCAGCAAGTCACTAAGCATTGCCTTCTAGGAATTCAACCCAGAACACTACTGAAAAAGTTACTAGGTGGTCTCACTGCATTTGTGTATAATGAAAAATCAAATGACAGCCAGCTAACAAATACTGAAGTCTTTAGAGTTGGGCTGTTCATTACAGCGTAACTACAAAATTCACCTGCTTGATTTGGCTTTTCCTAAAATTATCAAAACCCTGATAAGCAATCTGTTACCTTCCTGTGGGTAAAGATGGGAAAAATAGCTATTGTCTTTAAATCTTGTGGTCAGTATCTGATATATGCAGGAATTGGAGCAGTTCAGAAACTGCTGTATAAGATAACTTCATCTTAAGAATACACGTCACTGAAAACACGTAAGGACAGAAGTACTATGACACCGGTTTCCCTTTGAAACCACTTGCTCTAACATGCTAACAATTTTGATAATCCTATAAAAATATCTTTTAAAACAAAGACACAATTTTGTATAAATGGAACAACTTGTGCCTGTAAAGCATCCTTTTGTTCTGAACTAAGTTCCATTAAGAATTACTGTAAACATTTCCTACAAATAGAAAATACCTATCAAATCTAGAATAAGGGGAAATAAATGGATTGCATGGATTTTAATATTAAAAAAATAAAAAAGATCCTTATCCCTCAGTTTTCAAAATTACAGTCTCTATGCTACAAAATTCAGAAGGCTGTCAGATAACACTAACTTATGTACTACAACTTACCACACTATTTTTCTATTGTCTTGAGATGCACTTTTAGAGGGAAGTGATCTTGTGCAGTTTCTGAGTTACATCATAAAAAGGGGGAAAATGGTAGTAATTCAACCTGCTAGAAAACATGTTTGGAAGAAGTCCTATTGGTTTCTATTTAAGGATGATATTGTTCTAAGAATTATGATAAAAATGCCCCAGAAGAAACAGGTTTTTGAATTTTGAAAACATTTTCTAAAGAATTTGTACAACCATCCATTACACACTTTTTTCCAGTGCTAATATATTCCGGAGTTACCCAAAATGTGACATGGCTACGCCATGTATCCAGGCGATCTAAGGGGATACAGCCATATCCAAGCAACAGCAGTTTTAAAACAGGGTAGTTTTTTTTAGTCACAGGACTTAGGCTACAAAGCAAAATGTCTCTTGCTAATTAATTGAAATCTACAAAGTGATGGTGCTGAAAGTGTCCAGAGGAGGGCAACGAAGATGGTGAAGGGCCTTGAGGGGAAGCCATGTGAGGAGCAGCAGAAGGCACTTGGTCTGTTCAGCCTGCAGAGGAGGAGACTGAGGAGAGACCTCATTGCAGTTACAACTTCGTGGCAAGGAGCAGGCACCCAAAGGAACGGCCTGAAGTTGTGTCAGGGGAGGTTTAGGTTGGGTATTAGAAAAAGGTTCTTCACCCAGAGGGTGGCTGGACACCGGAACAGGCTCCCCAGGGAAGTGGTCACAGCACCAAGTCTGACAGAATTCAAGAAGCATTTGGACAACGCTCTCAGGCACATGGTGTGATTCTTGGGGCAATCCTGTGCAGGGCTAAGGGTTGAACTTTGATGGACCCTTCCAACTCAGCATATTCCATGATTCTAATAATGTATTTCCAGTTGCAGGAAAGACTCCAAGTAACTAGTTCTTTCACATAATCACAGCATCTGTTTGGAAGGTACCTCTGTAGATCATCCAGTCCAACCCCCCAGTCAAGGCAGGGCCACCTAGAGCAGGTGACACAGGAATGTGTCCAGGTGGGTTTTGAATGTCTCCAGAGAGGGGTACTCCACAATGACCCTAAGCAGTCTGTTCCAGAGCTTTGCCACCCTCAATGCAAAGAAGTTCTTCCTCATTTTGAGGTGGAGATTTCTATGTTTTAGGTTATGGTCATTACTCCCTACTTCTTTGACTTGGAATCAAATTTTAAGTTATACAGGAAGAGCTTATAGGCATACTCTTACTTAAAAGAAACAGTATATTTCTTTTCTAATATGAAAACACTCTTCAAGAGAAAAAGACAATCAAGAAGGTACCTCCAATAATGGCAAAAACTCTCAAACATTTCTTGCACATCTCTATCATAGTCAAGTCTTCTTAAGCACTATGTCCATCGAATTAATTTTGAAAAGGATCTGAAACAGGACTAATGGTACAGCAGCTGTTCTATAGTCCATGAAATATGTTTCCCATAGAGTATTGTTAAAAACAGTGCTATTTAAAATAGGAAATACTGAATTATATCATATATAAAACCTCTTCTAAAAGTGGTTATTATGAAATCTCCCCACATTTTTTGCCATTTTCAGGCACTACCTTCAGTTGTGTAATGTTACTCTGGTTGGATCAGACCAAGTACAACTTGTTCACAATCTAAAACAGACTTTCCATAATCTCTAGTAATGCTGTTCTTTCTGAGTTTCGCTTAAACACTTTGGTTATCCTGGTTACTCAGTTGGCCTGTAAGTATTCACAGGCTGTTCTTCACCAACATCTAACATCAACATATCTAATGGAACATGAGGCTTGTCATAGCCAGAAAACTTGAAAGAGCTGCTTGGAATAACTTTTTGCTGTGTTTCTGTAGCAGAAACCTCTGTACCTGAAGAGTTACTGCATATATCCGTTTGGCTACTGTCAGAAATGAGATAACTATCTTTTACTTTGTAATTCTGTTCATCAGCATCATAAGATATCTCCTCTGTGCTTTCTTTCACAGACTCCTCTTCTGCTTTGGCTGGTGCCTCTGGGGTAGGAACAGAAGATCGTCCTTCACCGGAATTCTCTGGACTAACAGTTTCTTCTTCTGGCTCTGTCTCCAGCAAGGTTGCTTCACCATTCACTGGCAATGCTGATGGGCCTGACGTGAAGCTTATTACAGATATATACTTTGCCTCTGATTTTGGTCCTATAAGTAAGTTGTCTGTGTTCAGGTTTCTCATCACACTGACCTTAAATGAGAAAAAGAATCACTTTTAATTTAGAGGTTAAAAAAAGATACAAGTTGACAATACAGATTTAACATTATTATAACCAAACCAGAAAGGAATTTGCAAAATTAGAAGCTGGCATGGTCATTAGCTTATATCCATGATTTCCAACTATTTCATGAAAACTTTATGCAAGTTCTCAAAAATGCTTTCTCTGTGCAAATACATTTGGAAACACAAGGACCAAATCCATTTCAAGTCACCCACTGCATTTTAAGTAATTTGAAGTTTTCAATGCAAGGGAAAATAGCAAAAGAAGAAAAAAATGCAATACTCCAACGAGCCAGGGAAACCTTTCATACTCTATGGCTAATGAGTGTAATTGACAATGACTGTAGTAATTTCTGACAACTGTCTCAACTGGGAGGGAGGTGAACTTTAGAAAGAGATTTAGAATTACATGAGAACCTTTATGTATACCTGATATCAAACCCCTCAAGATCTGAGCCCCTGAAGATTTGAACCAAAGTTTAGTTGTTAATCAGTAGCTATGGCTGGACAGTTATGACTAAGCAATTGCACTGTATGCTTAGCTAATCTTTTGTTTTAAGGAAAAGGGAAGACAATCCTAAAATGAATGGGCTGTCTGGATGAGAGCCACCAGGAGTGAAGTCAGCAGAACTGAGCAGTAACTGGGAGAAAGGTAATACTGGCAGTGAGAGATTCTGACCACCGTCTCAAAGTGGACCCCAGACTCAGAGGGAAGAACTGCACATGTGGAGTAATTAACATGAGAAGGGAGTGATATAACTGGCAAATGGGGGGTCAAGTACAAATTAATTAAAAAGTTATGAAATTGTAACCAATGAATGCTGATGTCTTTGCCTGTTGAAACCTATAAAAAGTGTATATTTTTGATGATCAATGAGCCAGCCTTTTGTGGGTTACCACCTAGCTCACTACTTTGCCACAAATGAGAAAAAAAATTGAAATACCTCACCTCAGTGCATGAACTGGCACTGTACACCAGGTAATGAGCCTGGGCTCAGGACAACAGACCCAGTAATCGTATCTACGCTGAAGTTCTTCCTAGTTATTTCATGGTGTTACTAAGCACTCCCTCGCTGCAGCAACAAACTTTAATGTTTCACTTTGAAATCCCTCCACAGGATGATTACATTAATTCCTTCAATGGCCAGGCTCCAGCTTGTTTTAAGCAATTATGATACACTTTCAGGCTGTTTAGATTCTTCTAATTTTTTTTAATGTGTTGTCAAGAATACATACTTAAGAAAAACAAAGTAGGGTAAATTTTCAGCTGCCTGATGGTGTTCCCTAAAGCTAACAGAATGCCTAGGGAGAAAGAGATAATTAACAGCGTCCTTTCCCAAGTTTTGTAATTCCCCGTATAAGTGTATTACAGACTATCAAGTATTATAGATATGCAAATTTCTTAATAAAAATACACAATCATTGTTTTCTTAGATACTTTGCAAAAAAATAATCTAACTGAAAATTCAGATTGAGGCAAATTAGGAAGAAAGGGATGTAGGTAAGAGGAACAGGAAAGAAAAATAATGTTCAGAAAAAATACAAATAGGCACAAAAAGCCCCCCAGTCTGTATTAGTCCAAGAACTGAGAGGGCCATAAAAACCGGCTGATCAAATCTGACCGCTTTTCAAGAGTCCTCCCTGGTCAAAAGGTTGAGATTTAAGCTTTCTGTTCATACCTTCACAGTGTGCTGACTTCATTAGAACTTGCCTTTACCTCTCACTTCAGCTCTATTACCCTTTCCCTCAGTAGCCCTGATATCTGTTGATGCTGCTGTGCTTTAGGCTGGTTTGACGAAACCATTGCAACTTAGAAAAAACAAGCAAACAAACAGCAAACAAACAGCAAACACCACCAGAAACCAAACAAACACTCCCTGGAGAGCAGTTATTTGTAATCTAAGTGAGTTTTACAAACAGCTGTGTGAGCACCACCAAGGTGAGGCAACCCCTAGGGAATCAAGGGCTGCCATTGAAAAACTTGTAAAAAGTGCATTAAGGTGGCTCCTGACAACAGCTCCTAGCTACAACCTAGCTGCCCTTCAGCCATAAGTGTCCCTGGATCTTCATTTTCTGTATAAACTGTCAGAATACTATGTAAAGAACATTTAGAGTAATTTCCATGAGAATTCATGGAAACCACTACTTAATAAGATGCAGATGCTTAAAAGTTAGTTGTAAAAATCAGAATACAAACAGTAATGGCTAGATACTGAAAATGCTAAGAACAGATAATAGGATAATTGTACTTTTTAAGAACCTCTTTATACAGGTATTTGAAAAAATATTGGATACTTATGCTATACAACACTGATTCTGAAGGGATCAGCATCTATATTTTTCTGGGGGTGTGGGGGGAAGAGGCAGAGGTAGCAAAAACCTGACTCCAATAATCACACAGCAAGTGACAAGAGAAGATAATTCTCTGTTTTACCTGGAATACTTGAGGAATGTGAATTAAAATAAAATATTACAGAAACTACTACTAAAAGCATTTACAACTTTTCATCTCTCCCCAATACCAGTACATGATATACTGAAGTTAAAACCAAAATTCAATGAGTATTTGTTTCTGTCCCTTCAGAATTTTCACATGGCTCTAAAAATCACAGTCCTAAAATGTGTTAAGGGATTGCCTTGCCCTCCACACAGGTCCTGCATTTCACAGTGCCAGCTAGTAATACTTAGAAAGAGTCTTTGAGGATAAAACACATAGTCTCTGTACAACTATATCCAAGACTTCTCAAAAAGGAAACCCATTTTTCCCTTGCCAAGTTAACCAAAGCAAACTGGTGCAAAGACACTCCTATTCCCAGCCATGAAAGAAGGAAGTGATTAGAAGAAAAAACTCCCGAGTTTCCTGATACCAAAGGTTTTTTAAGAGTCACTGAGTCATGACTACAAGACAATTTAGCAATTCATACAGTTGTTTCTAGCTTCAAAGATAAGAATCACCGCTTATTATACTAACTGGAATGCCATTCAAAGTATCTCAGGTAACAAGGATAATTAAGATATGGTTGCTATGGGAAGAAAAGTATTTGCCATAGGTAAGTTGATATTTTTCTTTTTTTTTTTCCACACTATCTAATACTAGCAAACTGACAGGCAGTAAGCTTAAGACAGATGTCAGCAGTATTTCCTGGCATGTGCAGGTGCTCACGTAACTTCCTGTCTCCAATAACAGCACCAGAGCTTTCAGGACTTTCACTGTCTCAACAGACTAGGGAGATACACTGCTGAAAGTCCCGCTCAAGGATACAGATAAATTACATATTCCAAGCAATCTGTAACAGTTAGTGTAATTAACAGATTCTTTCTTAACTTTATTTTCTAAGGACTTGTCCACATAGGAATTTCCAGCAATTTTCAGGTGCACAATTTCTAGAGAAGAGTTTGAGAAGTCCATTTCATATCTTCTGGGACCGTGCCAAACATATGCATGGCCTTTCCGTGACTTCACAACACATGAATGATGTGTAAATTTACAAATAGAAGACTACCTTACTGCCCTATAGGTGCTCACAGGAAAAAAAAAATTCATGAAAGCAATGAAGCAGCTTCTCTCTTGTAAGATGACAATTATTCGTGGCAAATCAAAATTTATAGAAACAATTACAGTTTCTCCAGATCAAAAATATATATTGCATGACTAAAAAACAGAGCTGCAAAGAAAATTCTCAAATGTTTCCTGAATACCTGTAAGCATTGTACAAAGAGAAAACACAGCCTTGTCATTTCTGTCAGAATCAGAAAAAGCACCAGCAGATAGCAGAAAAGTTGACTTAAGTATGAGCTTAAAGTAAAAGTTGAGTCTTTCTCTTAGAGTGGATGTTTTCTATCCACTGAAACATTTGCCATAATTTTGAAGATAAAAGGCACTGAAGAAAAAGACAGTGAATTTAAAGCAGAGAGAGATGCCCACATTGTACCAGTAAATTAAGGCCAGATTTCTTTTAAAGTGGACAGTCCCTTATCACAACTCTTATAACAAAAATCTAGTACAAGAATAATCACATCCAGCACAAATTGCAATGACAAGATTATGGGTAGAAAGAGACAGCCTCACATAATACTTCTTATGAGAAAAACAAAACAAATTTTTAAATACAGCTGGACTGCTGAAACTGATATCAGACTTCTGTGATCCAGGCAGAAGACTCACATGATGAATTGTGTCCCATTTCACTATATGCGTATTCCTGCTAGGATCCTACTATTAATAATGCTGTTTAAAACATTTAAATGAACATGTTCTCTAATGAAGACAATTACTCCATGCCCATACTGAATGACTGTTGCACTGTGAGAGTAGGACCAATACATGACCGACATGTAATTCTTGGAAGTCACAAACAAGACAGAAAACACAATATAAAAGCTTTTGAGACCTAACTGGCAATGGATTCTTTTTTATGTTTCTCTGGGTATATGCCACTTCCAAAGGCAATTGCTTGATGGTTATTCTTCCCTTTTTTCCTTCTGTTGGAAAATTCCAACTTGCTAAAAGTCACTCAAATTATACTTTAGCATCTACTTAAAGCCATCAGGAAGCAGATTGCTGGAGTGCAACAGTCTTAAGTTAGGAAATCTTGCCTAGCCTTTTAACAGATGGAAAAACTCCCTAGATATTTTATTTTCAGACAACGTCAGGTAAAGCACAATGGTCATAATCTATACAAAACCAAATGCCTGGTACATACTCAAACATCATTGACAGGCTATCAGCTCCAAGAATTCTGTAGAGATGATGTCATATAATTAAACTTATCATTCATATTAATTACTTAAATTATTTATTGCTTTAAATTAATAACCATAAAAATAATTATTCATAGGGTTTTAATTGTTCATTTTACATTCCCGCATTACTCATATCACCTGTATTGAAACTATCCTTATATGTGTATTTATTTTTGTCATTAGAGACTTCAATGGAAATGGACCACATCACAGAATATCCTTATTTGCAAGGGGCCCACAAAGATTAGAATCCAACTCCTGACTCCACTGAGGGCAACCTGGAAGTTAAACCATACATCTAAGAGCATGGTCCAGATGCTTCTTGAACAATGATGGGCTTTGGGCAGTCACCACTTCCCCTGGAGGACTTGTCTCACTGCCTGATCACCCAGGTAACTGTATTTATAAACAGTTATAGGTCTCCATCAGCTCCTTAGCAATAAAGCATGATGTAGAATGAGAATGACATTGTGGTACACTGGAAGCTGTGAATCACACAATAACATACAGCCGCATAAAATGAGAATATGGGCACACAAATGAGTTTCTACAAGATGAGCCCTAGTGTGAACTTGGAGATCGCACCAGAAAGCTCACAGGCGTTAAGGTGCACACATTCTATTTGTGCAATATTCTTTTTCATTATTCTTTAGGTGTGGTATCACAGTAGTACTGGAAAGCCAAAATAACTATGGATACATCAAGCACAATGTCATTCTCAATGAGCCATCTTTTATAACAAACTTCACAAAAAGTTACTGTTCTGTGTAAGTACACAGAATTATTAGGACATAATTTTACATATCCAATTACATACTGCTGTGAAGATGACAAAAAGTGTCCAGTGTCTACAGACCTGGGTGTTTTGATATTATGGCCTAGCTGCAGATTCTGTCATAGAGGTTTCTTCATCCGACTTTAAAAAGTCTACAGTGTGAATGGCTATCTCCAAACTAGTCTCATGGCTACATCACAGTCCATGGAAAGAAACAGGAATTTTAGAGAGCACTTTGTCTAACCAGAAGTATATATTATTTTAGAACAAGATTAATCATCTTGTGCTGCACAAGTTGATGGACTAGACTATTGCTTTACTATAAAGGGACCTAGATAATATTTCTGGCTTGGATACCTCCATTTAGTCAGAGCAATCTCTCCTCCTAATATCTTATTCCAAAGGAAGCAGGCTCCAGGGGGATTTTAGGCATTGAGCCAGCCCTGTACCATGGAGGGGTCATTTTAAAGGGTCTTCAAACTGAAGAACATGGAATCGAAGATCATGGCCTACTCTTGCCATAAGCCTTATGAGACTTCCTACATCCACTGAGAAGATACACTCTCACTATGATTACTGTTTACTATTGCCTCACCTGGCAGTTCTTTAAAATTGTGATTCTTATGTTGTGACTAACCAGGACATCAGGAGGACATTATAAAAGTACTTGTTAGACACTCCACACTTGCCTGATGTGAAATCAAGGAGTGCTCCTGCTCTTTAAGGAACATCCACTCTGTTTCCTAAGGACAGCTACAAGAACTCTTAAGATGAGAGCTGCTGCTGACCTCTCTGACTGCTGCTCAGTGGGACAATGACTTCCCCTAGTTGTTCTTCCCTCTTCCTACAGCACTATCACTCCCTCCCATTACTCTGAATATCTCTAAGAACATTGTAGCAGTTATAGCAGTTTTGCAATATTTGCAATGTAGCAGTATTGCAACATTACCATTTAACGAAAGAATCTCCAGTGACAGGATAAAAGGAAATGGGCATAAACTGAAACATGGAATTTTATCTGAATGTAAAAATGTGAGGGTGGTTAAACACTGGAATAAGTTGCCCAGGGTAGCTCTGGAGTCTCCTTCCTTGCAGGTATTCAAAAGCCATCTGGATATGATCCAGGGTAAACTGCTCTTGCTGGCCCCACTTGAGCAAAAGGTCTGCACTAGACAGTCTCAAAAAGTCTCTTCTAACCTCAGTGATGCTGTGGTTCTGTGTCTCTGATACTAGGATGAACACAAACATGCCTAAGTACACACACACTGAGTTTTTAAGAACCATGTCCTCAAACTAGACCAATTACTGCAATTCAGTTAAAGAGAGACTGAAGTCTATCCCTAAAAAAAATAAAAGGCATTTGGTTGCAGATGCTATCAGAATGTTAGATTGGCATAAATTCTAAACATCTACTAGACCAAAATCCCCAAACAAACATAGAAAGAGATAAGCATAAAGATGTAGTTATAGAAGTTAAATAGTTAAATATTAAAAACCTGATGCAGATAAGAAGTCTGAACTTACCAAAGACTTAGGCAGCTTTATGTTCTTTTTCCTTAGTTTCTTGCAGCCACAATATACCATCAACACTACGCTCAGGCTCCCAATAACAGCATACACAATGATGATATATTGAGTACCTAAGAAGTTAAAGCAAAGAAAGTTTGGAAAAAAAAGCCACTGCTGTTAGCCACTTAGAATAACTTGATATTGTAGTAGCTCTGAATGCTTAGCTGTAACATGTGAATGCGTCAATTTACTACCTTTTTTACTCAAGAAAACTTAATTGATAAAACTTATTAAGTAAAAATCAGCATAACAGAAGATTTTTGATTTATAGAAACATAATCATGCTTTTATAGAAATAAAGGAATTTTATAACTATTTTTTTGTTCCTTAGACATGACAGATGGGAATGAAGAGATTTGTACATTTTCCATGTGATAGCATATTAACTAACTACACATAGTTTATGTACAATAAAAGTAAAAGGCAAAAGCTTCCAAAACATAGAATTCTTAACAATTACCAGTGGGACTCCACTAGTCTGACTCTCCTTAATGTCTTCCCCCCTCACTCATACTGCAGCTCTTGTGAGGACAATAAAACCACAACCGCTTCTATCAATTTTATCTCTTTTCTCTACTGAAATTTTGGGCCATAATAAAGTAAGATTATATCTCTGATAACTTCTTACAAACTTTTTAAAATCGGGTCACTAGCTGTCTTTTGTTCTCTTAACAGACCACAAATTTATAGTTGCTTCAAACTCAAAAGTCTGTAGACAGTGATGAGACTCAGCAAAAAGGGAGCTATCAGAAAAGACAATGCTTCTGAAAAGCACATAACTCAGTGAGTGATCCGTTTGTTATTCGCAATCAAGTGCAATGGAAACAGATTTTGTGATACCAGTGAAGCAGGAAAAGCACCCCAAAAAACCATCAGGGTTGCTTGAAAACAATACATGATCTTTAAAGGTCTCTAGAACTGTCAAAGTGCATTTGAAAAAGAATGACCATACTTTCTCTTTTTTTCTATTCTCCCACGGGCATCCCATGGCTATATCAGAGGTCAAATACTTGCTGGATCAAATCTCTGGTCAGATTCAGTATTTTCTTACTACAGATTTAGAATCTTCTTACTCAATGTGACAGGAACAAGAATGCAGCTTTCCTCTGAAGAGGCACCAATCATCAGTTCCTCAAAAACTGCCTTCGCTGAAACACAGTAAGTGGAAGCTTCATCAGAAACTGGGATATCGAGGCTACATTCATCCACTGTACAGTTGTCTTCCACCAACTCCGCAGTCTGCAAAAAACCGGAAGACACATTGTATCATTTAACTCAAGGGAACAACGTCACAGCACCTTCTAACACTTCCAAAACAGTTAAAATACAATTAGATGTGTTTCCTACGTTACCTACATCCCTTGAAAAAGCTGTGTGAACTTCAGCTATCAGGTTATTGGGTACCTTAAGATGTTATATTTGATCAGAACTTGATATTATCCATCTAAAATTTGTGCTGTTCATAGTCTAGATTCACATTCCTGATTCACTTATACAATTGTATCTGGATCCATATAAAAAGGTAACTGCAAGTAAACACACCTACTACAATTTTCCTCAAGTTCACCCTCTATGACTGCTAAACTGGTATCAGTACCTTGAAAGGTAATTTTCTTAAATGAAAGGTCTCTCTAGACAAGTGAAAAGGGCACAAGTAAAGTTACCAATGTTTTAGCATGTATGCAGAAACAATAGCCTGGGATCAAGTAACTCTATCTTGTGTACAACTAAGGCAATAATCTAACTTTTGACAAAAGACACTCATTTGGACAACTGATATCCACACCTTCCAGTCACCTATCTCCCTGTAATGCACTCAACGTTTTAGGGTTTCAACTGTTTTGTTGGTATCTGTTTGCTCCATGTGTCGTAGGAGTGAGTCCCTTGTTTAGGCATTTAAGGCAAATAAGTATTCTTAATTTGAAGTTTTATTTCCAAAACTTACCTCATTTTTACTATTCCGAACAGTCACAAAGTATGCAAGCTTTAAATAAATGTCTTCAATACAAGAAAGAGGGAACACGGGCTCATAAATATCAACCACGATTTTATTGCCATGGCTTGACAGATTCAGTTTTGGTGGTCCTATTTTTCCTGTAAGACATTGCACTATAGGTATTAGGCCATTTTCAAGCTTTTAATGTAAAATATGTTATAGTTAGCTTTCCAAAATTCATCAGCTATTTGAGAAAAATTACATATTTATTTCAATGCTGTTAAATTGCTCAGTTGTGGTCAGACCTCTCTTGTTACTTAGAAGTAAGTAACTTCCAAGGCACTTGGATACATTAATGAATCAGCTTCTAAAATGGAAACAGATTGTCCATGAAGAATTTCACTGTTAAGCATTTCAACTCTCTTACACACATAAGGCCATAAAAATTCAGCTGATGACAGAAAAAACTAACAGAAATTCAATATACACATGAACAAGAACCAAACATGATACTGCTGACTAGATTCCACCATAAATCACCTCAGCTAAAAACAATATTGTACTGAAACAAAGGCAGTATCAAAAGCCAAACAAATCTCACATTGAGCAACAGTGCCTGAGCAACCTGCCTTCCCATGGCAGTGGCCTATGTAAATTTTTGGTGTCTAATGATCTGACTGAATATGAGTTTCTTGTTCAAAGGGAAAAAGATTTTGTCTCTTCTCCATACATGGCTGCCAGTTTTCTGCAAACTGTCAAACTCAGTATTATTACCATGACTTTTGCCCTTTTGTCAGACACTAGAAACCAGCCACTATTTCAAGTCATAGGTTTATTAGGTGGGAAGGGAATCACAGGAGAAAACAAAGAGGGACTCCACTCCTTTAGATCTAACATTGGAAAAATCCAGCTTTATCTAAAGCATGGGCCAAAACAGAATTTCATGGGCCATGTTCTGCCTGAAAACATGTATGTTGAGAATGTAGCAAGCATGAGAAGAGGTTTCTCGGACTCTCCTCGCTCTGTTGCATTTCTTTTGCACTGCCCATGCAATGCCAGGGCCTGCCACAATGTATTGGACTGGTCTGTACTCTAGACACAAAATTTACTGTATAGTAACTGTATATTCTATAAAGTATTGATGGCAAAGACTGATTTTTCCCAAAGCAGCTCAAAGGATTTACATGAAGAATCAGTAACTCAGTTATCTAGTTACAGTGAAATCCCACAGCTTCTAGATAGTACCTAGATACTCAAAGCTGTGAGTACATGGCACTATAGTGTCAAGCAAGGCATAACTACCTCAATGATGCCTAAAGATCCATAGTGTCTGATGACAATTTCCTACCCTAAATTGGTGCCTGGGGCAGCAGGGAAGAATATGGCAAGGATTCAGACTGCACCACCAGTATCATCTTCTTGCCTTTAGATGTTTTGAAACAAATACACAGATACCACAGCATCAGGGCTAACAAGTACTATGGAATCCTACTAAACAATCATCAGGCTTCATTTCATCCTGGACTCCTGGCTTTAAGATATTTCCAAATAAAACACGATAATATAGCAAAAAAGGGTAACTAATAACTGCACAAATCTGGGGGGAAATTACAAGGTTTAGTTTATGATGCAACTTACCATGCCTTTGCAAAATAAACTCATTTGTCTCAACAAATTCAGACTCTTGTGAACCAATAACAGCTTTAACTCGAAGCCAGTGAGACGAATAAAGGTCACATATTACCCCTGAGATATCACAAAAATGAGCTGAAGTGTTCACACAAGTTGCGATGGGCTCATACGAACCTGAACTGTAAAACAGATCAAGAAATAGTTAATACAGTTTCAACTGCACAATACTGTACAACACACTTCCTACAACAAAAAACTGTGAAGGTGGCCAGGTACTGGCACAGATTGCCCAGGGAGGTCATGCAGTCTCCTTCCCTGCGGATATTCAAAAGCTGAATGGACATGGTCTGGGATGATCTGCTTGGGCAAAAGGGTTGAACCAGACAACCTCCAGAGGTCCCTGCCAACCTCAACCATCCTGTAAGTTGACTTAATTTTGCCTTAATTTACACTTGGACAACCTTCGCCCTACAGGACTTCACTATACAGAAACAAAAGCATCTACTATGAACTGACTGCTTTCATGTATTTCCAGAGAGTATCAGGTATAGGAAATGACAAAATAGTAAGAACTTACTTGTAAGGCTTGATTTCCACAATAAAATGAGGAGTTTCAGACACAGGCGGGTACTGCCAATGCAAAAGAGTTTTGAGATTTTCAGATTTTACTACAATCTCCGTTGGTGGAGGCACTAGAAGAAAGAGAACAATTGCACTTTGATAAATAGACTTATTCAAACACAAGAACAGTCAAATGTACTCTTCAATTATTTGGAGAAGGCAACATGCTAGGCATAAAAATCACAAATACTTCCCCCCAAATGAACTAGTTTGTCACCAGTACAAACACATATCAGCCCTGTAAGCTGATTTATTATTCCTCTCTCCTACAGAGAGCTTTCATACTGTTTGCAGCTCAGGAGGTCAGATAACCCATGCCCACTGAAAGCAAGTCCATCAAATATCCCATATCAGGTTCATAAGCAGGAATGATTACACCCCTATGTTGGTATTTTCCAGATATATCATCAAGACAGACAGTATGAATTTACTCAAGTTAGAGGAGGTTAGCCCAGCTTCTGTAGGTTTCTCTTGCTGTTCAGAAATTCAGTTGGGAGTGCGTGGAGGGCAGGGTGGGTGATGATACCAAAGCTGCAGTATCAAGGCTAAAAGACAACCAGCCTGCTGGGGAAAGCCTGGATTCAACATGAATTTCTAACAGTGCTACTTCTAACCACTCCAGCAGTATTTTCAGTAACCTGTGATGAAAAAATAAGCTACAGACATTTGTAAGGAATTTGAACACTGAACTTATAATGTAGTTCTGTGTACAAGAAAGCATTCAAAGCACACTTAGTAAACAACATCTGAGGTAATGCAGTAAAACAGTACAAAAATAAAAAGCAGCACTGACAGTTTTCCTTGTGCAGCAAGTATCTGTTCTAAGCACCAACAGCAACAGGGGTATCAAGGGAGCAGCTGCAGAGGAAGGAAAATGACAGGATCTTGTAACTATTCAAGGCTGCCACATGACAGGAAAAGAAATTAAGGTCAAGCAACCAATTTTAACTGTTACTTCTCAGTTTCTCAACGTCTCGTTTGGCATCTTTAATATTCTCAATATCTTCTATGAAATGTTAACAGGTAGCTCATATTTGACCAGCTCTAGGCTGCTGCTTATTCACAAAGCAAGTTCTTCAATTTCACTGTTATGTTTTGAGGGAAAGTAAACAATTTTCACATCTTGAGAAAAAGACCACAAATATAACACATTACCGAAAGTAATACAGAGAGGCTGAGATACGCTATCAACCACCAAGGTTTGATACATGTAGCACAGGCATTCTGGAAATGGTTCTGT
Organism: Campylorhamphus procurvoides; assembly: GCA_013396655.1. Taxonomy (NCBI): domain Eukaryota; kingdom Metazoa; phylum Chordata; class Aves; order Passeriformes; family Dendrocolaptidae; genus Campylorhamphus; species Campylorhamphus procurvoides. The sequence continues at coordinate 109,239 of WBMV01000322.1, forward strand.
GGTTTATGCTTTACTACGTAAAAAAGTGGTATTTCAGCTATTGCAAAAAAGGGGACACAATCATCAAATTCACAACCACATGAAAAAAAAAGGTGACAAATTGATAGGAGAGGTGTCAAGCAAACAAATGTTACTTCAACTATGCAGTTTTAAGGCACGGTATAGTTAGCCTTACTAAATTTAGTTTTTGTGTACTATTATACAAATAAAACTTCTTAACAAAAGGGGTTGACCCAACAGCACTGAAGAAGGTAGCAGATGTTACATTAGGACCCTTCCATCGACTGCCAAAGTTTTGGGGAGGTCCCTGCTAACTGGATGCTAGCCACTACTCCAATTTACAAGAAGAGCATGAGGAAAGGCCCAGGAAACTACAGACAATCATTAGGAACAGTCAAGAGGGTTTCACAAAGTGAAAATCCTGTTTCACTGATTTATTATCTTTCTACGATAAAGTCAGCTGCCTAGTGGATAAAGGGAAGGCAGTGGATGCATTTTTCCAGATTTTAGTAAGGCTTTTGATGCTGTCCCTCACCATGTCCTTCTGAGCAAGTTGTGGGGTTGTGCAGGTTCACAGTGCACTGACTGAAGAACTGGCCGAAGGGCAGAGCTCAAAGGGTTGCAGTGAATGGAGCTGCAGCTGGCTCGTGATTAGCAGTGTTCTTTGGGGACTGTTCTGTTCAGTAATTTTACCAATTATCTGGATGCAGGAGTTGAATGCTCCTTTGGCAACTTTGCCAATGATACTGTAATGGGAGGTGCTGTTCACGCTTGTGAGATATGTGAGGACTTGCAGAGGGAACTAAACAAATGTTCATTACTTTCCAGCTCACAGTCCTTTTACTCAGGCTGGCTGACTTCTAATTGTTTCTCCTCCAGCCAGTCCAGAGACTGACCCTTGGGGCATCACAGTCTCATTTTATTCTAGCATCAAGAGTCTAGACCACAGAGAACATTTTCAAAGTGCTAATGTCTAATCTTTCTAGACGATATTTCTGCCTATTTCCAGTTAAAATGCCCTATTACTTTATGTGAACACTGTTTTACTTAAACTATGATGAAGCATAAGTTTTTTTAAACATTACACCACGTTCTATTTTGTTCAGCAGGCACAACACGAAAATGATGACAGTGGCTAGTGCCACAAAGGTCACTGTGAAACATCAAACTCCTTTTAATTTACAATAAACATAATAAATGTTTACAATAAATGCAGCAACACTCGACATGCAAACTCAAACAGTGAGAAAGTAAGTGTGGAAAAAGCAAGAAGAAAACTTTTTAGCAATTCATGCCATGATGCATTATACAGATGCATTATAAAGGACGCTCAACAAGTTCCAGTTTGCCTCTAGTTCAAATGCAGTGGATTTCCATCCACAGCTCATCCTGTTTCATAAGACAGCAACACTGGCTGATAAGAAGCCAATAGAGATGGCAGCAAGAACAATTTTTTTCACAGAAATAGACATGTCTAAGAGCATTGCAAAACAACATAAATGAACTCCAGACAGTGGCTCTATATCCAGAGAATAAAGGAAAAAAAGACAAAAGAAGGCCAGTCAGATTTACAATTTTTTAAGTGTACTAAAAGAAATTAAACATGCCTACATTTTGAGGATAAAGAACTGGAATGATGGAAAGCAAAAGTAGGAGTAAAAGAGGAGCAAAAGCAAAGACAAACATGATCACAGGGTGACCTAAAAGTTCAGCATTTAACAGAGAACAGACTGCACAGTTTATCTCAGCAAACTCATACCTGCAATTTATAACTTAGAAAGAAATGTATTTATTTGTCCACATGTGAGCAACCCAGAATACAGTTGCCATATTGGTGGCAAAGACATCACCAGGTGTGACTCCTGTGGTATGTTTGTATATATATATATAATCAAACATCACTGCAATGTGCAATAATCTTAACTAATGTATTTAAGATTTAGTACACATTTACATCTTCAGCAAACTTGCATAGCAGACTGGAAGGAAACGTGTGAGGAAATTAAAAGCCAAGTTCCACCGGAAAACTTGTTTTACTGCAAGTATCTGCTGCTGCCTGATTTCAGGCTGCTAAGAAATAAGGGGGATGTTGAGTTGGTTTGGGTTTTTGTTCAAAGTAACAGAAACAAGTATACGTAGTTATATCTTCTAAGACTAACAAAGACCACTGTTAGAACTAATGCATTACTTGCACACAATATATGATGCAGTTCTGCCTCAGAAGCATTCATCCGCAAATCAGAAAATGCTTGCTTTTATCTAAAAGTGTAACTTGTGAGCAAGTCTAACTTGTCTTATTTTATACGTTCACTTTCCCAAGTCAAAAACACCATACTGCATTATCACTCACACATCTCAGCAGGGTCAGACGGTTGCAAACCATATAGACATGAAGAAAAATTTCTCTACTAGCTTGAAACATGACTATCTTGTTCACTATGTAAGTGCCCCTGAACAATATTACCTATGGAAAGTACTTATGAAATACAAGTTTGAAGCAGCCATATATTCAATAAAATCTATTTTAAAGCATATATAGAAGGACTTAATATATTTAATATATGTAGATTTTCTACCTGTTCATTGAGCTTCAGAAATTCATTGCTCAACAGCAAAAATTAGTTCAATGAACTGGACAATTCAGAGATGTAAAAATGAGACAGCCTTTCAGATGATGTTTGTATCTTGCGCAACACTAAAGTTCCTTCTCTCATTCTGGCGGAGGCCATGAGGCATTACTGTATACACAGAGGCTTTTGTCACCACAGTTCATGGAAACAGAATTTAACTGGAAGTGCAATAATGCACGTAACAGAAGAGGGCCTAGTGAGTGCAAATGCAAACTTTATTGTATGGCTACCTGAGTCAACACCACCCCTAAGAGCCACAGAGTTCACTTAAGTTGTATGTGCCTTTTAAACATTATTTAGGTGCTGAAATACAGATTAAAAACACAAATTCAAAGCCTAAAAAGACAAACTGTGGAAAAAAACAAGTAAAAACATCTTTTGAAAGTTTGTTCCTTTTTCAGATTTCCATTAAAAACAAACCAATCCTTATAATCCCCAAGTGATACATCAGAGGAAAACAGTTTTACGCCACTTCAACAGGCCGAGGGTGACAACAATTTGAACTTTGCTGTGGACTCATGCCAAGTGGGTAACTCATCATTTAAAGACAGCCAGCTGAAATACTAACAAATCAGTCACTTCTGGGCCCCTGACTGGGCAAACAGTGCCTTCCCTGTGCAAGCCCTGTGGTCTACCTGAGCTCACACAACCACTTTAACTGCACCCAGAAAGGGTAGCAATTCTGCTGACTTCACAAAAGTAAAAAAGTTCTTCTCCTTAGCTTTCATCACCACTGAATATGAAGACATGGGAAAAAAGATCAGATAAATTTGCGCTACCCAGAATGCTTCTGCAGGACTCTGCAGCCACACAGAGCGAGAGAAAAATTAAAAAAAAGAGGAAATAAAAGGTGCCAAAAAAGGCAGACAATACTCTGAAAAATGAATTCAGAAGGCAGCAAACCAAGAGGAAAAATGGCACATAAAAAGACTTTAGTCTGCCTCTGAAGACTGCATTTCCTTTGTTTTTTTGGTGCCCAACATGGGGCTTGAAGTGTTTGAGATAATGACAGATTTGACTGAGATGTACTACATTGAATTTATAGCTGTTAGTCCTATTTAGCTAGTAATGAACAGGTTCCTGTGCTTGCCATGGGGCTCACTTTCCTGACAGTATACCAGTCCCAGTGCTTGTTGCTTTTGCTGCTTGCTGTACCGCTTACCACCTTCCTGTACAGTGCCTGGGAACATTCTGATAACAGCCAGGGTGACCCGCCTGGGCTGGCAAGTGACCAGGGTGTTGCTGCTGCTTTCTGTGCTGTAATATGTGAGACAGTGACATGTGAATGAGTCCACCATGGAGCCAAGATCCCCCTGCAGCCCTCGCTGGAGCAGGTGAATGCTGAAGGAGAATGTGACCCCATGCTGAAGCAAGTTTTCTGGCAGGACCTGCCACCCGACGGGGAACACATGTTGGAGCAGTTTATGAAGAACTGCAGCTCATGGGAAGGATTCACACTGGAGAAGTTCAAAGAGCACTGTCTCCTGTGTGTGGGACACCACGTTTGAGCACGGGAAGCAAAGATTACCTTGCAGACCATGACGAAGACTGTGGTGAAGCAGGCTGTCCCCCTGCAGCCCATGGAGGACTGATGGTAGAGAAGGGCATAAAAGGAGTCAATGATGGCTTAGCTGGTGGGTCACCTTGCCCTGCTGAGCCAGGAGAGGGTATTGCCTACCGTTTATTCTGCCTGTTTTGCTAGAAGAACGTTGTAGCAAGAACTGCTTAATGTCTTGTTCTGTCCTGCTTACTGGACCAAAGTCTCATTATAGAAAGCTAAGGAATAGTATGTAATAGACCACCTGGTAATAAACCAAGTAAACTAGATCCTTAATACAATGTAAAAGTGGTGTATTTTACTGGCAACTTAAAAGAAGTTAAGTCAGATCATGGAAGACAGTATTTAACATATCAAGTCACCTTACTACTCATATGTGGGGAAAAAATGAGTTTCCTTGCAAGGTGTATGGGTTAACAATCAGCTACCAACTCACACAAACTAGATATTCAAGATGTAAACTATCAAGGGGCAAGAAAGCAGGCAGAGTACCATTTTTATTGCTCCTAGTCCACACCAGATAAACTTAAGCAGACTTTCATATGGTGTGGCCAGTCCCCAGGGGTGACCAACTTCAGTTGCTTCACCTGGGCATGGACCTGAACTGCAGGAAACCTCCAGGTGCAGAATCCAAGGAGCCTGGGCACACAGCCAGCATTTCTGTGACACACTGTAGCATTTCAGATAAATGGATCTTGCCCTGTGGGTGAAGCTCAGAAGAACACTGCTGCACTCATCTAACTCGTGGGAATGCTTCCTATTTTGAGTCCTTTCATGAAGGGCACAGCGTGCAACACCTGCATGCAGCCCTCAATAGTGCTAAAAATTAAATCCATGTTCTCTTCTGACTACTGGGTAGCAAGCTCTGGTTTTAATGAGCTACTCCAGTTTGAAGTGAAATGAGTATTTCGTAGTTTACTCGCCACATCCCTGCACAAACAGCTCTCCACCCCTGCTCCCCGCCAGCGCTCGGCCGAAGGGTTTCCCCACACGCCTCGTCCAGGCCACGACTCCGAGGCCTTATCTGGACTCTCCTTCCCAGCTTCCCTGCCTTTTGGACAGGCGAAGGTGTCAGGCGCGGTGGAGCCGGGCTGTTCGATGCATGCCCTGCTCCGGCTTTTCCTGCCAGGCCGTGCCAACACCCGCAATAAGCGCTGATGTCACCCCTGCACGGCCGATGCTGCCACGAGATGGGCCCCACGGCCGGGCCGGGCACCGAGGCCGCACACACAACCCAGGGCCGGGCACCGAGGCGGCACNCGGCGGGCAGGCCAGGCCGCCCCAGCTCCTCCTGCCCGGCTCCTCCCGGCCGGCTCCCCTCGCCGCTTCCTGGCGCCCCTCTCCGCCCCGCCCCGCCGCGGCGCCTGCGCCCAGCCGGGAAGGGGGCGGGATGGCGGCAGCGTGGGAAGGGAAGGGCAGGATCCTGCTCTTTGGCGTGGCAGGGGCCCCCGAGGGCAGCGGGGGTCGCTAACGTGGGTCTTGGCCTCGGCCTCGGCGGCGCCCGCCCGGAGTTGGCTAAGGATGTACTGTAAGTGTCACACCTGCCAGCCCCAGCCGCTGGAATAGCAGCATCCTCTTCGTCTTGTTGGGGCTTGTGCTACCTCCCCATTTCTTAAATAAAAAAAACAAACCACAAGGCGTTTACCCCTGTGGAGTGTTTCAGAAGCGGTACTCTGAATTTATACACGCAGAGGTATCCTAATTTATGCTGAGAGGCTTTATTCTTTCATGCAAATGCATATGCACTTCAAAAAGTTAAAGGGGAACCAAGCAGGATGGAGACCGCAGCTTTTTCCACCCTCCTGTTCCTATGTCTGCCATCCAGCGTCCCAAGGCCAGGTAATTCTGCACCTTAACCTTTCAGACTCAAGGCCACCCTGGGCCAGATGAGTCAATGGACACAGAAGAAACCTCTCCTGTTACACATTTCCCCAGCTGTGAGAAGGAAGTAGCAGCTTTTTAAGCTCCTGGCAGGGATTCTGCAAATGACACCTTTTCTAGACCTAAAATGGAGGCACCTTGAAGGATCCGTGACATCCACATGTCTTCTCAGGCTTTCAAGGAGACAGAAAGGAGGAAACAGCTACTTTCTAGAGCTGTTACACATCCCCTTTCCCATACCTGTCTTGGAAATAGTTCAGCTTTTCCTTGCCTTGGTTTCCTCTCCCAAACCTTGTCTCACGTCCTGGGGAAAGGTGTGGAGAGATTGATTTTCTTGCCATCTGCCATCCATATTTGCAAAACTGAGGAGACCACAATTTGCTGTGTGGGGAACAAAGAGTAGCAAGGAGAGGGGAGATCACAAGCCAGCACTGGACGCTGAAGAAAACACCCGACTGTTACAGCCTCAGAAATTGTGCTGTTCCCACAGGTGATGAGGTGAAGCTGTGGGTTATAGGAACAGCGTGGGGTAGAGAGCTAACCCTACTGTGCTAAGGCTAAAGAAAATGGATTGTGAAACTCTACATTCCCAGGCTGACCTTTGTGTTTAATACCAGTGAAATAACAAACAATGTGAGTACAACCAACAGGCACTTAATTGTCTTGATTGAAGTGTTGACCATTTGCTGGCATGTGAAGTTTAGCTTCCTGAATGGTGATGTGCTTGCTGGTGTTTTCTAACAAATAATGTATTTTCTGGCATAAAATGACAGGACGAGAGGAAACAGCCTCCAGTCACATCGGAGGAGGTTAAGATTGAATATTAGAAAAAGTTTCTACATTGAGGGGGTTGCCAAACATTAGAACAGGCTTCCAAGGAAAGTGGCTGAGCCACCATCCCTGGAGATGTATAAAAGAAGTGCAGATGTGGCGCTTAAGGACATGGTTTAGAGGTGGATTTGGTAGTGTTTCATTAATAGTTGGACTTGATGATCTACATGACTTTGTGACTGTATGATTGAAATGACATTTTACACAAAACTAAATAAGAACAAGGAAACACTAGCCCTGGATAGAGGTTAAGCGTTCTAACAGTCATATCAAAGACTGGCTGTGCCTAAGGTGGCTGTCACATAAACAGAGCTTAATAAGATTGTGGGGTTTTTATGACAATACTGCACACACTTGACAAAACATGAAAGGTGAAATCAATGAATAAAAATTAAGCCAGCTTGATACGGAAAAAGTAAATGTAATTCCAGTTATGAGAGCTGGTCCTGGCACACCCGGTGCCTGTGCCAGAACCCCTACATCCAGCTCCTGGCAGGGGCTGTTCTCACTGTGCAGTCAGTGGAGTCCATCCCCACCAAAACATTGCAAACTTGCTAAAATTTTTCCTTGTCTTGAGTTGTTACACAATGGAATAGAAAAAAAATCAGCCATTATGTAAAGCATCTTGTAGCTTCCTCCTTTGCACTTCTTCCCCTGCTCAGCTCAAGGGTGTCATGTGCCTTTCTGTCAGGAAAGGTAAGATAAACAACTTCACACATCATGGGACAAGTTTCCACAGCCTTTTGTTTGCTTGTCTGTTTGCTTGTTTGTTGTTTGGGGTTTGTTTTCAGCTATCACTTAGTTTTGTCACAGTTGTTGGGCCTTCACATGCATGTGCAGTAGCACTTCTTGTGGTTTTACTATAAAGAAGTAGGCACAGGATTTTCACATCACTTAGTCTGAAATACCTGGTCCTTTGATTCAATATGACAGTCATTGCACCACCTTTTCTTTAAATATCATCTTAAAGAGATATCACAGACACAAAGAAGTTATCTCTAACTTTCCCCAGAATTTCAGAACTTTCCCCAGTGATTAAAAGCACCAGCTGTGCTCACCTTCAAAAGGTAAAAGCAATCAGACACACACACACCCCCTCAAAAGAAATAAAATAAAAAAGTGCTCATTAGTGATCATTTAGCTTCTGTACATCCCATTAATCTATCAGGAAGTTCACTGATCTTCTGATACAGACTTATGGCAAAAATACTCATTTTTGGTATTCCAGAACCATCATTCCTAACTCTCTAAAAGTAATTTCAAATTTATGCCCATTTTTATTCTCCTCAGCTACCCATTCTTTCCTAATTCACAGTTCCAGGAAACAGAGGACTGGGTCGAGGAGCCCTGAAGCAGTCTAAGCTGTGCTCTTATAGCAGACTTCCATTGTTTGCTTCAGAAGAGAAAGAAAAGGTCTTACTACTCAGGAAATTTTCTACATCCTAGGATTAGAGCTCTTTTAAACACCTATGCTGCATATCCTGTAATTTTCCTTGTACTGATTTGTAAAGGATGAAGGTAAATAAAGCACCATGAAATTTGTGGTATCACCAACTGTTGTTACTAGTCTGGTGGAAGCCATTTTGGGGGGGGCCACCTCTCCAGCAACAATGAACACTACTTAAAAGTCAACCATCAAACCAAAGGCAACAGGTTTAGATGAGACTGAGGAAGGTACCTGCTAGAATTGTAAGGGGAAAGAAAAAAGAGAAAGGCTGCATGGATAGATTAGGAAGAGCAAGTCTCTAAAAAGCTGCAGTGTTTTTAGCATGACAGCTGCTCAGCTGTAGCTGCTGCATTGGCAGATGAGCTCTCATGCTCTCTTATTTGTGTTTGTATAATGTATGTGTGATCTGGTATGCACCCTGAGACAAAACCAGTGTAATGGGAATGCAGACTCAGGAATGCAGACCAACTTTTGCACAGCAGCCAGACTGCTCTCAGGTTGGGACAGGTAACCTGATGGTTTGAGATAGAGAGTCATTAACATTCATCAATAAAATGAGAGGGCCTAAATTTAGCTGGAGCTGTGAATAAGGTAAAAGAAGAAAAAAACCTGAAGCTCCTCACTTTCTTAAATATATTTGAATACTCTGAGACCCATAAGACAAGAGAAAGCTAGAGACAGTTACCGCATTTGGGAAGTGGATGTTTGTTCATTTGGTTTTTGTTTATTTTTAAGTCTGTTGTGCTTTATATGTGAAGTTTAAGGACAAACTTTCCTGTATGTTAGTATAGTTGCTGGTCACACCCTCAGATACAAGTCTGAGTAAAAAGCTAACCACTTTGCTTGGCAAAAATATCATTACAGAATGATAATAAATCAATTTTTCCCAAGCCCACTCTGTTATGCTTGTCAACCATGAAAAAAATATCTTTCAGGTATCTTAGATAAGAAATGCACCTTTGAACTTTTTGTTTCAGTACAAGTATTCAAGTATGCAGGTATATGCATCTACAGAGACACATGCAGGTACACAATCATACAGAATGGGTTGTAGAAAAACAATCATTCTTGGCCTGATGATCCAAGTTAGGGTGATCTACTCTCTGTATAACCATCTGCTGAATAAAAGGGGAAGATGAGAATGGAAAAATTGTGAGTCAGATGCCCAAATCGCTAATGCCTGCTGCTGTCTGGAAGGGAAACAACGTGTCAAGTGATGTTAAGATTGAGTGGCTACCTCCTCCAGACAGGGCACTACCTTCAACAGTACCCACATGTAGGGTTCACAGAAAATACAGGCAGCTAAGTCCCCCCTGCTTGGACTAGCAGAGGCAGAAAGTCACTAGTGCAGGCATACACATCACACTCTCTGGGTTCATAAGCACACACGCATTCCTGGATGCCCTGAGCACCAGCACGACTGTTGTGATGGGCAGCCACCTGCATCCAACCCTCCCTTGCCTCCCCCACAACTCTTCCACTTGTTGATTGGTCCAGATTGAGGCTCACTGCAAACACCCATGCACTCACACTCATCCCACAGACACCACATGTTCACACGTCCCCCCAGGCATGGCAGCACTGACCCCCTGACAGCCAGATGCCCCCTACTCACTGGTTGGTCCAGTTTAAAGTTTGCTGGTAAGCAAACACACTCCCCCACACCCCACACCCTCCCCAGTTTGGGGGAGATACAGACAGTCGCCCCCAGCAGCTGCCACAGGGCACCCAGGCTGTGAACCACAGCCCTCCTTCAGCCACTGGTGCAGAGCCACTCACTCATCTCTGTGAAGGACAGATTGCGGTGATCATGCACAAGGCTCTGACAAACACGTTGACTGGACCCATTTACATTCAACATGCTCCTTTCTTACCCTTTTTTTTTGCCTACTGCCCTTTTTGTTCCTCCCTGTGCCCCTTCCCCTGTGTTCCCCCAGGGGCTTGGGTAGCTCTGCCAATTTCTGAAGCCCTCCCAGTGCAGGTCTCCCCTTGGTTTATAGTCCCAGCAGTTGAAAAACTCAGGAGGTTGGAACTAGATGCCTTCCAACCTAAACAAAGCAAACGTGGGTGAATTTGCACACATTCAATTAATAAAAAATTTGTTGGCACTGAGAGGTTTCCTTTGATTTTTCTGTGAGGTTTGCTCAGCTTAGCTCAACTTAATGGTGAAAATAAACATCATTGAAAAAGAATAGGAAGTTTCAAGCTGTTACATGAAGAGATCCGGGAAAATTTAACCAAAGAAAAATATCTGACTTATTGAATCTGGGATAAGACATTAATAGGAACCAGAAATTAACCTGACATAGTAAAATAAGAGGTGTAACCTGGAAGTGTGGTTGATCTGTAGAGAATTTTGCTTTCCTGATATGCCAAATGCAAACGAAGACATCCAGATAGGGCTGGGAAGAAGTGAAGGTATGTAGACATGCAGCTACCTTTGGTCATGTGCTTTTTGGCCTTTGAAGGAAGCTGACAATGTATGCACAGGCTCTGGATTTTGTAGAGAACACAATGAAGAACAAGAAAGTTTGAAGAGCAGCCTTGGGAATATGTGTTCCCAGATATTTTAGGGACACAAGGCACAGCATTGATGATCATCACCCAGAAGGGGTGGCTGACCAGGTTGCTGCCACACTGTCACCTGATATGCTAATGACAGGATAATTAGTGTAGTACTGCTACCAGTAAGAGCCAGAGTCCAGGACTCCTCTTCTGCTGAAGGAATCTGATCACTGGCCTTCAGAGCCAGGCTGTCTTTCTCCCTGGCCAGATACATCCTCAGCATGTGGAATAGGGAGTGTCACCTGCCTGAATCCTTCTGCATAGATGCCCTGTTTCTGTCTGCATTTGGGTCCCCTTGGACAACAGCAAAGGTTTTGCTCAGGAAAATGAATAATGGAGGCAGGGTGTCTGTAGACGAATACTCTTCAGAGTTTTGGCTTCTCTATAATAGCTGCATTTTTACTATTTGCAATCTCTTGTTATTTCTTTCCCCTTCACTTTCTTTGGACCATACAGAATGTCACGCTTCTGAACTTCACTAGGAAGATGGGTAGAACTCAGAGAGAAGTTATTTTAATTGCTGACACTGCGAAACTTCACTGCAGCTGTCGGACATGACTGCAGTTGTGCACTGAGGGCATGCAAAATTTTTATAGCTGAAACAGCCAGAGCTACTGCTCAAACACAGGCCACTATGCAAGTCAGAAGCTGAGCTTTGTGAATGCTTTAGTGAGGGACATGCTGCAGAAAACAATACTCAGAAGCCTGTGAAGAACACAAAGAAAAAGTTATAAAAAACACCCCAAACAATTAGCGGAAAAGATAATTAAGAGGGAATAAAATGAAGAACAGGAACATTGTAGAAAAAGCAGTGCTTTGGAAAGAGCTTAACTATATTAGAAAATAACTTTCTTCTTCCCGTTTCCTTCTTTCAATGTTCAGGTTCTGTTAGAAAAGAAACCATGGGTCAATCTTCAGTTTTTGCTCCTAAAGGAAACCAAAGTCACTATAAGTTACTGCAAGAATCAAAAGGAGAAACAGTATGTGTTCAGTAAATGATAGCAGATATGAGATAAACAACGAAGACCCAAGACAGCACTTCCTACACTGTGGATTTTTTTTTAATATAAAATGAAAATGGGCTTTGCTTTTATGTTATAGATCAAGGATGAAGTCTTCATTTTCATATTGGTTTCAAAACACTAATAATATGGTGAGAAAAAATGCTCTTATTCAATTTTCATCCTTTTGTCCTAATGCTATGCATTTTGAGCAAAATTTAATAAATGTTAAGATGTGTAACAAAAGCCCACTCAGATGTTAAGTCGTGACATAAAAGTACTTATGAGTACTTATGAGGAGACTGCCTTTCACAGAATTTTTTGTCAATGAAGATATGTTGGGCCAATGAAGTTTATCAGAAATTTAGTGCTGCAAAATGGTTCCTGTCCCTTCTGTTAACTTTTTTGACTTCAGGATGGAGGACAAAAAATGCATCTGTGGTTTTTGATACTTTTTTTCCTATGGCACCTTACTATGTGCTGAGATGTTTCACCATGTGCTTCAAGCCCAGCCTTGATATATTAGCAATGCACTGTATACTCCGGCATTTTGAAGAGGAGAGCATGAGGTGTTTTTGCTGTGCCTGCCATGGCTGGAGGAGGGGGGGGCGTTTTTGCCTGATAACACATGAATAAAGCAATAGGTTACAGAAATATGGAATAGGTCTAAAAGGGAGCCAGAAACAGTTTTTAAAGGCAGAGATGTAACACCAGCCAGCTGTGTTCATTGCCAAGTCTTTAAATGATTTTGACCAAAGAGGAAGTGTGTATTTTTTCAAGAGACAGAAATTATAAACCAGCATTTGCCTATCCAGTTGCTGCAACTCTTAGAGATCAGTGACGTGTCTGGCAAAATGGAGTCGGAGAGCTGAATGTTATTCTTTGTGCTGACATTTAAAGGTATGAGGCTTTCTGCTGGAAAACAAATGTTAGCTATTGATATGTATACTGGTTTAAAGGTAAACTGGCAGGAGACATGAACCCAATTCAAGAGAGATTACAAGCCAGAGTTACAATTTAATAAAAAGATTACAATAAATACAATGATACAGAGAAAACCTGGTTTTAATCCACAAAAACTGATGTATAACCCAGCACCCTGGGACATGAACAAAACAGTGTTCATTAGCCCCTGTGCTGAGCACCATGTGGTCCCCCTGAGTGCAAAGTAAAAGGAACAGAAAATCTGTTGGTGAGGATGATGGTCGCAGTTCTGTTAGTGTAATGATTGCAGTCTCGTTGAAAGTGGCAGTTGCAGTCCTGTTGAGGTTCTGGTCCTCCTCTGGATCCAACAGGTGGTATCACAATTCCCAAACCCCGAAGACTGTATACGCTCAGGTTCAGGTGGGAATGCCCAGTACCTGTCCCAGTGCAAGGAGTTTCACAATGAGTGATTTAACTCTGTGAGTCAAGGAATATTTTTGGAATCTCTGATGGTCTAGGTCGTTGCAGCTGCCTCCTATGCCAGTCCCTAATGGCCCATTAGCAAACATGACCCCTCAGGCTGGGTGTAAAGGTGCTAATGCTTCCCTGGAGGGGAGTTATCACAGCTGAGTCATTGGTGTGAAGACAGAAACATTCCCATGCCTTCCAGGGTTCTTTAACACCCAGCTTGTAGCCTGAGGAGTCAGGTGTGCCCTGGGCAGCTGCTGCAAGTGATCCATTATTAGCAGTTCATCAGAAATGACACAGAGGGTGTAGAATACAGAGTTTTGGTTATACCCACATAGTGATACACTGGTCCTGGCCTCTGTAACTAGGACAATATGTTTCAAAGCATAAAAAGTGGATTATTAGATTTAATCATCTATCATAAAGCAGATTATTCAATTGCTTCTGTAGTTAAATGAGTAGTTGCAATAGATGACCCAAGAGCTCTGGTCTTGACATTTGTTGTTGGAAAAGGAAATTTTGACTTGCAAGCAGATAAGGATTGATTATTGAAACCAGCATACAGACTAACACATATTTCCAGAGGAAAATTAATATAAACATAGTAACTACTCTTCTTTTCCTGTCTGAACACATGACTGAGTGATCTGTTTTGCAGCCAAAATGCCCATAACAAAGGCCTTGCTATGTGAATGTATCTTGGAGGATAAACAGAAGTGGGCAGCTGTGGTGAGATGGGCCTGCCTTTTCCCATGTGTCTCTGTGTGGCTGTTGGAATGACTGGCCATGATATCTGCTTTCTTTTCCTTATGAGCTTGATGAATTATTTGGATCTCCTGTTAATTTTCAAATGGGTGGCTACCAGTCTTATGTATGATCTCCAGGACAAATAGAATTACATATTCCACGGGTTTCTGCTCATTAGCTCTCCTTTCATCAGACTTGATCTCCTCCTCCCCGTTGCGGTACAGTCATCGTGTCCACACAGCCCTGCTCTTCAACCCCTCCAGCTTCCATCCAGCTCCTCCACAGCTACCCACCTGCACAGCATCTTCTGCCATGTCCAGTCCCTATGGTTTCCCCCTTTTACTCCAAAAGCTTGTTGCTTTGGCATGTGTGGCAAACACAGTACTTCCATTTTTATTTCTTCACATCTGAGGGGCTTGAGTGGTGATGTCTGAAGCATGTTCATTTTTAATCTCCTGCTGTAGTTGTTTAGGTGTACCTCTGCTAAGGAATGTCATGGTTGAGGAATCACGGAATGATTTGCGTTGGAAGGGACCTTAAAGTGTAGTTGCAATCCCCTGCCATGGGCAGGGACACCTTCCACAAGACCAGATTGCTCAAAACCACATACAGCCTGGCCTTGAACACTTCCAGGGAGGGGCATCCACAACTCTGGGCAATCTGTGCCAGGGTCTCACCACCCTCATGGTAAAGAATTCCTTCCTTATATCTAATCTAAACCTGCCCTTTTTATGGGGAACATACCCGGTGTGTGAAACTGTACAGCTGAAGCATCTTGCCCCCACTCGTGACACTTTTTCTGGGGCTGCTTTGCTGCTATGGCCATTTGTCCAAGATCCTTCTGCTAACCAGTCACATACCACTAGCTGCAAGTGCACGAGGAAGTCACATTTCCTTCCCTTAGCACTCAAACCCTGTGAATTAATGCCCTGTCCCTCTTGCATTACCATGAAACACTGAGTGTTACAGCAGCCTGTTCCACTTAGTCTTAGAAGGTATCATAAGCCCTGCTGTAAAATCTGAGGCTGCTGAGAGTGAGTGTGTGCTGAATGCATCATTACATGTCTTTCTACCTGTGCCCCCAGAGGCGTCTGTCAGGTCATACTGGAGAACAATTTGAATGTGATACGGTACTTCATGTAGATTCAGGGGGTACTAAAAACTGGAGTTCTAGCACTGTAGCATTTATAATGCATCTAAATAGAAAAGAAATAGCCTGATTTAGAGAGTAAAGGAGGTAGCAAGAAGAAAGGAAGTATGAAAGCACTGGCCAAGACCTAGGAGCCAGGCTTCTATTTCTGCTCCTGCTGCTGGCCTTGTGAAATGACTTTTTAGAGGTAACATCTTCCAGCACATCCTCAGTTTTCCCTCTTTCTAATGAGAGGAATTAGTAAGTGCTATTGTTAGCACATATGTCCTAAAATAATTATGGAAGAAATCAAATCTGTGTTTGACTAAATTATGTTCCTGTGTACAGCTGGGTATCCTTGAATTTTGCATTTCAAGCACACATGCAGGGAGAAATTAGTGTTGTCACTTCATTAATGTCCACTTTTAACTTAGTAAAATCTGCAAGTTAAGCACTGAAGGACTGCTAAATCTAACACAAAAGGCTTTACGTCACATTTAAGTTGACTGACTGACTACAGTCTCATTATTTTAATAACATATAAACATTCTCAATAAATAGTTTCTGTTCTCAAACGAGGATGGGAAGACTGATAAGATCCTATCTATATGGTCTTCTGAAGGTAAATATATGTTTGGCTGAAATCACAGCAAGCCTGTTTTGTTTTAGTTTCATATCACTTGCTTTCTGTTTTTCTGAGCCAGAATATTATTATTAAAATACATAATAATAATAATTCTATTGGAGAGCAGTGGGTAATTTCATAGATCTATCCTGCCAGTGAGCACTCACAGATCAAAATGAGTTTTTCAGGTCTGGTCTTTTGACTTGATAGCTTCTCCTTAAATTTTAGAGTCAAAGCAAAATTTTGTATGGGAACAGGCTGAGGCCATCAATTGGATACAGCTTGCCTTCAGGAAAATCTGTAAGTGTTATCATTGAACTTAGTGGTTGGGGCATATGCTCATGGTGAGGAATTTTATCTAACTGTGGTGCTTTTACTTCTAGCAAAATTGTACCAAAATGTCTTTATAATTTTATTTTATAGGAAAAAAATAAAATTCAAATTCAGGGAAAAAAAATAATCAAAAAAGCACATCGTCCCTGTCCAACCATGACTTCAGAAGTACAGCATATTTGTGAGGAAGGTTTCCAGAATGCTGTTTAAAGTAACAATATCAAATATTTTCTTGCTTTTCCTTCAAATCAAGTGCAGTTGGCAAGGTGTATATCAAGTTGCTCGTGGTGAATAAAAAAGCATTGATGGCACACCTTTTACCTGTTTAGCATCACACAATGCCAGGTATGGATTGATGAGGAAAATGTAACTGTTCAGTTGGCTGCGGAGGTACTTTGCCAGATCTAAGTTGTGTTAACAAGAAGGGGGTCTCTCTGTATATGCCCTGTATCTAAATGTATGCACATACCCTATTTCTGAGCTTTTACCTACCCTTTCCTAATTGCCACTGTGAGGATAAGGACTGGAGAGACTTTTGGTTTTACTTTGGGTGCTGTTTCTTATGAGCTCCTGATAGGAAGATGTATATTAGAGAGCTAATCTAACTCTGGAATGTATAAGCAGAAGAACATCAGACACAGAGAAGAGATACTATGCTATAACCATAGATTAAATAATTGGCATAGATACTTCAATGCTGTGACCATTTATGCTGCCTAGATTGCTTAAAAATTGCAGAGGTCCAGAACAGAATAATTTGGGATCTGGAAATGACTCCAGGCAAAAAGAAACCAAACCAAGTCAGTTAGTACAGTTTATCTGACAGAAGGCATATTGTGATCTCCCTAGATGTGGAAGAGGTTTCTGATAGAAGATAGATAGTCTAGGGGAAATGTAAACATATGCAATGCAAAAATGTTATCTGTTTCTTAACAATACATCCTGTCAGAACAAATTAAGCAGAAAACAAACAGGATCTTTAGCTCTTGATATGAGATCAAGAGCAAGAATCTTTCTCGAAAGTATACCATAGCTTAACAGAAGTTCTAGGATGAATGCAGAAACTAATAAGTGTAATGCTGAAATTAAGAAGTGGTCACATTGTGCACAAAGATGGACTAGGTGATCATGACCATCTCTTCAAGAGTATGTGTCTGCCAAAATTAGCAACTGTGGTTGCTAAACAATGCTAAAGGCTCACATTGTGCAAGTGTGCTACATGATAGAGAACATTTCAATTACCACTTCCCTCAAAGAGTTTTGAAACCCTTTTTCTGTACTGTCTGCAGAACTATAAAAATAGAAGCGAGACTCTGTTCCTAAATAAGCTGATATTACATACCATAGGAAGAAGAAGACAAAGAACCCTTAGAGATTTCATAAACTCTCTTTTTTGCCCCGGATAGTGCTGACCATGTTGTGCTGCCTCTTTTTGACCTGAGCTGCTGATGTTGAATGCCAATAACTTCTAGTAGGAAGGAGAGCTGATGACAGAGCATGTTATTTTCCTGACAAAATCATGCTTATTTGCAATAATGTGTCATAACTTCTTTGTTTTGGTTTTAACTTGAATATAAAGAGCTGGAAAAAATCTTGTTGTTGCCAGGGCTTTGTATGAGCGTGTGTGGGGTTTTTCCCCCTGTTGTTCTTAAAAATATTGCAGCTTCCTCTTGAGTTGAGGGATACTATGGCAATGGAGAGACGCTTGATGAAGATAGTTAAATAGTACTGGGGGTTTAAATCACTTCTGTGATGCAACTTGCTTTCATGTTGCATAAGTGTACCTTTTGTACTTTTTTTCTGCTGGGACCTGTGCCCCATTGGCCAGGATTGTGGGAATGTACCTTGGGAGACCCAGTCCTCATGCTAGCTCTGCAGAAACAGGGTAAAACACTAATGGCATTGAAATACTAGTATAATGCCTGTCCCTCAGGATGCTATTTTGCTGTTAACAGACTAAACTCATGCTGTGTCCCTGCTTAACCGAAGTTCAACACCTGAGTATCTTGGCTATGTAGTCCAGAGTTGTTTGGGAAAGTCTGTGTGACTTAGGCAGAAGATTGTTGGGAGTTTTGACTATGCCAGAGACTGGTCCCCAAAGGCTGCTGTCTTGGCTGTCTGCAGAAGACAGCACTCTTTCCCTACTCAGGTGCCCTGGAATCACAACAAGAGCAAGCACCATGTACTTGCTCACAGCTGTTGATAGGCAGTCCATAAACAGGACCCAGACTTCAGTGAAAGCTGGCTAGAGATCCCTTTTTCTGCTAGCACAGTTATCTCAGGGCCTGTGAAATGCCGTTTTCAGCCCTTGCACAACCGAGGGATTTGTCTTGAAGAGATATTGTCAGTCCACTTTGCTCCTGACTCAGCTGCCCTGACCAGATTTTGCACTCCAAATCTCTTCTCAGGGAGTGAGGGGAGCTGAGTGTGACCAGCCTCTGAAGGGCATGACTGTCCAGGGGGGCACTGCTCTAAAGGAGGCATCCTGTCACTGCAGGTTGGGACACTTGCTGCTGGTGCTGGATGCCAAAAGTGCCTCTCATCTCCTGTATGTGCCTGTTAATCTATCATATATGACAAAATACCCTGGACCCATCAAAGTGTGCTGCGTTCCCGTTATTGAAGGACAGAAACTCACCTTATGTATAAAGCCAATAGTTTGTTGTTAGTAGAAATGAAATCTCAGCAGTCTAATCCAAGAATTATTAGTAACTATTATAGAAAGGGAAAGAATATGTTCTTGCAGAAAAAGTATCAATAATGATAATACGGTCAAAATCATTATACGCACACTTCTTAGCTTCTATCTCTTTTCACAATGTTTTGCTCACCCTTCCAGTGATCCTCTGGTTACTACAGTTGCTAGTTTGATTCTGGTGGTGGTGGAGTGGGTCTTAAGGAAAGTTATCAGCATCCTGAGTCCTTCACTGAAAGAATGTTCAAGATGATGGTTTCTTCCTGTTCATAGGCTTGCTAATGTGCTTTCAAATTTTGATCTTAATGAACTGTATCTTGTGCCTTTTATGTATGTCAGGTACTATTTCTCTGTTCTCCTTGTTGCCATAAGTTTTGTCCAAATCTGCATTTCTTTATCTGGCTGGTGGCACACTGTTTGTACCTGCAGGGTCTCAAGTGCCAGGCCTGTGCCTGTTCTCTTATAGTCCCATGAGTTTACTCCTCTATATTGCGTCCTGTCTCCACTTTTCAAGGGCTCTGTTACCATATCAACCCTATGTTATGATAGATTTGTAAAACCACAGCAGTACCAGACAAAGATAGTGGTTTTACTGACACTGACTGCACTCTGCAGTGCACTTGTTTAGCCATACTAACCTACTATACCTGTAACAAAAATGTTTCAAAACTGATTATGATAGCCAAACTTGTCTGTGAGTAATGGCTGCATGATTAAAGTCCTGGTAGCATTAAAGACTTTCAGCTAGATTTGTGAATTTAGTCAGTCAGGTTATTGTTCTGCCTTAAACCACTTTAGTCAGCATTATGTGCTTTAAGCATGCAGTTTAAACAGAACAGCTGGAACGGAAGGAAGCCCTGGATAACAAAGAGACGACAGCCAGGAGGCAAGATCTTGTTTTGGGAGTGGTATCCAGTGTGAGAAAAACTCAGAGAGGACGTCAGCAGCAATAGTATCTGCACATGCTGCATTCTCCCCTTTCTTTGCCTGACCTCAGCTGGAGTCTTGAGTTTCTCAGCAAAGCCCAGGTCACAGCTAGGAGTAGGAGTGTTTTATCAGTCTTCAGCTCAGCTGCCTCTGTTCAAGATTCATTTAGCTCAATTGGTCTGGTGAAATTCTTCAAGACACTACAGCTTGTCTTGAAAATTATCTTCTCAGGTGTTGTTTATCTGTAAGGGGGTAAATTTTGAAGCAACAACGATAATTATTTATGTGAATAACCCATATAATTATAGAGATGGGGAAGAAGAGAAAGCCTGGAATCAGATAAATCAGGAGGATGAAGAGTTTGTGAGAGAGGAGGAGGAACAGGAAGATCTTTACCCACAGACCACTGAAACTTCTATGTCTTATTCTGGCCTACCAGCCCAGTTCTCCAAAATTCATGCTAGTTACCATGAGCTTCTCAAAGCCTGACTGACCTCTTCCATAACCTCTACTTACCATCACTTCCTACCCCACAGAACTGAAAATGGAGTTTTGCTCTCTCAGCACTAGACGGATGTGAGCTGGTGCCGGAGTCTGGTCAGAAATTGCTTCAGAAAGCAGGTTTGGCGTGAATGGGTTGTGCATACGGTACTCATCACAGCGACACACAATGGTTTCACTGCTCGCTGCTCAGCTTTGACATCTCTAGTTGACTCAAGTGCCTGGCGAGCATCACAGACATGGGACAGGTAATTTCATCTCTGCATACCTCTTTCCCAGGTATCTTCATCCTCTTTTTATCTCTCCAAGGCTGATCATGCTGTCTTGAAGATTTTCTCTACTGCAAAAAGGTAAGAGCATTCCCAATGAGCATTCTTCCTGTATATCCATTTGTTTGGAGTAGTTTATCACTCTGTGTTAAACATTCAATGTAAGTTTGTGGAAACACTTTCAAGTTAGGATTTCTCTGGGTTTAGAAACTAGTTTCTACTCCAGTGTTTCTTATGAAAAGTGTCTGCATTTACTAGGATAAAATACAGATCTTTTCCCCCTTCTCTGTGATCAGGCATCCAGCACAGGTGCTTTCCATAGTAAATGCTGGCACAGCCCCTCACCACAGCATACCTCCTTTTCTATGGCATAGATACCATTCTGGCACCAGCTATCCATGGTAACAAGAAGCATCGTCTGCCTATATAGGCCTCATTTTCTTAGATACAACTGTTGCTTAAACTTTTCCTGTCATCTTATGCTTCTCCTTCATGCTCAAGGAAATGAAAATACAAATGTACCAGTCACTCTTTGAAAACTGATCATCTTCAGCTACACAAACATCTGATACCTCTCAAGAATAAGAGATTATTTTTTTAAGGAAGAACAGCAGAATTAGCATTAGCAGAATAATGTTCAACAGCAGGAAAATATGGAAAGTCATAGACTGCCAAGTATGTGGGATCTGGCAACTGTGATTTATTTCTTATTCCAGCACAAATGGGGCATTTCCAGAAATCAACATACCCTTTGTGTAGAACTACAAGAAAATAACATGATTTATATTGAGCAGTGCCTATTTGCCATCTTCTTTCCTGAAAAAAACCAGATATTTCTGTTGTTGCAGAAATATTGTTGCAAAATTGTTTGAGAGACAGCTGAAGCATTTGAAAAATTTGCCAGCTGTTCATCAGAAGTTTTCATCTGGACGTTTGTCCCCGCACAGCTGAGCTGCTGGAACAAATATGATGGGTGTTCTCTACATCACAGAATTGGATATATTACTGCAAGCTTCAACAGTGGTTTCAGCTAAGTAAGCCAGATTTCTTGGGGAGCAGATTTGAGGTAGTCATACAACCCATCAGTGTTCAGATTCTAGACCTGGGGGTTACATCTGAGCAAGGGGCAATTGAACAAGTTTCCTTTAAAGTTTTATTTAAAGCATGGGAGCTGGGATCAGCTTTTGCATCCTTTGTCATTGATGGGGAAATTTCATTTAAAAGCTGTTTAGTTCTGGCTCTTCTGTGGTTAAGAGCAACAAGGACTTCACTAACCAATACAAAAGCTGAGGATGCAGACAACAACTGAGATTTCTGCATACACTGACCTCTGCCCAGTCATTCTTCTATTTTGCGCCCAGTTCCGTTTAATATCTTTAATATCTTTGTGATATCTTTGTGATCTTTGGATGATGGAATCGAGTATACTCTCAGTAAGGACTCAGATAACACCAAGTTGGGTCTGAATATTGATCTGTTAGAGGTCAGGAAGGCTCTGCAGAGGTATCTGGACAGGCTGGATCAGTGGGCTGCGGTCAGTGGTATGAGGTTCAACAAGGCCAAGTGCTGAGTCCTGCTCTTTGGTCACAACAACCCCAGGCAGTGCTACAGGCAGGGGCAAGAGTGGCTGGAAAGTAGCCCAGCAGAAAAGGACCTGGATGTGCTGGTTGACAGCCAGCTGAACGTGAGCTAGCATTGTGCCCAGGTTGCCAAGAAGGCCAATGGCATCCTGGACTTTTTCAGAAACAGTGGCCAGCATGAGCAGGAAAGTGATTGTCCCTCTGTACTCAGCACTGGTGAGGCTGCACCTCAAATACTGTGTGCAGTTCTGGGCCCCTCACTACAAGAAAGACATTTTGGTTCTGGAGTGCATCTGGAGAAGAGCAATAGTCTAGAGAGTAAGTCATATGATGAGTGGCTGAGGGAGCTGGGGTTGTTCAGCCTGGAGAAAAGCAGGTTCAGGGTTGAGCTTATCACTCTCTACAACTAGCTGAAAGGAGGATGTAGCCTGGTGGGGGTTGGCCTCTTCTCCCAGACAACTAGCAACAGGATGAGAGGATGTAGCGTCAAGCTGCACCAGGTTCAGGTTGGACATCAAGAATTTCTTTACAGAAATGGTTGTTAAGCATTGCAATGGAGTGCCCAGGGAGGTGATGAAGTCACCATCCCTGGAGGTGTTCAAGAAATGGCTGCATCTGGCACTTAGAACTGTGGTTCAGTTGAAAAAGTGGTGATTGGTCAAAGGTTGGACTTGCTCTTAGAAATCTTTTCCAACCTAAATGATTCTGTCATCCTGGGACATGTCCATGCTCCGAGGAACAGCACAGTAGGTCTGGCCTGGCTGGCCATGGATCTGCATCTTCTCTGGTGTCTAATAAGGCCTTTCCTGCAAGTGGAAAAGTCAGAATGTGCATGTGTGTGAATGTATACGTCTCTCCCTTTTCTCAAATTCCTGGTGAGTAGCAAGGGTGGAGCCTGCACTGCATCTTTCCTTTCAGCAGAAGGCAGAATTTCTATTTCTGTTTTTTTTTTTAATTATTATTATTTTAATTATATTTTTAAGAATTCGCATGACCTTTAATTGAAATTGTCCAATTCATTTGCAAGTTATTGGAAGGGAAGATGACCACTAATGCAGAAGCACACATGGGGGTTCACATGTGCATGCACATATCTAACCACTCCCCTCAAATGGAAATGAGGTTATAAATATTTTTGTTTTATCTGTAAACTGTGTTTGCAGCTATCACAATAATTTCAAGACAAAAAGATAAACACAAGCATATGGGCAAAAATACAGCAGTTTGTTTTTCTTTCCTGATTTCAAGTTAAGTGGCAAAACTAGAAATCAACACTAATACAAAAAATAAACATCCATTTAACCTTTCGGTTTTTTTGCTGCTGTTCAGCTCATCTGGCATAAATTTAAAAAAAAATAAAAATCTTTTGGGGGCTGTGATTGTTTTAACCTGCCAGTAACCCCCTTGAGTTCATCAGAGCAAAAGACAGCGAAAGCCTGTTTATTGTCCAGCAGGCACCTACACATGTTGTAAGTGAAGTTCCATCTGGTCGCAACATCGTGGATCATCTGGGTAACAGCCAGGCTTCATTTGCTTCATGTCCTGGACAGCATGAAGGCAGCCGAATAGGAATATTTAAATGACTGACCAACCGCAACCGAGTTTGCCCCTGAGAATTCATCTAATAATAGCTGCTCACTATGGAGCAGTAGTGGCTCTGCAAGTTGTTTTCTATTTTAAATGACTCAAGCTGCGCTCCAAGGAATGATTTAGCCTTTTTATTAGGTGCCAACAATTTACTGGAGACACGCTCTGGCTCTTACCTTGAAAGATCTGGAGGTGGATGTTGACTGTGCCTAAAATTCTTCCTGAAAAGGTTTGTAAGCAAAAACCTGAAGAAACCTGAACTGCATGGCATAGCTGCTATTGTGGGCCTGACAGAGTGCGTATATGGGATGCATTCCACACCTGTGCAGAGGACACCTAAAGCTTTACTATATTGGAATTTGCCAGGTCTTTGAAATTATTCACATGTGGCAAAAGGCAAAAGACTAAGTGGTGGATGCACCACCTAGCTCTGCTTAACCCATAACCTGAGCAGCCCTCAGAGACACTTTTGGTCGTTGGCTCTGTCATCCCAATCACAGTGGTGGATGGGTAGGGACCCCGTCGGACGCACTGCCTCTGCTTCCAGAGTTTTCCCAGCTCCCCAGGCTGGGTAACTGGCTGTGGTGTCCTGCTGCCAAATGTATGTTCCCCTTGGAAAACTGTTCTGCAGATCTGGAAATGGGTACTGGGCTATAAGAGGGTGGCAGACAACTACCTAACACAAACACCTGCAGTTTCAATTACAAAGTTGACAGAGACAGTGCTTGCTGGGTGAGTCCCTTCACCTGGGACTAGGAGGATATGAAAATCCCAGCATGCCCCGTGAATGGTAGTGAATGCTTCCAAAAATTTGTTCTGTCTGTAAATACTTTGTTGGAAGTACCCAAAGAAGCTTTTTTAAGAACTACAAATCTTTTGAAGTTCTGTAGGTAGCTCACTGCTTGTTTATAATAACAAACTTATTCACTAAGTGATATGGAGGAGTATCTGAATTTACCTTCACAGGTGTCTGTGAAAAGTACTCCTTTTTTCTTTAAAACGTGAGCATTTTCTGTAACAACAACATTCCTGTAAGATGCTGGAGTAACAATAATCCAGGGAAAAATGGCTTAGACACCACAGTAAAATCTATCAGAATGGTGCATGGGCTGTTCCTTTCAGAAAATCTCAGTACAAAAGTATCTAGATGAATTACAGGGGCAAATTCTATGACAATTTGCAGATAGTTGCTGTAAAGACCACGGAGTATTTAGGAGATTTCAGTCAGCCTGCAGCTGCGCACACCCATTTCAGTCCCATACCCATACCCATACCCATGGCCAGTCCTGGTGTACCATCTCAACAGAGAAAAGTGTGCTTAAGGATTTACAGAATTAGATTTCAGAACCTTTATGGCTGTGTCTGTATCTCCATGTATATATAACCTGTGTCTAAGGATTCAGATGTAGGCATAAACATAAACTTTAGATCATTGAGGTCAGTGAGTGTCATCATTCTCTGCATAAAGGTGTACACGAACTTAGGGAGGCAGTAAAGTGAAGTTTGGTTCAAATCAAACTGCCCCAAAGCATCCTTTCCTTTCTCGGGCGCGGCAGTATCTCCCCAAATCCACTTGGAGTCACTGTAACACAGCGGCCGGGCCGGCTCCGGACGGGGGGCGGCTGCAGAACTGCGTGGTGGATGCGGTTCCGAGCTCCATCCCTGCGTCTACATCCCTGCATTCCCGATAGCGCTTCCGTGAGCAGCGGGACTGACCACCCAGATCCGAGCTGCTGATAGGAACTGACCCTTGCTTTTACATTGCATTGGATGATGTGCTTGAGTTTACGGCTCTGAAGGCAGATATTGTCATAGTGTATTTACTGGATACTTGAGGAATATCTTTATGTTTCGCAAAGTGGCGTAAAAGCAAAGCATTAATTTGTTAGAAAAACAAGACAATTATTTCATTACTGCTTGTGCACTGATGCACGTGTTCATGTGAGGTGCACGGTTCCATCGAGGGAATAGGGTTGCTCATACAATCCTGTATGTCTGTATACATTTGCTTCTGTGAAGCTAGAAGCTTTGGGAGAAAGGGAGACATTACGGGGGAAGAACCCAGTGTCAAATGAAGATGGCAAAAATGGACAGAGTTTGACAGAGCACAGCTATTGAGAAAAGCATTGGCATTGGGTGGCAAGTTATAAACAGTGAATGGTGTATTTTACCTGAAAAATTTTAATTTAAAATTTCCATCTTTTATTCCACTATCATTATAAAGTAAGTCTCACAAATGCGGGAAGGATTACGAGAAATTAAAATACGAAGCAGTATTTTACACAAGTCTAAATTGATACAAAGCATTTTCAGCATGCCGTTTAACAAGATGACATGCTATGTAACAAGTATCGTGAAACTTAGTGATTTTCAATGGTGTGATTGGCAGAGAGGTAAAAAAGCATTGTAGCTGTAAGGAACAGTATTAAAAGTCTATTAAATTATTCTCTTACAGTTTCAGTGACTAATAATGACTTGAATGGACACGAATCCATCTCAGTTTTATACCAGAGTCTTGGCTGTATTTCAGAGGTGGGATGATTTCCCCTGGGCAGGAAGAGCATAGTCATGTTTCTCATGAAACATTCTGCTATCCTCTGTCTCTTGTCCACATTATCATTTGCAATTCAGATATTTAGACCATGCCAAAGTATCAAATGAGACATTTACCATACCACTGCTGCCCTAGTTACTACGTCTCTTTTTGTCTTGAGTGTTCTTATTTCAAGGGTGTCTTTTGAACAATATCCTGAGCCACCAGACATACATATAGAGTTTGTTTAGCAAAGGATCAAACCAGAATGCAGAACTGATGCTGAGCAGACTGCGGTCGCAGACTGCAATTCTCTAGGCAATCCCAGAGAGGCTGTGGCAATTCGTATTTAACAGCATTTGTCAGAAGGGTAAACGTGGTGCAAAATGCTGAATAGGAAGGATCCTGCTGCCTTTAACATATTAACGGAAGGGATGTTTTGGATCTAACTTTAAACACACACATCAGCCCTTATTATTCTGAGTAAAAAATATATGTATTTCTGTCTAAGAGTGGTGAAGTAATAATGATTAAAAAATAATTTCACTCATCAAAAAACAATGCTTTTTGAGAATAATCATTACATAATTATATCCTCACATATATTTGTTTCTTGGGTAAATATTTTGTTATCTTTAAGAGTGATTAATTTATTTGAAATTTTTTTCAACACTTAAGTTTTAACGGTCGTCATAACACCGATCTTGTCAGCAGAATATGCTGAAAGAAATCAGATGATTCTATATGAATATTTCTATAAATGTTCTTACTTACCACAGAATAGGACACTGGTATTTTGCAGTGTTCCAAGGGTAAAACAGACTTCAGTGTTGTGCAGAACAACATCAAAATGGAGAATTTCACAGCGTCTGGAGGAATCTGAAAACCTTTCCCACAAAACTACTCAAGAAAACTTCTGTGTTTTGTTTCTCGGTGGGAAGGATCTCAATTCCCTTCTGGTAGACCTGAGTCTTAAGAATGCAAATGGAAATATTTAACCATAGAATTTTTTTCTTCAGTTACTTACTTGACCTGAATTATGCTTTCTATCTGGAGCCTAATTTTTCTGTACTGAATGGCATAATTTCCACTATCTGTGTAATTAAAAATTAACAAACGCACACTTAAGAGTTTCCATTGTTGCAAATTGCATATTTCATTTGATTTCTTTACCTTCATTCTGTCTGCTCAATCCAGCCCCAGTTTGCATGTGACCTATTTCTACAGCAAATTTTCTTCCTATATCTTATATATATGGAGGGTTTTATATAGTACTTGTGACTTGCTTTAGACTTGCAGATTTCACAAAGAGCCTGAATGCAGAGAAGTTGAAGAATCTGAAATATTCCCAAGAAATACAGGTCCAAACAAGTGCAGACTTTTTCAACTTGAGCATTTTTAATATTATGATAAATCCTTCAATAAACTTCCATGAATGTGCAGTCTCTTTTCTACAAAGTGCTGTTACAGAGACTATATTAGTTGCAATTTAGGACTGTATATACTATAAATGTGGTCATTTGGCTCTTTTTAGCAAGCAGTGACAGCTTAAAGTTTTCCAAATTAACTGTATCATAGCATTTTTCAAGGTAATTGTTGCACTAATTTTTTTATTTGGTAGATTGAAAGTACTCAATGTTCAATAAAACACAACTGTAAGGAATTAATGAATTTAAGTATATAAAAACTTTCAGTACGTAAACCTTCCCTTTAACTTCACCGGAAGGACTTGCTGACACGGAAGGTGAAGAGGTAGGTCAGGTATATTTCACTGTATGCTGGTGATACCTATTGTGTCAAGTAGAATTTTTCAGTGCAAAGCCTGGAGTTTAGTAGCTGGTAGTGAAACCGCTCCAAATGCGAGGAAGGATGTTTAACTCATGTTTCTGTGATACTTTCTGAGCTAAACCACTGACATTAATTTGACCTGAAAATTGCTACTAGATTTTGGGGACATTGAAGTTTTAATAATTTATATAAAAGGAAATCTTTATATGCCCTAGCAGAAACTTTCTGAAGCTGTTAAAGCTAAACATGCAACACCTGCCTAGGACATTGCCCTGGGACACCTCTGGGGTGATCACTGAGCTGCTTTACAGTAATGGGCTGCTCCCACCTCTTTGCAAAAAGAGCACTTCAGGTGAATCCTTCCTGGAAGCAGGAGGAGGATTAATTAATTAAAAGTTAGGAAGTGTCCCAAAAGGATGAGGACCCTGGTTTTGTCCCATGGTCATATGAGAATGGAGGAGACTGAAATGCAGCCCAGCGAGTCCCAGGAAAGGGCAGGTCTGTGAATGCTTTTGCAGACTTGCCACTGGCACCCAGATGATCCTTCCTGCCCACTTTTGGCCTGCTTGGCATTGCCACTGGGAGAGGGGACCTGGCACTGGAACATGTGCAGGGACTGGTGGGAAACCAATGTGGGGTCTCAACAGGGACCCCTGAGCCTGGAGCACCTCCTTGGGAGCAGGTGTTCCTTGGCTTTGGCAAAGGATGGATGTGTCTGGAGGAGGCCAACATTGGTGTGGCATTACTAGAACATCTCCTCTGGCTATTGCTTCTTGGTGTTCAACACATTTATATTGCTCCCCTCAAACCTGGTTTGTAAAGTGTTGTGGAGGCTCATTCGCTGGTGTAATCTCATGTTGCTTCTCAGTGTTGAACCCCCCAGAAAGAACCAGTTGGGCTTTAGGATGGTGGAACGAAAGCAGCCTGAGCCCATCAAGACAGAGGGCATCCCCATTTTGCTAGAGAATGTGTCTTTGTCCAATGTCTTTCAGCCTTGCTATTACCTCACTTGCATTGAACTGAGAGTCCTGTTTCACCCACCTAGCAGCAGGGCTTCACTTTGCCAAAAACCCTTCAGAAAGCAGTTTGTCCTGTCAAAAAAAAGAAGAGACCCCTTCCCAAGACTTCAATAAGGTAAAGACTCAGTCTGAGGGTGTAATCCTCCATCCAGTTGGAGCCAGGGACAAAAATTCCATTCACCTCACTAGGATTGGATTAAGCTCACCCAGTGAAGATTTGGAGGTTGGTCTTCCAGGGACTAAGTCACTACCATAAACTGTGAGTGCAGAGACAACTGCCCTGGCAGTGGTGGGAACAGTCACACTTCTGACATCGCAACATCAGGGAGATTTTTTCCCAAAACATATGTATTTTACTTTGAATGCCTTAATTTAAAAATATTTCCTTGTGGGAAAAAAAGTGAAAGAAAATGAGAAAAATGAGAAAACTTAAAATTACCTTTAACAGACAAATGGGAATTTTTAACTGGTAGGAAAGTATTTACAGTTTTCAGATGAAAACTAACTTGTTGGATGTTGAGTTTTTTTACTGTCTGCTTTATTTGCTTTCCAGGTTTTGTAAAATTCCAATAATGATAGTCTTACATGAAAAAGATTACTCTTGCAGGTATTTCCTCTTAATCAAAACCAGCAAAAATAATTTTCTACTCATCTATCTGAAGTAATTGAAGCAACAATATAGCTAGTTTATCTGTGGTAGCTGCAGGTGTTTAAAATGCTAAAAACTCTGGACTTGTTATCTATACATAAAAATAATTAAAGGACAAAAATGTTACTTATATTGCTATATCACAAAATCAAAGTTCTTCAGACCAAGGATCATTCTTGCTAGCTCTAGCATGACAGTGTTGTTTCTACCTTATATACACGTGTATTGGCATGCATCGCAAATACTAGGCTGCCATATAGATTTGCAAGCTCACATGGTGATCATAAAGTCTGAGTCCCTCTTCAGTCTCCGGCAATCTTCCCCCTCAGCCTTCCCCAGGCAGCTGCCGCTCCCTCGCTCCACAGCCCTCTTTCCCAGAGCTGCCAGCCGCTCTGATGTTAACGTGTTTCTCCAAATCTGTCACTCTGCGACAGTGTGAGCACAGCAAAGCCTCAGCTGCCCCTTCAAAATGAGATGGGATTTTTTTGTCTGCAGAGGTGCTGAAGAGAGGCTTTAAAAGTTGACCCCTAAGTTCTGCTCACTGAAAAACCTCTCGGAGTTTTCTTAGACATTATATGAACTCAACATTTTGCTCCTTTTTTAAAGTATTTGGAAACACACATTATTGTTTGTTTTGGTTAATTTTGTATTGTTTTGTTGTTGTTTGTTTTTTTTCTCCAACAGTTAGTGGCCCAGGGTCCTTCCTTATCATTTCTCTAAGATGCTGATGACTCAAATGTTTGCTAACGAGCTATTTCTCTTTTTGCTTGAGATCAATCCAACAGCATTTTGTGTCTGCCTGGTACCATAAAATCTTTCATTGCTTTCTGTTGTTCATCAGTGTGAGAAGTGAGGCAGACCTTTTCACTTCTGTGTTTATTCATAAATATCTGACAGACTAGACCCTGCCTTTTCACCTGTAGATCCCAAAAAATATTTTATGGAGTCCAGACTGTAACTTATCATAGATATTAGTGAATAGAAATCTCTGTCATTGTGGGGGGAGGGAGGAGGAAAAAATCCAAGAGTGAAAACACCAGGGAAAGAAGATTAAACAGACAACCTCTTTTTGTTAGCAGTGTGAGTATGGACACAATAGTAATTTTCTGACCTCATTTTATGTATCTTCCTGTGAGTCTTTGCAATCAAACCTGATCAGCAGGCAAAGCAGTTGGTTTCAGTCTGGTCTTTTGGGCAAGCTGGGCAAAGATGTCTGCCTGGTAGAGCAGCCTTGGGAAGTGTTTCCAGTTGGTTCATAGCTGCATAAAGCGAAACCACTTTTCTGATAGTTCCAACAAATCATTATGCCACCACGAAGCAGTGACAGAACTGATGTCAGCAGTTCTGATGCTGAATGGCACCAAAGGCATGGAAAGGCAGTTTCCAATACGTCATCCTTTTCCAGTGATCTGTAAAGTTAGAAGAAAGAGAAGATGGGAGCATTAGGACAATCATTTATTCTGCAGGGAAGGGAAAAACCTGGGCTTCCTGTCAAAAGCCCCATAAGCTTGGGCTTTTTCTGCTTAATGCCATTTCATATATTTTTCTGCAGGGTAGACTGAGCACTATTCCCATTTCATTGCTTGGGACAGGAGTTTTTGAGTACCATGTCCCACATATCTGTGCACCAAGTGAGTCCTCACGCTGAGCTGGGAGCAGATCCCATGGCTCAGGAATGACATCTCCAGAGGCTGGGCAAAAGCGGGGGCAGGCTGAATCATTCCCTGTCTCCTCATCCTCCCCAGTGGTGTCTCCTGTTCGGGCTCCTTTCAGCCTTATTCATGAGCAGTTCACTGAGGGAAGGGCATGGGGAAAGTTATTTGCATTCCAACATTACATTTAAAATCCATAAATTACTGGCAACTATAAACAATCTCCCTGCTGACAGCACAGCTCATAAAAGTCTGGGTTTGCATATGTGTTGCATTCACATGTGTGTGCGCATATTCAGCCTTGTGGGATTTCTCTCCTGCTTATGACAACAGTATTTATTCTTCTGGACTCTGAATGCAATGCCCAGTGGAACAAAGATTTTTGATTCTTTTCCTCATTGGACATAAGTCTGGCTGAAGAGTACAGTCATTATCTCTTCCTTAAGTTTCAGCTTTATATGCAGAGAAAAGATTGTGGGGACCGGGGCTAAAACCTAGACAAATGGCAAAAATGCTTTTGAACCTGTGATACTTATTGTAGCCAGAAAGCTGCACACTGGAAATTACTGCTGAGGAGAAAAAAGTCTCAGATGGGGAGAAAAAGGAGGAGGAGGGCAAAGCCAGTGTTTGCTGTGTCCACGATCTGACTACTGAGTGCTTGGGAATGATGTTTGCAAATGAAGGGAAAACTCTATTTCTGTCACTGCTCTGTCCCAGCCTAAAGATGTGAATGTGAGAGTAAACTGAAAGTGGTGATGATGTGAGGTCTGTATCTCTGCTCTGCAAAATCTGTAAGGTACATATGACGGTGTTACAGCAATGCAGTGATCCTTCAGCCTGGTGGATTCCTAGTATCTAAGTATGATTTACAAAGCACGCTCAGGTCCACAGTTTAATGTATAATGGAAAGAATGAAGTTCTGCTGGATAAAATCAGTCTGTTTCATGTGCATTTTATAGAAACATTCTCTTAGGTAAACATACGATAATAACCTGCCAGATTTTTCCCTTGTGGGATTTAATTCCTGGCATTGCTTCATCTTGTACTTCTAATGTCCTCAAGCCAGCATAGTCCTCAGTCTTTGTGCTTGGGAATTTTGATGGGTTTGACTGTGACAATCCATTTCTGCAGCAAGCAAGCAAGCAAACAAACAAACAAAAAAGAGATAAATTCATTGCTGCTGCTACAGACTGAGCATCATCTATGTACATCAAGAAGGGGCTACTTAGGCTGAGATGGCCTGACTGATGATCAGGGAAGAAGGAGTGTTGCAGCTCCCCATTTCATAATCAGATAGGGAAAGGCAAGAGTGCTGTGAGTGCAGTGAAGGCACAGATAGCAAACACCACAGTCTAGAGTTCTTGGTTCAGGAATAGCTGTGGTCTATGACAGTTTTTCATGTGGTTTCAGCTGAGTGTGGTTAAAACTATCTGTATCAGAACCACACATAAAACCCTGTCAGGACAAGGTCACAGGGCAAGGATGAAATTCTGCTATGAATAGCACAGCCTCCAAGCAGGGTTAGTATTTTCAATCTCTAAAAGAGATGCATTCTGTCTCTAGTCAGTTTTAGGTACAGTGTCATGGCTCCCCTGTTTCAGTGACATGTCCTGTGTGGGAAGACTGAGCAGGCGTGTCCCAACTAACAGGCAAGTTGCTATTGAAAAGCCACCAGGAGTTAGTGCTGGTGATGGACAGACTGAGAATGAGTGTCCCCACCATGCCTTTAGAACATTGCAGAGAAAAGTAGGGCCCAGGCACAGAGATGGGAAAAAGAAGAGGTGGGGACAAAGGCTGAAGGAGGCAGGGAGAGCATGTTCTGTCAGCAAAGTGCAAGAGAAAAGGGTTTTCTGTGCACTGGTCACTCTCTAAGTGTGGGACATCACCCTTTCCCTGTGCTCTACTCCCTTCTAAGGACAGGTAGAAACTGCATGTGTCATCTCACAGGTTATTTGGAGATGTGTTTTCTCCCTGGCTCTTGCTCTCATGTGTCCCAGTACCAACATTTTTCAGGTCCTTTTCCACACTTACATTGAGCAACTAAACCTGGAGTGCGAAGCATGGCGGGATCATGGCTGCTTTTCATAGGGCTGGTGCCTTGTGCTGGAGATCCATCAGCTTCTCTCCAAATACAGAGGTATTGCCTGACTGAGCCACCACCCGACAAAAACAGCTTTCTTTAACACACAGGCTATGCTGAGGCCCAGGTGACTCTTGTTATTGAAAGCTTAAATGTGGTCTAGATCAGCTCAGGACAGTTTCAGGGCTAGTGACACTGGCAAAAAAATCCCCTCTGTTTGGTTTTGTGATGGTTTGGAATAGCAGCATGACAGGAGAATGGGCCTAGACCCTGGGCATCTACAACTAGATGCTGCGGTTCACAGAGGATTTGCTCTCCATTTTCCTTCAGCCCTATGGGCTGATTCTGGGGTAAAGCAGCAAAATGGAAGTCAGGCACAAGTACTTGGGTGCCTGCCTTTTGCATGTCTCTGTGATCTTTCCCTGGGATCCACCACTGCTGTGCTGCTGCTCTTCACATCTACCCAGAACATCAGACCAAGTCTCCAGCAGGAGTTATCAAGGTCTGGTCTCCCACGCTACGGATTAGCGCGCACAGTGTTGTGAGCATGGACAGATAAATGTCCCTGCACAGATCCGTGTCTGACAGGGATAGGGGCAAGGAGTGTACAATGCTCTGGTGACTCCTATGCTGGGTAAAAGGGGCAGGTTTAAAACCTGAAAAATCAGAAGTGGGTCCTGGCCAGCCCTTTGCGGGTACTGGGGGGGAAAGAGCAGGCCCTATAGATCTCCATGAGAAGCGCCACTCGCTCGGCAGGGAGAGCAGGGCAGGCTATGCCTGCGGTTCACATCTCTTTGTTAATGGCATCCAGCCCCTGGCCTTGGGAACTGACTGGCGGCAGTTTGCAAATGTATGTGCTTGGCTGGGAGCCTGCAGTTCCCTTTGTCCCAGCGGCACAGGGGGGCTAATAGGGAAGCCGGAGCGTGTCATCCCCGACTGCCAGAGCTTCCAAGCAGTAACATGACGGGCAACTTTTCAGACAATATCCAACATGAACATTCAAGCCTGAGCCTATTCTTCTTCTAGACACTGCTACTGACTGATTCCACATGCTGTTTTCCAGACGCTGTTGCTGTAACAAGCTCCAGTCCTGAATATGGACTGTCCTCCATTGAATTAAAAAAGGTGGAAAATGTTTGGGATCATTAAAAGCTGAATGTCTTTGAATATTGTGTATAATGCTGTAGATGTAAAGAAACAAAGTACTTATAAGGAGTTTCATATAATATACACAAAATTATTTGTAATTACTGTAGTCTGCTTTGCACACTCTGCTCTTGGTTCTTACATTCATCTTGCACAGGTGTGTGTGCAATTAAACTCTGCTGTGCTGCACTTTGTTTTAAGATGATGTAGTTAAAAGAAAGACAGTGAGATGGGAGTGATAATGGTATAGGAAATATGCATGATGCTTCCATTGAACTACAAGCTTAAGGTAGGAAATTTTGTTTTTCTGGAAGCATAATTCTTCTGGGATTTGCTAATGGGCAAAGGCAATTAGTAGAGAGATCTTGTGCTTCCCAGATTTGATTCTGGGTTCTCCTGCTTTCAAGTAATTAAGCTTCAGTGTCATCCTCGCCTGCCACTGTCCTTGCTCCTCTTGTAAACTGTGTGCTGGTGGATCTCATGCCATGAAAGCAAGCAAATGGAAACATTCTCAAAGACACAGGTGGACTGGAAACTTAAGGAGGAACTGTATGTAGACTTACAACCAGTGTTCTGAAGAGTGGCACAATGACCATGGCTCACCTGACCAGCTCCTAGTGATGGTCCTGCTTTGAGCATGGGGCTGGTCAGCATGACCTCTAGGGATCCCTGCCAGCCAGCGTTGTTTCAGTCTGTGTGTGTGCTGCCTACATTAGCAATAACGTACAGTTCCCTTAAACCAGCTAGTCCTTGTAAATAACTTGGAAGCTCTGCTGAGTTTGATACTTTCTTACTGCTTCTTTCCTTATTGCCAAAAACTAAACATAAAAGCATGCCAGAGCAATTTATAACTAAAAGACCCAGCCATCAGGGAGTGCTTTGTCCAGCACTGCCCCTCAGCCTCCCTAAGTGGCTCCAGGGGAAACTAGCCTGAATTTCACCATTGCTTCCCTGGAAAAAAATTTGCAATCTCATACCCCTGTCTGCAAATGTTGTCAGGTGACTGTGAAAGACAGACGTTTTACAGTTCTGCAGTTAAAGCTCCATTTTCTCCTGCCAGAAACACGGTAGCAGTAACATGATTTGCAAATCTGGCATACGGGCATCAGCCTGGTTGAAAACAATCAACAGAAGCCATTTCCTCAGTTCAAGTAAATATATTGACATGTGTTGACAATAAACTGATTTTGTGCACTTTTGGAAAGGCAGACGGCAGCTCGCATGTTTTAACTGCTTAGTTCCTCTAAAGCAGTATGCAGAAAAATATCTTTCATAGGCTATATTAGACAGCTCATCTTCCATATCTCTGGAGCAGTCATGATGTCTTCTAATTACAAGAATATGATTTTTACAGAGTATTCATGCTGCATTGAGCATGACATTAATATGTAAAGTAGTATATCTAAAGCATATGTTTTATGATATGTGATGGACTTATGGTTGTTAAATAATATTTTTTATCCCGTTACTTCCACATAAAATGCATAAAAGTATTAACAAAGGCTTAGAAACCATTTGCTGTCTTTGTTTTGTCTTTGATGCATTTGCTTCTTACTGAATGATTAAATGGCATAAACATCCTTCTGCTACTGTCAATAATCAAGAAACAGGCAACTTTGTAATAACTGAGGCCTCAGTCCAGCGAGGCCTTAAATCTCATATTTAATTATACTGCTCTTGCTTTGAGACAAGCTGGCAGGCAGGCAGGTACAGCAGCATGGCACAGAATTCAGCTGGCAGCCCAGAATGGTGGGAAGTGCCCTTTGCTGGCAAGCCCCAGCAGGGCAGCCCTGTCAGCTGAACTGAGCCCCTCACCCTGAGTAGGCAGACATGCAAACCCTGGCTCCTGGGACAGCATCATGTCCTGAACTGCTGTGCAGGGTCATGCATCCCCTACAACAGGATAGCCCCCATGTGAGCGCAGGCACAGCCCCAGAGGAGATGCCAGCGTTGCCCTGGGTGCATATCATGCCAGTGGGGTTAAGCAAAGCTGGACACCAAAATACCCCTGTTTTTCACCAGAATGTTTTCAGACTGCAACCTGGTAGCAGCCTGCTGAAGGGGAGGATGCCTTATTACAATCACAAGATGACCAGGTAAAAAAAAAGAAATCCATTCTAGTACTTCTCATCACCAGACCTCAAGCTGAGTGTGATCACCCAAAAGGCCACCTCCATGAAGGATTGTCTGGCTGCCCTTAGAAATCAAAGAATTAGTGACCTGTCTGGCAAATTTAGAAGCAGACCCTGAGAAAGTCGTTTGTGCTTGGGTTTTCTGGTAGAGAGACCACCAAAAAAAAAATCTGCTGGATCCTGCCCAGGTCTCTGCTGGAGCCTCAGGAGTAGCTGTGGCCCTCGCAGGGGAAGCAGAGCTTTGCTTCTCTAATTGCAGGCTCTTTCACCAGCATTCACCTGTCAGCTCAAGGTTGTGCCAGCACATCTATATTAAGTGGAAATTGGAAAAAATTCCAAAAATGGGTCTTCCCTGTTGTAGGGTTGCTGTGCCTGCATGCCTTCAAGTTCCCTACTGCTGAGCTGGAGGTAGCATAGCAGTGATTTCTTTTGTGGAGAAACTTCAATTCTTTATGGACACAGAATGATTTTTGAAACGAGCTGAAGCCTGGAAGAGATTTTTCTAGAAAGAGTCTTGATGTTGAGAAAATGACCCGCCATGACAATAAAGTGAAGTCCTGGATCTGAAACTCAGACTTCAAATGGCCCAAAATCTGGCAGCATCTCTTGGGCTCTGTGGATGTGGACTTGTAGTAAACTGACGCGAAGAACTCTAAGGTTGCAACCAAAGTGCCCCAGCTCTGGGTTTGGGCAGTGTTTGAAGGTAAGGGAAACAGACTGGGCATGTAGTCATGTGTTATCTGAGATAGAAGGTCCCTCTGCAAACAGGCTGTGATCCTGTCTCCATAATGATCATAGGATTGCTTGCTTATACGCAACTCTTATCAGGGTTCACAGCTTTGGATCTGCAGCAGACTTTTTTATGACAGAATGGGAGTTTCTTTCCACTTCTCTGCTCCTAAGAATGCAAAAATATTGTCACTAGAGTAAATCAGATTAGTTTTATTCACTTTCCCTTCTCTGTTCTAAAATTTTCTTTATAGCATGGACATTATATACCTCTCACTGAAATTCTACTTGCAAAAAGATGTGATCCTATGGCAATCCTGTGCTGCAGCTGTTCCTGTCCAGGCACAGGGCTCCCCACGCAGCCGCTGCTGCACTTGAATGCGCTTGCCGAGACAAAGACCTCGGCATGTCAGCCTCCGCTTTGGAAGTCAGGGATTTGGTGGCTGCTGTGTCAGAGGGAGATGTGTTTGAATAAAAACAGTACCTTAAACACAAGTTTTTCACTCCTGCATGAGACAAGTGTAATGACAACTTATGGCACAGAAGGGCAGCTTAATACTGCCCTCACTGACACCTTTAGAAGATTTTTCTCTCATTACTTAAATCAGTACTGACACGGGCACCCATTGTAATTGTATTTACTCCTCTAGCTGCTAATATTGCCTGGAGAGATCTGTGAAGCAAACAGACATTGACTGTGCAGACAGGCTATTTGCTAAAGGCATTAATTTAGTAATTAATGAAGTGTCAAAGAAACTATTTAGCATTACATTTAGGCATTATTTAACTTTGAGGTTGTGCTTCAGCCATTTGATGTCAAGGATGCTGCTAATGCTGAGTTGCCACCTGAAATTGTAGCAAGCAGTTCTGCATTGGGTTCTCAGAATACTGGCTCTGCACAGGCTACTGCCCTTTGAACATCAAGAAGCATTTTCTGTAACTTCAGCACAAAAAGTTTTGCAAATTGTAACCAATATTATCTTGGGCTGTATTTTATAAATGAGTTAAGACACATATTGTGTGCCAAAGCTGAGTGGAATATGTCAACTATTTTTCCTGGAGTGGGTTTGTTGTTTGGTTTTTTTTCTCTTATTTCTGTCAAATTTTACAGTGGTTTAGGCTTTTGTTGCCATTACAGAAGTAAAACTGAAACAATAAATGCCTCAGTTTTCAAAAAAGCAGTTTCAGGTAAATATTTTAACTGTAGATAAAAAACAGATCAGTTGACCAAAAAAGGGAAAATCTTACAGACATGATTTAAACAGTTTACCTTTTCTGCCATTAAAACAAAACAATTGCAAAAATATTTATTTTTCTGCCATAGCTTTATGTCTAAGAATCAGTTCTTGTATGACTTACACTTTGAAAAAGGAAAAATTCAGTCAGTTCTCCTTTTAAGCTGCCTGAGAACAAGTTCCTCACAGAAGGGAAAAAAAGAAAAAAACGTGCCTTTGAAGCACCAAGCTGAGGGGAATAATGGCACTTCCAGTCATCTCTAAAGGTCTTCCCCAGAGATTATGCTTTAATTTAAAAGAATTTCACAGGGTATATTCACTCTCATCTTTAGGGTCTCTCCTTAAAACTACCCAGTTTAACTCATCTAACTGTGCTCTGAAAATAGTAATGTACTCACTGATGACATCTTTTCATTAGTACAACCCTGACCTGCCCCGATGTACCAGAGAAGTGCATGGCAGCCTGTTTAAAGACAGGGCTGGGCTGCAGCACACAGTTAACAAATTATGAACAGCACACTTTCTACTCACATTTTAATGGGAAACAGTTGTGGAAATACTTAATTTTCCCAGGCATATCCAAGCATTTGTGCATTATTTTAGCTTATATCTGCCATTAAAACAATTGGCTTTAAAGTTGTATATGATTAGTTGTTGGGTTTTTTAAAAAGCCACAGAAAGCCCCTAACTAGAAACATTTAAAATATTTCCCTGTGACTCTGCTTTGCTGTGGAACTAAGGAACAAAGTGAACTTGGTGTGATAAACCCAGAGCTCAACAGCCATTGCAGACAAGTGGAAATCCCAGGGGTTTCTCCGATGTATTTTTATGATCATGTTTTTAATATAAATTCATCATCTGTTATGATTTTCTCAGACCTCATATTAAGCAAAGAAAACTGACAATGACATAAGATTGAGCCAGAATTTAGCATGAACTTGTTTTTATAAACAAAAGGGAGAAAAAATTGTTCTCTTTTTTAAAGATTTTATTTATTTATTTATTTGTTTATTTAGTAAGCACTTAACTTTCCCAAATTACAGTGGTGTCTATTTTGTTTCAGTGTCGTTGGCAGACACATTTAGCATTACCCACACTCCATCTCAAAGGATGCAAACGACTTTCCTGAGCTATCTGCAAAGTGCGTGAAACATTGCAAGCGATGAGGTTTTACTATCAGCATGATTGAATTCTTTTGCAGCACAAGAAAGCAACTAGTTATTTTACCGTGCCAGAAGATTGGTAACTATTTATTTACACATTTATTATCTGCTCCACTCTGAGAATAAAGAATGAGCCTGAACTACAAAAGCTGAGCCTGCATGAAGGCCCATCAGTCTCTCCACACTTCTGCTGTCAACCCTATTATGGAGGAAACATTATTCAAACTGCAGGCTCCAAACTCCCAGGTAACTGGAGACAGCAGGAAGCTCTGTTTGATATCAAGTATATTCTTTATCAACCTTTTTGTTGTGATGGGAAGAAATGATCGAACTTTACTTTCATCTTGCTCTGTCCTCACATCACCCAGTAGGTGAATTGCTTTATTGGTGAGCCTTGGCCAAAAGCTCTTTGATATACGCTGCCCTTTGCAGCCATAAATTTTCCATCTTTCAGACAAGGTTTGAGACTTTCCCTGTCCTGCTATTCTGCCCTAAGTGATTAGATGCTCTTTTCAAAATGAAAGATGAGCTTTCAGGGAAACTCTTGGCCCTCTCCTAGGTACCATAAAATAGCCATAATTTGATTTTCCTAGAACTGATGAAAGTTGTGGGTTTCAGACCAAGGCCTGTCATGTGGATGCTGAGCCTCACACCAGCACAGCTGCAATATGGAGGGATGCTGAGCTCCTCCCCAGAGGCATGCTCAAGCTGAGAACCTGGGGTGTGCTGGACATGATCTCCCACTGGCCCTGTGCCAAGCAGCATCCTTTGGCCAAGGTCTGCCCACTCTCCCAGCTCTTGCAGTGCCCCTCTCCCCCATGTCACCCCACTCTCCAGTTTGGCTTTTCTGCGAACCCTTCAGCCAGAGCCGATGGGGAAACCTAGATAACAACCATGTGGCATGATATTTGAATGCTTTTGGAGTGACACAAGGTAGAGAACTGCCCCCAGCCTTTGTGGCTGACCCACAGGATGGAGGAGGGTTAATGGTCCCTGCCATGGGGAGCAGAAAGCAGCCAAAAGCCACCCTGTGTTGCTTCAAGGCTTCAAGGAGAAGGTCCCCTGTCCTGGCACAGAGACTTGGCATGTGGCCTTGAGCAAGTGTCTCAAAAATCCCCATGATCCAGCAGCAACCTCCAGGTCTTCAAAGGTGTGAACTGGAGCTCTCTACATCTGGACAGTTCATCCTCTGCTCTAATCTACCTTCATGACATGGGGAATATGGCAACTAACTGCTCCCTATTCTGCTGTCTAGAGGGGTCAACTATGTGAGCAATGTCAGTATGAGAGCAGTTCCTGCTTGCCCTGGATTCTGAACACCAGGGATTAGAGAGGGCTATTTCCCAGGGACATCAACAGAAGAGCTAGTGAAGAGCTGACAGCATCCTGCCTTCACAATTAGATGTGTATGATTTAATAAAGACAAGCCAGGGAACCTTTATTTATTTCTCATCTGGAAAAGACTAATCAAAATAATTTTTCTCTGTCTTGC
Source organism: Campylorhamphus procurvoides (assembly GCA_013396655.1). Lineage (NCBI taxonomy): Eukaryota > Metazoa > Chordata > Aves > Passeriformes > Dendrocolaptidae > Campylorhamphus > Campylorhamphus procurvoides. The sequence goes on from WBMV01000322.1 coordinate 150,555, forward strand.
CAAAATATTTTGACAGCTTTTGAATTTCCTTTAAAAATTAAAACATTGCATGAAAACTAAGCATAATGGCCTTTCAAGTGATAATAATACTAATGTGTGAACATTTCTGCTCAGACAGGAGTTTTTGAAGAAAGCAGAAGGCCAAGAACGAACTGCATTATGCCCAGGCTGAGAAGAGCTGGCAAAACCAAGCTGTCGCCTGATCCCCAGGCTACGAGGTTCCTTCTCTGTGGTTTCACCCTTGCTGTTAGTCAGATGCTTGGTAGTGGCTGGAGACTATAGGCCAGTGGGGAGATCCTGATATAGGCTGTGTACTCCTTTACTCCAGAGCTGGCTTTACACTATACAGATCTCACCTAGAGCAGCCCAAAGTCTGTTCCTAATTGTGATGCCTGCCAGTCCTCCTTGAGACTTGAAAAAAGAACCAGAAATAAATGTGTTCACACAGCTTTCAGCAATGACATCAGAGAACTAGGTCAGGGATGACAGAGTTAATCCACCTGTCTCTTTGTTGCTGAAAGATCCTCCTGATATGAGAATCACAGAGCTGGTTAACCAGGTTTTACCTAGTGGTGGTGAGGATTCTAGATCTTTACAGCTGAGTACATCCTTAAGCACTAGAATTCAAATGGTGGTCTGAAATTATATTAATTTGCTGAAATATAAACCCCACATGTTCAGGGAAGGTCAGTTATTTGATAGCCTACACTTGAGATGAATACTTCTTTAAAAAGTGGGCCAGATCTTTCCCCTGCACAGCCCGTGACAGCCGACAACTGAAATGCCTGCAAAAGTTGCGTATCTAACAAGTTGCTCTCACACCACGCCACTTCATCCCCTTCTTTCCCAAGTTCCCGAGCACTGTTTCAGCTTCTGTGAAAATGTGGACTGTGCCCTCTGTCCCCATGAGATGCCAGCATCCTGTCAAAATTAACCTATTAGTTGATTATTTGCTTTTGAATCGGAAACGAATAGGAATGTCATTCAATGTTTCTAAGCCAAAGTGGCAGAAAGGACGCTTTCCAGATGAATGGAGGTTATTGTGCAGGATCTCTGGCATGGGATTGAGCATACACATTGGGAAACTTAAACTAATGTCCTTTGCTGTAAGAATAAGGGCCAGTCCCTTTGCTCAGGGTGTTGATGGATACCATCATACTTAGAGCTTCTATTTTTCTTAGAGGACGTGGTTCTGATCTTGCTTTTGGCAATTTGATGTTGAGATTAGTTCTAGCTGAATCTAGTGCTGGTGCTGCAGAAGAACAGGGATGGAGGGGACCAGAGTGAGCACACCGACTGCCCACTCAAAACTTGTCCCTTTTGGCAGGCAAACTGCTGCTCAGAGGAGCCTGGCTGTCAGCTGGCCATGCTCAGCCAGGATGGCCAGGTTGACCCCAACCATACTGCGAGAACTGGGGATCAGCAGGCTGCCCAGTGCCAGTGGCACCCAGGCTAAGGGCTTTGGCCAGAGCCCTCAAGAATGGAGTGGGTCCTTCAAAAGGCGACCAACCTTCGACCTGCAGTCATCATTTTGGCCATCAGGTCAACAGTTGTTCCACAGAACATCGGCAATTGTCTTTCTCCTTGTGTCAGGAGGCTCTTGAAACATTATACGAGGATAATTAAGTGGTGAATAAGGGTCAGCGTGGACAAATAAATCAAACTGATAGTTTGAACACAGACTGATTGAGCAAAAACAAGGAATTGTGCCATGCCTGTTAGCGCTGCTCTTGATGTTAACTGACTTTGTTAACATTACATCCAAAGGCAGCAAGTGGGAAAGCTTTGTGAGGAATCAAAAGCTGAGCAAAGAGACATGGGCTTTAATTGTTCAGCTTTATTTTTGAAATAAAGACATGCAGTGCATCAATTTAGCTGACTTTAATGGACCACAAAACTGAACCTATTCTTTAAAATGCTAATTGAGTTTGAAGATTCCTGCCCCTCGCAGAAGAGGGATGCAAGAAATGCCAGTGCCACATTCAGATGTGTCAGGAGCTGTTGTACAGTTTCATTCAAAGCAAGTGGGTGAGGTGCATACCATCGGGCAAGGGGAATGTGTGCACATATCATGATAATCTATTCACAGAGTACGTAACATCCAGGCAAATAACATGTCTGTATGGACAGTCTCATACAAAGGAATATGTCTTTTTATGTACTATAGTGTAAAATTGATTCGTGGGTCTTTAATACAAATGCTGTATTGCAGAATTCCAAGGTTCATGAAAGCTTTCACTCTCAAATTTGCAGAAGTAAAGGTCATGAATGTATTTTAAGGAGAAAAAAAATGGGCAGCCAGTCCTTAATACACTTTGTTAAGGGAATAATATGTCCACAAGTTCATGCGTTTCTAAGGAAAAAATGCAGTTGGATGTGGGGATATGGAATATACCTTTTACTCTGTCATCTCTAAAAAGAGCACTGCGTACAAACCATAATCAAGGTAATGCATTTAAAGAAGGAAAGCTCACCTTTTCATATGTGTTAGTAATGTTCTATTAAAAACAGTCTGTGTCTTTCCACACTACTATATTCCCTTATCTGCACAGATGTCAATTATTTCAGTAAATTATTGATACTGGTAAAAACAAATTCTGAAACTAAAAATGAAGATTGAAGGAATGCAATTTTCTCTTTTGTTTATGTAACTTTCATCCTCTCTGAAGTAGACTTTTCAGCCAACATTAATAATGTCATCATTATCTTCTTTCTTACACATAAGGTACTATCCATGGTATGCTGCAGACACACAAAATTTGTCTGCCCTAAATACTTCACAGTCTAGCTCAGACAAATTTAAAATATAGACCTAGCGAAATAAAGTCCACAGGTTTCACGTGTTTGGGATCTCTTATTTTCCCCACTGCAGGTCATCATAGAGTATCTTTGCATGTATTTATTGCTGTGCTGCAGAAACTTTCCTTCTGACTGGGTTCCCACAAATTTATTATTGCTGGGTTTTCACGCTGCAAGATGCAGAATTATTTCGGAGGCAGGACGCTATGAATGCTTCAGCATAGGAAACTGACACTTCACATCACAACTGGACCATTCAAAGGCAAGTAAGTTATAAGGGATAAATTTAATGATTAGCATGTAAGAAAATTCTATGGGAAATGTATCTGCGTAGCTACATGAATTACGAGGGTTTGCCAAGAAAGGTGTAATGGATTATGGTGGAAGATGAAGGGGAGCTCCCACCATATCCAATCAGCCTTTTACTTAAAGGTCAGGACATTCTGTCTGGGTCCACTTGAGTTTTTGATTCTGCCGTTTCACTATTCAGTGGCACAATGTAACTGTCAGTCTCAACAACGGTTCCTCGAGCCACTGGCTCCACTGCTCACAGGGCAACACACAATATTTCACAGTCACAAAACAATTCACTGTCTGCATAGGCAAACCATATGATTTCCATGGGGAGCAATATTGACACACCCTACTGAGCGCTCTTAAGGGAACTCTTAAAAGAGTTACATCTTTAAAAAAAAAAAGAAAAAAGAAAAAAGGCATACGGCTCTACTATTCTTCTCTACGACTAAGCTACCAAATAGCATTTTAATGTCATGTATCCATGAAATGAAGTTAAATGCAGATATTCTCTAAGCCTTCTACACCCTTTCTCATTTTACCAGAGACAGTTTTACTGCTATGCAAAGTCTTTCTGAACAGTAAGCAATATTACGATAGACATTAGAAGAAAATGTAGCACATGAATGATGTTCTGTTTGGATTTTCCCCAGTGAGTATTTACTGTGTTAAATTACTCATTTCCAGCTCTAAGATAAATCCAGAGACTGGTACAAATTTATAAAGATAGAGGACCCGCTGATGGTGTGTGAAGTAATATGCCATTGGGGCTCTGCTCTGCTGCTTGCAGAAGTAACTCCTCTTTGGAGAAAGTTACCTGGAGGAAGATTTGTGAGCACTGAGGGTATTTGCTGTGACACAGCAGAAGGATTGCTCTGGAAATTGATAGAGAGGAACCAAACATGAAAGTAAAGAGTAGAGCTACCGAGAGATGAAGAATCACTGCAGAAATCTGGGGACTCAGCTGCCGTTTGGAAGCTCTTTAAGTAGAGTTGAAGTATTAAACTCCTGTACCTTGCTTACGACAAACTTAATGTGTTAGGTAGGGTGTAGTGGCACCTGTCCCCACCTGTCAGCAGGCCACTCCCCAGGCTGGTCTTCTGCCTGACACTCCCAGTGCTGCCATACCTTTTCAGAACTGAATTTTCTCTTGTCCCCACAGCACTCTCAGTTCTGTTCAGATCATGCAGCCAACTGCAAAATGAAAACAGCATCAGACTATTGTCAGTGTCTCACTTTTGCCCCTGATTTCAGGGAAAGCAACATCCTGAAGCCACAGAGAAAGGAGAGGGGTGAGGGCTGCCTCACCAAGACATGGGAGCAGGGTGCTGTGAGATCCTGGGCACTGTGCAGGTTGCAGGCACACAGCTGCCGAATCAGTTCAAGGAGTCCAGGCTGCTATCCTGGGTGGGCCACTGTTGAGGTGTCTGTGTGGGCTACGGTGCTTGTGCACTACAGAGAGACATTTCTTGGAAGAATTTCACTAAGGTGGTAACCCTGACTTGGCAGGAACCTTTCCAACCCTTGCACACAGAGCCTCTGTGCTCACATGAGGCATGGCTCAGCAGAGGGTGGCTGTCGTGCTGAGCAGGGAGGCTGGAGCAGAGTGATGGCTGGGACCACCGTGCCTTTGCTAGCTGACCACATTCCTGGGGTGCAGAGATGTCTCCACCAGGTTGCTCCACTCTCAGTGCCGGGAAGCCACCTTTCCAAAAGGGCAGGTAACCCAGATGACCTGGAGCTGCTTTGGCCCCCAGTCCCAGGTGATTTCTCCTTGCCAGCTGCCTCCCTGCTAGCTTAAACATCAGCTCTACCACCTGGAGAGGGCATGTTGTGCCACACAGCTCCATGAGTGGTGGCAATCCACAGCTCCTCTGAGGATATACAGCTTTGCAGCAGCATGGTCCGAGTCTTCAGCAAAGCCCCAACCCACTTGGGTATCACCTGCTCACAGTACTACAGTATCCTGTGGCTGAAAAGGTTCCCACTGTTAAAAGGGAGGATAAAACAGTCTGGCAGCTGCTAAGAGCCCAAGTGACCCTGATTTGTGTTAAAAACATTGTGTTCTGATGCTTCCGGAGCAAAATACTGCAGGATTGGGTTTTAATTTTCCCTTGCTGATAAAGCTCTACATGGAGTTTTAGGGTTTCCTGGGTTTGGGTTGCTATTTTTTTTAACCCTGGAAAATTACTATAAAGCAGAATTTTTTTTCTCCTGATGAGCTTCACTTGCATTTCAGCCATCTGTTGCCTGGGCACTCCCAGCCAGGGCTGGTGACAGTGTGATATAAAGGTCCCTTCTGGCCTTCAAAGCTCTGAAACCAGTGTGGCAGGATTTTGCTCAGCAGCGAGAGCAGGACAAACATATGGACCAGGCTCCACTGCTGCTTCCTTGGTCATGCTGGACTACTGCTGGCCAGCATGCACTGGCCTTCCTTGGCATCTCAATTCAAGCTATATAATGTGATAATTTTGCTTTGTCAAGCAGAAACTTGATCCCTAATATTTGCACCAAAAATGAACTGCAGACACTACAATGAATATGATTTAATCATCTGCAGAATATTTTTTTTTTAATGTTCCATGCAGTGGACACTGAGATGCACCACGGTATCTCCTTTCCTTCCCATTTGAAAGGGCTTGGCATGAAGGAAGAGAGTTCTATACTTGTTCCAGGTGAGACATACTCAGGTTATATGAAAAAAAAATATTGGCATTCCTTTACAATCTATGGAGGAATGAGAAAGTCAGGCTGACTTCATATTTGCCCACAAATTTCCATCCGCTCCACAGAAAAAGTCCCTCCAAGCCTCCTTTGCTAAGCTGCTCTCTTGGATGCACAGAATCCCACCTCCTCTCCCTGGGCTGTGATAGTTCTGCACTGTCAATCAGGATAAAACAAAGTAAAATTCAATAAAAAACAAGAGTGCTTGCTATTTTAAAATGGTACTTAATACAAATGAGCTATTGTCAGGTGGGGAACATACAGTCTGTGGTTGGATATAGCCTGTGATTTCATCTCATCCAGCCTATCAGCTGGTAGAAACCTCTCTGCTGATCAGAACCTCACTGCCAGAACAGTGTAAGTTACATTAATCCACAGGCTGCTCTAAATTTAGCTGGGAGCTGAGACTCAGCAAGTCTTGGGGATGAGCAAGGGCATCTGAGATCTGTCAGTAACTCCCTGACACCTGCCTTTTTCCATGTTATCAAAACAGAAAAAAATTCACTTTACTGTGCAGTTACTCAGGATTATAGTGTTTGTTATCAAGCAATCAAATACCACTACTGTTAGAAAACAGATGAGGTCCAATAGACCTTGAGTTCTGAGGTCTTGTAAAACTCCTTACAACAATTATAGTAAACTTCCCGAGTTCCCTGTGCTGCTTCTGCAATGGGAGGAAAAGAGAAAAATATAGCACAATAAATAACACTAGAAGCCAAATACACATGTGTGTGCAGTGTAGCAAGAGCTGGGTTATTTATGAAAAGAAGATAGCTGTAAATAGACTTGTTTCTTGTCAGGAAGGATGTGGTCAAAATATATCCTACAAGATGGGAAAACTTGCATGTGCAGCAGTCCATGACAGGCACATGTTGTGCCAGACAACTCCGTGCTGGAACAGTGCTTGCCTGATGGACATTCAGCGTTGGAATGATTTGTGATGGTAACGGCTCTGTCTGTCGCCTTCAAGTCCAAGCAGCAAGAGACAGACAGATAGTTTCTTCAAGTGCTGAAAGTTATTTCTTGCCTTATGGGAGCTGCTCAGCCATGCTTGCTTGGCCTGAAGCCTCTCCTCCCCCTCAGGTGGGTCCCACAGTTTTGCTTGGCGGTGGAGGTAGGTGATGCCCATAAATCTGGATTAAAATTGCCCTAACAGATCTGAGAGGCTACAATAACACAGATGCTGTGAGCTTTGCTTCTGATGGCAGTTACCTAAGCTTTCCTTGATTAGTAAGCAGCTGTCAGTCCCAAAGGGGATCAAGCTCTCCATGTATTTTTGGAGTGAATTTGGCCCTGTGGTCACAGTCCTGAGGCACCTCACAACCTGATATAAATTTTTACTTGCAGGTACCCTGGAGTGGTGTAGGACTTTTCTTTCTGGTTCACAGGCAAAGAAACCAGGGCTGTGCCAACACTACCAGTTTGCTACAAGGCTGAGTCCCACGTTCCCCTGTTGCTGAGGTCTCTGAAAAAGATATTCAGGGCTTTTTCCTGGTTTCCATGCCTGTCCATACATCCTTGATGTTTTCAATATATTGTTCCCATTAATGTTCCCATTAAATCCTCATGCATCCCCATGTTACTCCAGCTTAGCTTTTGCTGAGCACCTGAGCAGGGGCTCTCCTCTCCTTGGCTGGCATTCTACTCCCCTGCTTTTCCGACAGAGTCCTCAATCCCATGATACAATTTGTGCCGTGTCCCTATCAAACCAAAGAGGAGCAGCATTGCAATGTATCTTCTGTGTGGAAGAAGAGTCCCTGGGACCTGCCCTGTGAGGACAGAGCTATTCAGCCCTAGCCATATTGGTGGTATTATTGCTGATGTGAAATATGATGTGCCCTGTCCATCTTCAGAGCATGCTGGATATGTGATTTCAGACATCCTCTGAACTACTAATAAAGAACAAAGAATGGCTCCAAGCTGCAAGCTCTGCCATTAACTTCCCTGAGAGCAGAACTGGGCACAAAGTGCACGTATCTGTTTTCATCATAATTTTTAAAAGCACATTGATACTGTATCCTTTCTGTATGTGTTGCCTATGAATTTCCTCAACACCTTTGGGATTCAGAGTGTCACAGAGATGCAGGAATGGTGAAAAAGACTAAGTTAAATACATGGTAATGCTCTTTTCAAAGCCCTAATCGTGTTAGTTCTTGGCGTGCCTTCCTCCAGCAAAATGACAGAAGCAAGAATATACCAGGCAGTTTATTTCCACCTGTGCGTGCCTGTTCATCAAAACCAGTCAAGCCTTTAAAAATGCTCTAAAAACTTGTGAATGGCAGGGATGAGAGGATGGGAGGTAAGAGAAGGTGGAGAGGAGAGCTAGAAAATTATCTGTCAGAAAAGCACCAGTTCTTCTCCACAACTTCACATGTTCAGCCTCAGTGATGCATGGAACTCTTCCATTTATACTCCAAAACCAGGTAAGTGAGGAGCTGCCATGCAGCAGGCCAGTCACTGGATAGCACTGCACTTCAGCTGGCACTGTATCTTCAGTATTAGCTCTGGGAAGGTCGAAATGCCAAAGAATATTCTATATCAAAAAGTGCTTTATCTCTCACACCTGTATTCACCTCCTCAGAACATGCTTAACATCTCCATGAAAGTAAAATGTGGTGGTGAAATATGTTGATCGGAAAAATTTGTAGCTCTGATTTGCATTATCAGATGTATTAATTTGTTTTTTATAATTTCTGTGCTGAATCAAAGATATACATTCTCTCTGTCCTTTTGATTTAAACATATGATTTTTATATACACTAAGGACACATTAGACCACTCTGAAAGCACAGAGGGGTCTTAATATGAGAGTAAATTATTTTTTATACCCACTTTAAGGTCTATTTATTCTAATTGAGCAAAATCCTATCTCTGCTCTAAATGAGTGGGAATTTTGCCACTGATTTCAGAGACTCCGGGATTTTGCCCAAGCACAGTATAAAATGATTTATATAGAAGTGGCCACCAGTCTTTTTTCCAGAAATTGTGATCTAAAGGTACAAAAATCCCCCAAGACTTGTGTTTCATTCTTTCTATGTGGTACTGGAGCATTCACTGTTTTCTGCTTAAAAAAAAAAAAAAAATCAATTAAATGTCAGAGTATTAGCAGACTCCCCTGTTGCCCAGAGGGATGGAGGGAAGGGTGGGAGGTGAAAGAATCTTGTTCACTGCTTGCATTAAAAGGCATTCAGTGTACAACACTGTACAGGAGAGAATTTAAAAAAGCAAGTCCAATTTAGCCCATAACACGATACAGGCGAGAATGTCTCCCCGGGGCGCCTCTATGCCAGGCTGCAGAGTGCCATCCCTGGGCTCTAACAGATGCCCAGCAGAGAAGCTCCAGGCCCTAAACCTCACTGTAGTCTCTCGTGTTAATGAGGACTCTTGATGCAGTTTAAGGTACACTGGTGAGCAGCCCTAAATCAGAGCTCGTCCTGTTCAGGAAGCAACCCGGTGGCTGCGGAATCGGGTCTGTTTGCATTCCAGATGTGGTGCCTCCAGCCTGCCTCTGACCAGCATTCATTTCTGCACTCCACAGCTGGTCCATGTAAATGTGCCATATTGCAGCCCATCTGCTCAGAGAGTGCACAGTGGCACATCTCTCTCTGACAGTGGACCATTTTATTGAACGCTATAAATATTGAAATTCATAGGCATGAAGCAGCAGATTTTTAATGTTACTTAGAGAGACATTTGAGCCACAACCTTTGGCAGCAGCACACGCTGCTAGTATCTCAGTACACTGCACGCCATTTGGTTCAGACTCATGAACAACTTTTCCAGAGATTTCATGGCTCTCCAATCCCAGGTAAAATGGAGTACAGACCCTGTGGGATGATATTTAGTGTGAATGTCACCCTGCATACAATGTGCATTTGGGATATGGACTTTCCAGCCCTGTGCTGTGTTAAACCATATGTTAATGTTTTCATACTCAGAAAAGATTAGATCAGGGACCAATAAAGTTGCAAAACTACAAATAATAGGCTAACCAAAATGAAATGTGAGGTATTCCTACGCCCAAGTGTTGTGGTTTTTTCTCCCAAAGTCTCTGCAGTTTTTGTTTTTTTAAAATGGATATGCTATATTTTGCAGCAAGAAACCGGCACATTCATATTTCATAAGCTAATACATGTAAATTTTGTATTAGAGAGTAAACATCTCTATTAATTTGAAATTCATGGCATCTGATCTGGAGCAGAAGCAAAACACCACTCTGCAGTTTTCTATTTGTCAAGTAGTCCCTAATAAGTGTTCAGTGAGTTGTAAAGAGCCAAACTGCAAACTAGGATAAACATATATATTATTATTGATAGATTTTTTTTTCCTCTTGCCAAATCAACAGTTCCTGCAGAACATTAGGAACCAGCCTTTTCCCCTTTGGAACTAAAAGGAATTTTTTCATCTACATTAATTAGAGAAGGATCAGGCCCTTAATGAAAGAAACTGCATTAAAAATGGAGAACATATTTAAAATTCTCTAAAATGCTTTGGAAAAAAATCATATTCATTTTTATGTGTGGTGTTGAGCCTGCCATGACATCCACAATGTTTTCCTCTCCTGGAGCTGTTCAGGCAGTAAATAACATTGTGCTGGCTGGGCAGTGGCTCGGAGAGTGAAATGGGACATTTGCTTTATTTAGAGTTGTGGATCCCAGCTCCTGTGACAAGCAGGTGAAAAAGTTTCTGAGCATGTGGAGTAAAGTGGGGACTGGGGGAAAAAAAGCAAAGCACAAAAGACCTGCTGAGGACATTATCTTGGCACGTACGTTTCTCAAAACTGCACTGCATTTTAAGTTCGCTTCATTATTTCTTTTGCGGTTGCTCCATTGTCTTCATTATAATTTAAAAAGAGGCAGGAAAGACAGTGTCTTTAATAGTGAAGTCGTACTGTTTGGACAATAAGCTGTGTCACTGCTCAAGCCAGTCCCCCAGTTTCCAATCAGCAGTGTTATGTAAGGTGGCAGGTTAATAAATGCGACACACTGAAATCATTTGTACCAGATTATCTCTCCTTCCAAACTCTGACAGATGCTAAGTCCAGCTGGTAAAAAAAGTTTATAGGCGAGTTGGATCTGGGGCCTTCACACACTCCACAATGTTGGCTACCAATGCTTGTTTTAATGAGTCACGAATTGCCTGTTTATCTTCTGCTCCCTGCTGTTTCTGCATTTTCTCTTCCAGAACAATCCTAGAAACACATGCTGCTACAGACGCTGGAGCAATGTGTGTAGACATTTGAGCCAAATTATTATAAAGAACTCTTTCTTCTTGGGTATTAAAAAAAAAAAAAAAAGAGGCGAGAATTGCACATTGCCTAGCAAATCGTTATCTCAGATGTTCGCTGTGACATGCTCAATATGGCCTACCAGAGAAAGTTGGAGACATTTGAAACCTTAACAACTACACAAAATGACACTGTAATTGGCGGGTTTTGTTGTTCATGTTCTGGCTCTGTGAAAACTGCTCTAAACACTTTGTTTAATGATGTTACATTATGACAACACATGGCTTCTATAGAGCAAGTCATCACACTGAACATGCGACTTCACAGGAAGGGAGTGGGGGGCTGGTGGGTCTCAGTGTTGGGGAGAGAGGGAGCGTGCCTACATGTACCAGCACACACGCGTGTACACGTGGGGGAAGAGAAGCAGCACAGGGCTGATGGACTCCCATAGGCAGGCTTCTTTGCCCATTCAGAACTGCCAGCTGTGGGGTGCATGGGGCACCGAACCCCTCTGATGCAACAGCTTCCATCATCCTCTGATTCTTCTGCTGCTGTGGCTGTAGCCCTGTTATTTGGCCAGGCCAGGCTGACTCGACAGAGCAATGCCTGATGCACAGGGTGGCTGTGAGCAGCCGTGGTCCAGAGCTGAGACAGTCTGCCAGAGACAGACAGGCTTTGGAGCAAGAGACTGCAGGTCATGTTGCCCTGCAACATAATCTAAAGGTATTTAGTTGTCATGATCCTGCTTAAAAAAGATTACTGTTGTACTCTCCGAAACAACATGCATACAGGGCACAGAATGCAGGTGCAAGACAGCTCCAGGACCACAGAGATGCCCTGTGTAACTGTATAGGGTGCCCCAAGGTAACCATGGCCTGAACCACCAAGTGCAGGCAAGGGCACTGCTCTTCTTGTGCCGTGTGGTGACACGCTGTGTCCCTCTGATCCTGCAGGAGACCTTCTGTCCAAAGGGATGCAGGCTCTCCATGCAGTGGCAAGGGGTACATGCAGGAGGCCAGTGGCACAGGGTATGCCCAGGAGGGCTGGCTGGGCTTCTGGTAGACTTTCATGGAGCAGAAATGGGCAGGTAGGGGTCATTCATCACACACTTCAACACAGTTCTGTATCCCCTCAATTTTGACTACTTGTGCTGAGCAGACAGAGAAAACCAGCACATTTGCTGGGGGCCCAAGGATGTGAACCTCAACACAGCCTCAGCTTCTCTGGGCATGCTGAAAACAGCTGGCTGAAGCACCTCCACAGTGGCACAGGAAATACTTGCTAGCTGTATCTGTTACACTTAGCATTGCTTTGCAAAAGGCTGCAGCAACAGCTCCTCTGTTTGCAGGTTTTCCAAGGTTTCTTTGTGTGTTGGCTGCCTGACTGAATGGCCTCCCGGGTGTCCTCAGAAAGAAAACAGTGAGGAACCCATTTTTGCCAGTGCTCCTGGTTATTAATAGAATGTTTCAAATTTGTCTATTCTTTGCACATGAGAAACTGTATGGTCATATGTCAGATGTTCATTTGACAGAAACTCACCGATTTTATACCCAGCAGCTAGGAAAAACAATGGATGTCACACTCAGTTTAACAAAATATACGCTAGGCAGAGTCCATCCTCTGTGCTAGCAAAGTGAGTCTTACTCCTACCGATCACTCACTGTCATGAAGCTGAAGAAACCACTGCAATGCTGTAAGATGATTTGTTTGCAGGGGTAGCTTTCAGCTAAAATGGTCCGGCTCTCCCATATAGCCAAGAGGCAGTTATTGCTAATGCTGCCTTACATCTGCCTTGTCTGTCTATGTAGCTGTTTTAGCAATATGCTAATGACAGGAAGAAAACATACATATAAAATATTGCAAGCATCAAGACATGGAAGGAGAAGGTAAATTTGACTCCCAACCATGAAATCTTATTCTGCAGTTGCTTTCTTAATGGCATCTCTTGAGGTCAGTGGCTTTGAATTCTCCCAATTGTATAGGGTCACTCTGGCAGCATTGACCAAGTAGAAAAGATTCAGCCAGGGGAAACAATGGCAGAAGTCACCCTTTAAATGTCCTGCCTTCTATATCATGCAATTGATTCCAAGGCTCCCCACTACGATGTCACTGTTTGACCAGTTTGCTTTAAAACAGCTTAATTAGCTGAAAGAAAAGCTATGTCTGAGCATGTTTGTGAGAAAAAAACAAAAAGCTCTAGCCTTTCAGAAAGCTCATGCTCTGTCTTGTCGGAAATCTCTGGTTCTGAAATGAAACAACATTCCTTTCATACAGAGTTAAGTCCCTGACAACAAATTTTCCTGGATTGGGGAAACAGCCGATCGTGCTGCATGCTGATGTCGGCAGATCTGGTTTGGTTTGGTTTGGAAGACTGAGTGCTCTGCACCTCTGTTAACTGTGGAGATGCTGCGGGAGGAGATCATGAGAGCGGGGAACTACTCAATGGCTCCTGGTCTGAGAGGCAGTCGAGGCCGACTGCTTCAGTATATCAGCGCCACTTGTGTGTTAACATCCAGGCCATCAGCTGTAGAGGGTTTGAAAATGCAAGAAGGAGCAACAGAAGCCTTTAAGTGCTTGAAACCAACTCTTCTTATGCAGTCCTTTGTTTTCCCAAATCCCAGGTACAAGGAAGCCCAAAAAAGCGGGTAGGAAGAGACATGATAGGAGAGGGAGGTGGTGTCTGTTGGGAAGAAACTGGAACCAGAGGTCCCAGTCCAGCCTTAGCCCAACCCATAGAAAGCATTGCTGCCTCAGGACCTGGAGGCATTAAAATACTCAACGCAATAAATGATGCAACTGCTGAAGTAAAACCCAGAAGGATATGCTGCACTGCTTTTGGTTTTCTTGTTTGCTCTCTGAGGCACAGCATTTGCTGTGAGAATGTGATAATACAGCCTTTGGTGTGCTACATGTTCTTTCCAGCAACCAAATGTCTCCTGATGGAAAGAATATGAGCCTTGAGGGTCTTTGTTTTGTGTTGGTCTTAGCAGCTTGTCAGCATTATCAGGCTGCTGCCCTTCCTGAGTGGTAAGGAAAGGTTTGAGTAATTTGCGCAAGGCTTTAGGAAGAATCAGTTTCAGAGCTGGATCTATTATGCAAACGATAAAGGCACAGTTTTTCTGTTCAGTCTGTTAATCCACGTTCTTTGTCAGGCATTTTCATGTGTATTTATGTGGTGTACCTAGCTCCAGAACTGATGGAAAATATGGGAACAAATATCAGGGGTGAATGCGAGAGTGAAGAACACAATGCCAGAGAGTTCAGTGAAAATATGTGCTTAAGGTGCTGAATGGGAGTAAAACTTTGCAGAATCAAGGTCTTGGTGTTATTTTGACATCAGTGTTACTATTGTTATTAGTCTTGGTGTTATTATAATATTTTGACAGCCTCTCATCCCTGTCATTTATTTTCCTGGTCATTTACAAAAACGTTCAGTCTATTGCAGCTCATTTGTTCATGTCCAAAACAGAAAAAGGATTTTTAAATAATTTTTCTTTCATTGCAGGAGGTTTCTGACTGAAAACAATGTAAAGATACATCTCATTGCTGAATCCAAAGTTTTAGTTAAAATATTTTCTATGTAAATATTTTTTTTCAAAAAAAGATCCAAACATTTTAATTCATGCACTTATATTTGAAACAATATCCTGTTGAAGATTAGATGTTTATCAGTATCTTTTTTCCTTCTCAGCTTTACAGAAAGGTGAAGGAAAGGATGATTAAACCAGAAACAAAGTCAGTAATTAGCAGTATAAATCTCTCAGTGATTTCAGTAGGTCACGAAATTAACTGGTACAGGCTTCGGACACATCTGTTCTTTTGGCAAGTGGTGCCCTCCATGAGTCTGCTCATTGGCTCGCACTAACCATGCAATGGGTCTCAGGGAACTTATTTGCACTCCCTAAGCTAAACACAGCACAGCACTGAACCCCCACCATTTCTAAAATGCTGCAGCATGTACAAGGCCTGAGCTCTCCCGGTAACTGAGAAGCAGTCTTGCACCGTTTGGAAGCACTGCACTGTCATCTTGGCATCCCTGGAGGGAGAGGGGACATGAGAGCTTGGTATACGTGGCTGAATGCCGCTTTGCAAGGCTCAAATTCAGGAAATTATTTGGAAGTTTAGAGAAGAGAGACCTGGTTGCCATGCTGCAGGCTGCTATCACGAAGGGGGCCATGCCCACAAGCAGCAAGGAGAGCCCCAGCACCAGAATCACTGCTTGGTTTTCAGCCTGGCCACAGCTTCACTCTCCTGATGGCAGAACAGCAGAGAAATAAGAGCTAAGTACCAGAAATAAGGAAACAGAGGGCAGGGAAGGGGAGGAAACCAACAGTTCTGTCTCCCTTCAGACTCAAAATATAAGGGAGCATTGCAGTGTTGTATGGCATCAAGTCTTGTCGGCTGTTGAGTCAGGCCAGAGGTCAAGTGCCTGCTGCAAGCACTTCTCTGGGCTGCTTGTCTCAAGTAAAGCATTCACTTCTCTGCCTGTGGGCAGGCAGGTAAAAACAGCCACAAAAGCTGTCAGTCAGGCGTGTGCTTGCCTTTCTGTAGCTATTGTTACAGAAGTTCCTCTTAGGTTCTAATCGACTACTCAGCCCACTTTGGAGGATGGACACTGAGCTGCTGTTCCAAGGCATAACACGTGGGACCCTGGTCCCTTTTCACAGTACTTCATTACAACTTAGAATTATGACTGAGCTGTGCCACAGCACTCAGAGGCAGCAGTGCTGTCTGTAACCATCAGAGCAGGAAGGGCTGACTCTGTCTGGGCTGACTCCTAATTCATAAAGCAAATTCAGCTGGTAACTTGGACGTTCTCATGTTTGTGTAGAAATCCCGGAATCACATCAATTATGGATTTTGCAGCTGTATTTCCAAATACATGTGCTTTATATGCAGCCACCTTAGACCTAGGCTAGGCTCCTGTACCTTGGGGAGACTTCTAGGCAAGACAGTGTAGCAGGAAGTGGGCACATGGATCTTGGAAAGCCAGCAATGTTTTCTCCCTTCCTAGTTTCCTTGCAAACCTCTAATGTGCTACGGCCATCAGTGCAAAGGCTGTCTGTGGGGCCAGAGAGAACTAACAGATTTTGCTCAAATTAAAGCATACCAGGCCAGGCAAGTGTCCACTCTTTAGGTATTTGCATGAAGGGAAATGTGGAGCACTTTCTTAAAAGCAGGACCAATCACTAGCTGTGTTCTGCACGTGGAAGCCTGCAGAGCCATTGTGGCACCAACTCTGACCTATTCCAGAAGGAAAAGAAAGTGAGAACAGAATCACAAAAATGTACTCTTTCTGAAAGCACTTCTCATATTTTACAATCTGATTTGAGGATTTGAGCTTTCTCCTCTTTCTCCCCTCCCTTCCTTCCTCCCTTCCTTTCTCCCTCCTCCTTCCCTCCCTCCCTCCCCTGCTACCATTTCTTCTGTCACTTTTGATAAGTTTTAGACTTTAGGGCATAAAACTGTCAGTATTATGGAACTTTATGCAAGTTTAGTGGATCTACACATCAGCATCTCTGTGCCATGGGATTTTTTGCTTTGTGTAAGTACTGCTTGTTTTCATGCATATTTAAAACATGTATTTAGACACTCTCTTAAAACCTTTTCACATTTAATATATAGTTTCCTGGAACAGGAACTCACCAACACATTATAGACAAAGAAGGGGAAATTATTATCCTGAGCCAAATATACCCTATACAAGATGAACTGGACCTCCAAATGTGCGTTGTGTATTTTTGTATGTAAAGATTTCCTACTTTTCAGATTTCTTTTTGAACTGTATCAGTACAAAGTAGCTGATGATACTCTTTTGATTCCTGATTGGCATTTTACTCCACTCACCTATAGACTTATTCAGGCTGAGGCACTGGATGCTGTACCACATGCCATGAGAATCGTACAAAGTGACCATATAGTCATCAAACTCACCATTTTCCTAACAGTTCTGGTTGTTACTGCACCAATGAAAGGTAGTTGACTGATGTGGGCGAAGTTTATTGAATTTCAGCTTTCCAGGGCATAGGAGAGCCAAGCCACAGTGAGTCAGAAGGATTAGTAAGCTGGAGCAGATGAGAGCTTTCATCGATGCCATGCTGAGATGTCATGAATGCAATATCTTGGCTTGAAGTACACTGAGATGCTCAGTTACGTTTGGGGACTGTATTGTTCCATACAGCATCCTTGCTTTAACAATCCCACACTGACTCAGCAGTAGGCTGCTAGCTGGAATATCACCCAGTTCCCTTTTATAGCCCTGTAATACTTTTAAGACCCCTCCAAGGGCTTTAAAAGAGTAAGAAAGTTCCAGGAAATCCTGTTTTGCTGACAAGTTGTGCAGCTGTATTCCTTTGGTCTTGCCAGCAAGTCTCAAAATTCACTCGATCACTAAAGAGACAGAGGTAGGACCACTGGAAGCGGGTTAGAGAGCTCTGCGATAACATGCATTCAGATTATTTCTGTCTTGGAGCTCTGGTAAATGAGGTCTAAATGGAGCCATTATACCAAAGCACAGCATTTATTTCCCAAGGCCATTAGGCACTTTACAGATTTCATCCCCTGGGGAGCAGGGTTGCCTCTACTTAACCATCTGCAGAGCTGCGGAGACACTCGCCCCTCTTCTACTGGGCTTGAGGACAGAGCCCAGAGGGCTGTGAGCTGCCACTTAGGTACCTGCTCACCACCACTACCAAGTTGCTCTTGACAGTGAATGTGGCTCCCTAACCAGTCTCTGGGAACACACAGTTTTAGACACAGACTGCAAACTCCATCTTGTCCCTGTGCCCCTGGGTTGTTTGCACCTTCTGCTCCGGCCAGCCCCCCTGGCTCATGCCAGTGGAAAAGCAGGAGCTAGACTGTGTTTTCATAGCACCTTGCAGCGCCTGTAGCTGCACTGCTCTCCCACAGGGGTGCAAAGTACCCTCTCCCACTCTGCCTTTTGGTTCACAAGACCTGGATGTGAAGATGGCGACGGCCTGGACGCGCTCGGCACGGCTCAAAGGGAGGCGGCTCGCAGGGGAGGTGATCTGCTTTCTCTTGCACCGCAGCCATTGTGCGAGTGTCAAAGGAGCATCCCTCTCATCTCTCAGATTGATGGCATCGTCTAGGACTTCCAGCATAGACAAGATAAGCTAAAGGCTTCTGCAGACAGGTATGTAACTGTGGAGACAGCAGTGCTGCAGAAGAGGCCTCCGATCAGGGGAGTGTTTGTCCCACAGTCGACTCTCTGGCATAGCGGTCACCTTTGACATGACTTGCTGAATAGGAGTTTGTTTTCTAATTTCCATGGTTCAGCTATAGGCCATGCAAAGTAAATACATGTAAACGGGCAACAGTGGGTTCAAAGGAACATAAGACAAGTATTTGGCCCCTTGGAAGACAGTTTGGGTAGTGTTCATGTGAATCAATCTGGTTTGGGCCTTTGAAGTGATTTAGTTTAAGAAAAGTGGGGCAGAGTACTGAAAACTGATGGAGTCAACAAAAGATTGCCCATTTTTCGGGGCATACTCTGGAGAGAAACTGCTGGCACTTCGGTGCAGAGCTCCCACTGGTGCTGCTGTGCAGGTGTGAACTCCTGAATCATTTAATAAGAAAAGCTAGAGGTCTCCCCTGGCACCAGCACTGCACCTGGACAGCCCAGGAGAGGGATGCTGTCAGGTCAGCACTTGCTGTCATGTTCTTTTCAGGGCTCTTCCCTTATGCTGACTGGCCTTGCAGGCACTTCTCTGAATGTGGCAGTGCTGTATCATTAGGCATAGGTCAGATCAGTGTGTTTAAGTTACTTGAAGCTGTTCTTAATATACAAAGAGCTTCAATCCCTGCTTGAATGCACAGCTACAATTTGTCAATCTCTTCCACAGAATTATCAGGATCAAAACAAACTTACGAGGCAGAAACTGAGACTTGTGGTTTTGGAAGATGTCCTTTTGCAGGTTGCTTGAGTTGCAAAGGGAAGCCTTTGCCAGAGGCTGTTTCCAGCTCCACACAACCTCCAGACTGGCTGTCCTGTGATGGGCTATTTGTCTTTATTTGTTTGTTGTTCTGCTTTTCAAGTAAGTGCCTTATATTTCTGCTGTTGGCTTTGAAGAAAAGAAAGTATGAAGTGCCATCTTTAATGTTTCTTGGAGTGTTGCAGAAATACCATGCACTTACTATCAAAACACTGTCTGACTAGGAAGTTGGTCCTGTGGAGGCTCTACCTTTCCCTGGCACCGTAATGCTTTTACCATTATACTCAACCTTCTTTCTGCTAGCACACAACTCCCCTTCAAGGAGCTATCTGATAAACAATTTTTCTTCTGATTGATTTGATCACCAAAATTAAGAGTATGCTAATTCTATACAAAAGTAAAGACTATTAGTCAAAATGAGTGACACGTGTAGGGTGAGACAAAAGAGTGGCTGGTCTGTGATCATTCTGCAAAAGATTTCACAGTGCAACATGTAGAGTGACTTCAGCAAAGACAACAAGTAAACTCATTTCTAACTTGTTTGTCTATAGTAGTTATTTATTTCCTGTGTTTGGCAGCAATAGCTAAGTGAAGACTGTGCACAGCGTTACAGATTTTAAAAGGGTTTTAATATCTTTTAGAATAAAAGCAATTGCCTAAACAAAATGAATCCTTGCTTTAAAATAGGCAGATTCTTCTGAAAAGCTGCAGGTGAGAAAAGTTTCCACAGCTATTCATCATTGTGCCTTGCAGACTCATACAGAAACATAAAGGCTGGTCAAGGAAAGGATGTGCTCGTTTTGCATTGCAGGGGAATCAGTGTGTGAGTGAGTAGGCAGATGCAGGCAATTTCATAGTGGAGCCCCTGAAATCCTGCTGAAAAAGCCTTGTAGCCATTCACTTGTTCATAGTTAGCTTCAGTACCGAAAAGCTGCTTCTGAGATGAGGGGAATGCACTTGGTTGATTTATTTTTGTTATTTGGCTATTTTAAAGATGAACATAATGCTAGTGATGCCAGTCCTGAAACCCAGCTGTCATCTGAAATCCTGGTAGTGCCTGACTGAGCTTGAAGAAAGGAGCTGGCATAGGCACACCCCTGTAGCTGCTGAGACCAGAGCACTGGTCCCTCCATATATGAGCCTAGTCTTCAGTGTATGAGCAGAAAACCAGGTAGGGTTAAGTCAGGGGGAGAAGTGAACTTCCATGCAGCTTATCCCAGTGAAAATGCAGAGCCTTGTCCAAGAATATTGCACCCTCCAAAACTCCCAGGAAGGCTGTCTCTCAAGTCTGAGCTTATCAAACCTGTTGACATATGTGTGCACATGCAGACACACCTGTATGCACACACACTGCTCCCCGAGGCTCTTCCTGCTGCTCTGTAAGCATGAGTGTGGGATAATGCACTAACAAAGGCAGCTGCAAACAGAGGAAAAAGACAAGCAGGAACAACCCAAATTTCCTTGTGCTGCTTTCTCAGTGGCCAGAGCACAGATGTGCCCTGTCTGCTGTCTCATCCTTTGTTAACTCCACCTCCCTCCCCTTTGAACTTCATTAACTGTTTGTGGAAAAGAGGGCACTGATTATTACCCTAAGTGATAATCCATTTTTTTGAGATAATGAAGTGCCTGTGTATTTATACAACAAAGTTTGGAGCAACCATAGTTGGTTGGAAAAGGAGTGAAATATTTCAGAGACCATCTCCAACGGTTTTCCTCTCCTCCGACCCTCAGGATTGATTTCCAGCCAGCCCCAAACACTGCTCATAGTGCCCATCTTGGACAGCCTCCTCTGCAGCCCATCCCCTCTCCCAGTGCAGACTCCTGACATTCCCAACTGACATCAGAGAAGGCCCAGGAAAAGAAAATAATGGTGAGAGATACAGCACATAGATTTTGGGGAGAGGACAGCAGAAGCAACCCTGGGGTTACTGCCAAGGCAAGCACTCACTCCTGCAGTGTTTTGCCTCCACTGACTGCAGACCTTTTTGAGGTGTCCAAAGCTGAATTTACTGGGCACAGACTTTAAATTATATAAATGGAATTTATTCCCCAACATGTGAAAAAAAGATTAATTCAGAATGGTGAGGGAACTTATCACATGGCTAATCTCACTGCCCTTAGGCCCAGGCTTTGAAGGTCCCACTGGAAAAACCCTTGCCTCCTCCTGTAAAAACAAGCTGTGATGCACTGTTAAATAGGATGCCATTTCAGCTACTGATGTTCTGGCACCAAACAAGGACATCAGACCAGTTTCTGTTATAAAGCAACAATTTTTTTCACATGTCTCTGGAAATGGAGTCATAGGGGGATGAGGAAAAAAGACAAAGTAGATGATTTATCCATTCTAAAACAGCTTTGCAGAGACATTGCTGTGATGCTGCCATTAAAAAAAAAAACCAAAAAAACCAAAACAAAAAAAAAAACAAAACAAAACAAAAAAAAGGTCTATATAAAGTCCTAGGCTTTCTCCCAATTGAAGGAGTCCAGTTCCTAAGAAAGGTGAGTGGTGCTCACTTATTTGCTTTTTGCTTTCTCCCAAGGAAGGAAAATTGTGAGGAGGGCGTAAGTTTGGTGGAAGCTAGGGTTGCAAGGGTTATGGGAAAGCACAAAGGGTTCATTGTTGGGCCAGCAATCTGTCATGGGAAGGACTGTCACAAAAGTCTCCAAGAGGTCAGTAATGAAACTCCACTGCTACATTGCAGAGAGAGACTTTACCTCACCTTGGGCTGCCCAGCTCCACTCCCTGTGCTGGACCACTTGCCAGTAGTGGTGGGGCAGGTTGACCCAATGCCTTAAATTATGGGCCGAGGCAGAGCAGCATGCAGGGTGATAGATTGGATTTATAACTATACAGTATTTCTCTCTTTTGAAAGTTAAATGACATGTTTGAGAAAATAAAAGATGGTTGATGGGAGAGACTGAGCCCCTGCTCAGCCAATTGAGTCTTCAGGGCTGAGTGTTAGACTCATTCGAGCTCAGCAATTAAGTTATTGTGGTGAGGGGAAGAGCTGCACCATGAAGAGTACTCTTGTTTACTGGTGGGACTTCTGTCCTGAAGCCATAGTCACCTACGGGGCAGTGCGCCAGTGCTATCAGTGACCCTTTTGTCCCCCTGGTACTCACAGTGCAGCGTGGGCAGGGATGCAGAGCAGCCTGCACCCACCGATGCTCTGGCCCTCAGAGCAGCTTGGCTGGGCTCAGCTGGTTGTTGTGGGGGCACCAGCCCTTGGGCTTCACCAGTAAAACAGGCTGAATCGGGTCTTGTGTTAGCAAAACACTGAAAGCTATGAGTTTTTCACCAGTATCTGTGCAACCGGCTTTTTGGCTGCTTGTAAAGAAGCATTTGGTCGTGATTTACTTTGTAAAGCACACTTGATCCTTGGGATGGAAAATGAAGTGTCAGGCAAGAAGACCATGCTGAACCTTGGAGCCCTGTCTGAACACCCAGAGCACTGACAACTGGTGTAAAGCTGCAAGTTTTCAGTGAGGGCAATCCTGCAATGACCAATTTACATCAGCTGAGGATCCAGGCTTTCGTGTCATTAAAGACATAGTAGAAAAAAATCTGTTGTGAATGAAGGAAGCTATGCCTAAAAAGTCCCAAAGAGTTAGCTCTTTATTCTTTATCAGTGAAGTCTGCACACAATGAAAACATGGACAAGGGAAATTTGCACAGCATTTAACTTAGGTCAAAAAAACAAGTAATTNAAGGAGAGTGGAAGGATACACATATGAGCTCTGAGGTTCTTTGCTAATACAGTGTTATCAAAGGTGGTTAAAAATATACCAGGCTGAGAAAACAAAGTCCTTGGACTACTTGATGCATTTATCATAATGACCTAGAGAAAAATCTCTTACAAAACCAAAGATTGCAGGAAAAGACTGATCAGGATACCAGATGGAATAGGAAAGCAGGAGTTGAAAAAACCCCTGATGTCCATGAGGAATAAAAGCACACAGGTAAAAATTCAAGCTCTGAAGTGCTGGACATTCTTTCCTTCTAATTCTTCCAGTTTAGATGATTTGTTAGTGTTTGAAAAATATTACAAATGAGAAACCCGTGAACTTTCAGAGGGACTGATGACTGGTCGTTGCAAATGTGTTGTTTTACTGAACTAATCTCACATCACATAAAAGGTGGAACCATCAGAACAGACCTTCTCATGTTTTGAGCTCTTTTTTTCCCATTCTGGTACTACTCCAGAGAACTGAAAACTTTGCCTTCCCATTTCAAATACACATTCCCTGATCCTTGTAATTAAAAATCTTTTTATTTCTTCTCTAGTTTCTCAGAAGTTTTTCATATCATCTCCCTCACTGAAAACAGACCCATATTCACCCAGCAGATTGCTATTTATTTACATTTTTTATTTCATTGTTCCCCTTTCCTTTCTGAATGAAAATTCAGAAAGACAAACAGCTCTTACTACCTACTTATCAGAACATGAAATCCTGTTTAATCTGCACTTGTTGTCCAGAATCACTGTGCTTTAAGCTAGCAAGGGTGCATCTCTACTTGGATCTCTGTGGCCACCTCCATAATCTCTGTTTCTACATAATATATCCATATGCACATTTACAGCGCATTTGAAATACGTTTCATCCTGCGAATTACTGTGCAAATGAGGATGTAAAAAAATACTGTGTTGTAGTCTTGCACTGCCTTCTTATTCACCTCTGGCACACGCAGGAGCACACACGCACACACACACAGGCACAACTGCATAGGGAAAGCAGGAATGCAGGCGAGTTTTGACCTTCGGTGTCCACACAATGAGCCGCGGACAATGCAGAAGGTTGGCTGCTTCTATACAGACCTGCTTTTGTGCTCTTGTCCAGGGCTTGATCCTTGGAGCCCTGTGTGCTCAGTAGACGCCAGAGAGATAGATGTGATCTGTTAGCCTCATCCAGTGCTGGCAGCTGAGCCATTTTCACACAGGCAGGCAGGTATGGCAAAGCCTGGGTAACAGATGAGAACCCATGGGGAGCTCTTGACTATGGAGAATGAAAAATCAAAAGAAACCATATTGGACACAGATACAAAAGGAGTCCCCTGTTCCTTTTCTATCCCTCCTTGTTTCTTTTCTCCTCTTCCTTACCAGGCTGTAATGAATGTGAAAAAACAGCTTCCCCCCTCAAAGTATTTGAGGACATGTAGATTCCAGATGCTATTCTATGCAAATATTTCCATCCTTCCCTGCCCAGCAGCATCCTGAGTTAACCCTTCTGCCTAGCTCTTTGCTGCCTGTCGCTTTCCACACTGCAGTAGGAAAGAAAAAAAAAACCTTTAAAAAAATCTTAATCGTTATTCTCACAGGAGAGATTTACACCCTAAGTAGTGCATTTGAGCTCAGCACAGCTGGAGGCACAAAGTAGCAGTTAACACATTTCCTGCATTGAAATTAGTTTGATGTTTTCAACATGTGACATCATGAAAAAAGAGGTTAATTCCTAATAGCATTAACACTGAGCTCTTTCTCGAAATCACTGTTTCTAGCATGTCCAGTGTCAGACACTTGTCTCAGAGGAAACAGGCTGTAGAAGACTTTTAGCATAAATTTATGTAATTTAAAAGTAATTAAAAGACTCTGCCTTTCTTTGCCTCACCTCGATGTCCCTTTCCTTTTCCCTTTCCCTTTCCCTTTCCCTTTCCCTTTCCCTTTCCCTTTCCCTTTCCCTTTCCCTTTCCCTCCTTTTCAAAAAGAAATCACTGAAATGACAATGTGCTAAGCAATTGATTGAGTCTTGTGTTGAAATACTTTCCCCTGCTTCCCAACTAACCTGCAAGAGGACTAAGGATGATCACCAAATTTTCACAAAAAGTTTGCTCTTTATCATTTCAAGCAATCAGATGAATTGCAGTGCAGACCATATCTATATTTATTTACACATTTATTTTAACTTGCAGGAATTTTTAAACTCTTACAACTCTCAAGTTCATTAAAGCGAACCTCTGGTATCTGCTTACCTCACATAGATGGTGTGACATTAGATTAAGAACTTTATATGACTGTGAGAGGTGGTAAAATATTTCATTTGTTCTAGGGTATATTGCTTTTGTTTAAGAAGCAACTGATAGAAATCCCCTGAAGGATGAGAAACTTGAAGATTAACCCAAAGCAGTGAAGAATTACTGAGAGGATCATAACACCAAGGTCACAGATTCAATCACTGTATGAGCCACTCACTTGGGAGTTGGACTCGATGATCCTTGTGGGTCCTTTCCAACTCAGATTATTCTGTGATTCTGTGATAATAAAAAACCCCCACAGTTAGGCTACATGACTATGTGTAATAACTTTCAGTCTGTGCTGGGCTTATTCCAAACCCAGAATTTTACTGATTTTGATGATTAAAACTTCTGCTAACTTCTGGAAGCTTGTTTATGGAAGAGGCATATTGGAACTTTCTACTTTTCAGAGTGCTTCAGTTTTTATGAGTTAGCAATTCACAGACATAAAACCAGTCCAGCACATATAATCATTTGAATGTGTCAACATCATAAAAGATAATGGAGAGCTCCTTGATCTAATACAGTCAGATTTTCCATATGGCCTGGCATAAAATGTTATGAAAGAATCTGAGAATTAGGAGTGAAAAATATTGCAGGACAGAAAACAAAAAATAAATGTCATTTTTTCATTCTGACACAAGCTAATGATGGTGTCTCCCAAGGTTACGCACATTATGTTTCTTGTTGCAAAGCCAGTTGGAGAAACACTAGTGCTGGAACTAAACAGCTCCCCACAAGCTAATGTATCTCCTAAAATCTGATCAATTCAACTTGGAAAAAATCTGAGAAAGATAAGTTCTGTTAATATTCCATTTGAATGATTGAGAAGTAAAATAGCCATCTCAGATTTGAAAATATTTCCTTAAAAAAATAAAGATGTGTCTTCAAATGCTATGTTGTCCTATATTGTGCCTTATAATTAGGAAAAAAACAAATCTGAAATTGAAATATAGTTTCTATAGATACAGTGCTTTAGGTAAGCCAAATGATTCTTTTTCTGTAATTTTCCTTTGTAGAAAATTTCAAAATAAAGACAACATGTAGCATGACAACAAAAGAACTGTGGTGCCAAGAATTGAAAGGTTTAGTAAAGAAAAGAATGTTAGACATATTAGAAGAAAAATAACAAGGTGTTACTGTGGTCAAATAAACAATATTAAGGTGCAATGAAAAATTAACAGGAATAGAATCAAGACCAGTGTTGGGTCCTGTTTTTATAAGAAAACAGATGACAAAGAGTTAAAAAAGTCTGTATTGGCTGTTATGAAGAGGAAATTGATAAAGGAAAAGTAGGCAATCCCAACCACCAATAATAGAGTGGACAATGCTGGTGTGTATTCTGCCATGGTATTTTCAGACTGGCAAAGCCAAAGCAAGTAGCTCTAGTGAAACCTGCTTTAGAGATACAGCATGACATGGCTTTGAACCATAGCTGTGATTTAAGGATTTATGTATTAGTAATCCCCAGTTTTATTTTTGCAAGCTGCTGAGAGGGAGCAGGTCTGATGGAGGGAGAAACTGGTTTATGAAGAACTGAGACTGGTTCCCCAATGTAAAGCATATCAGAAGATAGAGGAGGACATTACTGCCTTCTTCAGATGCCGAGCAGTTTGCCCACAAGTCTCTGATCCCTGGGTCCCTGGCTCTGTCTCAGTCCAGCTCTGCCTGCCAGTGCTGTCATACTGATGGCTTTGATGAGTATTAAGTGCACTTCAAAAAAAATAGCAGTACTGGAAGCTTTAGAACAAGAGATTAGCTTTCTGGCATGTTTTACTATTGACAGATCTCTCCTTTCTCTCCCTTTCCTGCCTATAATTTCTCTGCATCATTATTTGGATATAAATTGTCATATATGTCACAACCTCTACATATAAAGTACAGGAAACATCTTTCTTCATGATGTGGTGGCTAAAAAGAATTGGAGCTTCAGGTTAGATTCACCTGCTGAGCAAATTTCCTTTCTAAATCTGCAGAACTCCAGCAACAAAAAGGTCTTGGAACTCATCAGCATAGGGGGTAGTTTAATTACAGGCTTGGGAGTAATTACAACAAGAAAACAATTTAAATGTTCCATTTAAGGAGCATGAGGCCTCTCTTTTGGGTTTATAGGAGTGTTTCAAGTGTTTAGAAAGGGTTATGATTTAACACCTAAACAATGAGGGGTTAATTTGTCACTGCTGTGCTGTCACATAAAGGGTCACTTCCTTCAGTAGTCCAGCAATAGACCAACTGCTACACAATCAAAGTGCATTGAGAGCTCAATATGAGCTCTGTGTAAGATTGATAATATTTTCCTGATTTTCCATGTTTTGTTCAGAGCAAGCTGAGGTCCCATACATGCAGGTTGACTCATTTCACAAGTAAAAGAAGGGAAAAAGCAATACAGGGGATTGTTCCCAGCTCTGCAGAGCACACATGGAAAATCATGTCCTCAGCAGTGCAACTCCTGTCCTGAACGGTGTCATCTATCGGCTGGGCAAAGTCATTTAATTTCTCTCAGACTCTAGACATTGCAGTTCCTATGTATGGCATTTTGATCTGTGCTTCCTCACAAGTCCATGAGCATTAAATAAGTGGTTTCTCATGGTTATGGTGCCTTGTGACAAGAAGGATGATGCCGAAGTGACTGACATCACCTCTCCTTGCTCTGCAACATGTGAGGTCATTTGGCCATCACATTCATTTTCCTGGAAAAAAAAACAAAACCAGCAGGTCCCATTCCAGCCTGTTTTGGAGTTTTTCCTTACCCAGGTTGTATTCTGAACATGAACTGGATAAACTCAATCAATGCAAAAAAGGCTCATTGATGTCAAATCGGTGGTTCCTAATCCCAGATGTGTCATGCTTAGTTAGTGAATAACAGAGTGTCAAATAAAGCAATAAATCTTCTTACTTGCTGACTGCTGTGCAGGGCTGTCATGCGAACACACTCACACACTCACTAATTCTGTGTGATGAGTGAGGCTGGCTGCATCCCCATCATTTCCAGAGGCCAGCAGAGAGGTGCAGACATATTGAGTTGGGATGAGTGCTGGATCAGTATCCCTTTCTCAGCACCTTGAGGCCTTTGCTGGAAATTTGACAGCAATGTGCCATGGAAACACTGTCAATTTTAAGCTTCATTTCAGCAAGGCTGTTTGTGGTGCAAGGTGGTGCCTAGAGCAAGAAGGAATGGTACAGATGGGCTGTGTGTTTGCTAAATAATTGACATTGTTCTCACTTCTTAGCAAACATTCGTGCTGGGGGACACTCTGGAATACCCTAGGCAGAGGGTAGCAATGGATAGAGCTCAGAGAGGATCTCCAGTATGGACCACAATGAGTCTCTCATTCATGTCTGGACAAACCCTCCTGAAATAAAAGTGAACTCAGTATTTGGGGCCAACTGATCTTTGAGGAGTATGTTGAATCCCTGGACAAGAAAGCCAAGGCTGCTATAGGGTATTAGGCCAGAGACACTGATTTGCTCCAGACAAAAGACTGCTAGAGAGGTCTCTGAGTAAAAGCATGAGAGCAAAGAATTTTAAATACCTTAGGGGACATTTCAGTGGGAAGGCAGAAGCAAGGGATCAAACCCTTGCAACAGGCAGTTGCACATTTGGTATCACTGCCCTGTGGTGATGACTCCAGTTGACAGTGGATTGCCTGGATTCAGGATGATGTAAACTTCTGTTATCCAAACTCCAAGACTGGTTGTATTGGGGCTGTCAGTTGAGAGACCTTCTTACATTATGCAAGGACACGGGGTGTTAGAGATGGAACCCATTAAAAAATTAGGCAGCACTTTTTCTACTGTAAGTTTAGGCAGGCATTCATGCAGATTAATATATAGCAGACATCAGCAAGAGGCAAAACTTAAGTTTTAACAATTGGTTCTTGCTTAAGTCCCTTGTTGCAGTGAGTTTTTACCTATGTCCATACCTGTGTGTTGTAGCTGGGCTATACTCCATATATTTCAGTGAAGAATGTTGGACTTGCCCCACATTATACTTTGCTGCTCTGTTCAGTTTGTGTCAATTATGCTGCAGACTCACCATCTCCCTCTTCCTGTTTTCCATATCCTGAGTCAATTTAACCTTTGGGAGGAAAGATGCAATGTTAGAGGCAGAGCAGAAACATAATTTTGAAATTTGCTTGAGTTGTTGAACACTTAATGCCTCTGAGGACCCAGAATTATCACTGGCATGACGTGTCAGTGCTTGAAAGTGAATACTAACATTTGACAGGGAAAAACCAGGCTGTCCTTATGACTGTTAGAGTACACAAGGATTTTGTTTTCAAATAGTTACTGTAGCTACCATTCAGAAAGGCACTTGACTTGGTGCCTCATTTTAAACCTTCATTTTAAAATTGACTCTTCTGAAACAGAAGAAGGAACCCCACTGGGCAGGGCTGGTCACAACTGCACCCTTTGGCCAGTACCAGCAATGTTGGAGAGCTTGGGCAGCCTACTGGTCACCTGGGATGTGTCTGGTAGGTTGTGGGTGGCTTTCTGCTGTTCATGATGGGACAAGGAGAAGAGAGGTAACAAGGCAACCCTGCAAGACCGAGGTTTGCCCCTGGAAGCATTTACAACTTGGCTATCTCCCCTAACTCAAATATTCTGTCACTTTAAAGGAGGTAAAGGCGGGAAATAGAGGGGAAAAATGAAGAAATGCAGCAAAGGCTTTGATTGGTCTGGGGCATAAAACTGGATTATAATGTCATTTGCTAACTGACAGATCATTTAGTGTCCTGGAAGAGTCTGTTTTCACACCGCTGAAGCTCTCACAGGGGAATTCTGTGTGGGCTCCTTATTGTCAGAGCTATTTTTCACCCAATTTGTTTCCAAATGATGTCTAACCTGAGGTCTTCCCACTGAGAGGGCTTTAAGCAATGATTAATGAGAAGTGTTTTGCCAGACCCACCTGGGGAATGGCCCATCTGCGAACTCAGGTAAGATGGAGCTGCCTACAAGGCACTGGCTTGTGAATGGCAGGCAACTTCCCATGGCTTGAGGCATAGCTCACAGCAAAGGCAAGGTGTTCACTGTTTGCATCTCAGTGATTCATAAAAGGACTGGAGATAAATGTCACTCGCTCTATCATTAACATCTAGTTTGAAGAAACAATCTCCCTCTCTGGGGAGTGATCCGCTTTCCGTTCCATATTCAATTATATTATGCATTCAGCATATGTACAGCACCTACCTGGGACACATTTGAAGTGTCCTAAGACCATCAGATGTGCTAAGTCTATTTAAAGATGGAGAGTTAAAACAGGTATTTCTTCACATATCCACCTGGTTCAGAAATACTTTCTCATTTGAGCTACAAGCTCTTTTACATTCCTTTCAGAAGAGGTTTTGCATACAGATACACGTTCACCATTACCTGTATTGGCAGCGTGGTAAATCAATTGGAAAAACAATGGTTTTTGGTCTATATTCATTTTGGCAATTGGACAGTTTTGTTCTGCTAGAAAATCCAATTATCCCTGACCTCCAAAACTGAGATCTTTTTGGACTTAAGCCTCTTAGTTACATGTAAATGGGACAACCTTATTTTTTACTTTCCTGAGAGACTTCTCTTGTGCATAACATTGCCAATAGTAAACGTGAATTTCTTGGTAGCTGCCTAAAATGATCATTAAAATGCTCACATAAAAGTGAAGAAGCCCTGAAAATTTGGTATCTATCTGTATTTATGAGGCTGAAATCTGAACATATTTCTTACAGAATAATTTCCCTCCCCTGATTTATGTGGAAGCTCCAGGCTCAGTCATCATTTGGAAATACATTCCTATACAGTTTGTGTCATTTAAATGCAGCATCCTACTGTCCCGTCTGTCAAGACCAAAACATAATGGGTCCAACTGTCTATGAATAAAACAGATTGTTTGTAGGGAATATTTATAGCCGATAAAGAGCAAGAGTTTATATTGGCAAAAGCCATCCTTCTTGTAAATAGCTAGAGGCTCCCGACATCCCCTGACTTTCCGCAGCGTTTATTCTGTTGAATGTGGATCAAAAACATTCCTTACTCATGGCTTGGCAAGACGAGTTTGACAACAGTTTTCTAACCAACTGTTGTGACACCAGCAGTGCATTTTGCCTGAAATTTCACCTGCAAGGCAATCTCCCACTTTCTTTAACTACTTCTCATGCCAACAACATGTTTACCATGATTTAGATGTCTATTATATGCATGAATGACTTGTCTACTTAATTTCATCAAAAAAATGAACCCTCATAAGTGGCACAGATGCTGGTATGATGGTAATCAAATTAGTTTTTGGACAGGTTTATGGCCACTTGCTGTCAGTTAAGCTCTCTTTGGCTATCTTCACTCCTAATACAGTTTTGATGGTGATTAATGGCTCCATTAATACACTGTTTCTGCTGTGATAGACACCACATTATGGTCTTATTTGCTGACCACAGCTGAGCATGTATTTTTGTAAACTCAGTTCTGAAGAAAATATTAGTCATATTTAGTATGTCACTGTTACGTATTGCCATGCAGAGGTCACATGTAGAGACCTTGCCTTTCTACTTTCTTCACCATGGGTGAGCTTCTGGGCTGCTAAGAGAGGCAGAAGACCCATGAAGAATGTGTTTGGATTAAATGTTCATCAAGTGTCCTCCTGCTGGGAATACACCAAGGGTCTTGCTACAGTGGTTTTTCCTGTCCATGCTGCCATGCTACTCATCATCCTTGTCTCTCTCATGTCCTCCAGACTTAATTTGTTTGCCTGGAGATCCAGGAAAGATGGCTAGTTTGGGTTTGTTTTGGGGTTTTTATGTGTTGGGGTTCATTTGTTGGGGGTGTGTTGGTTTTTTGGGGTTTTTTTCCCCTTTTTCTAGATCTGATCTCTCTCTTCTCATTTTAACATTCTCTTCTCAATTCTTTCCCTTTCACAGGCTTTTCTAAGCTGTTCACTATCAATAAATGAGTCTGGCCAAATAATTTTAAGTAATATTCATCCATTTCCTCTACCACTAACTCTATGGAAATAGGGTAGAAACTGATACTTCATTTGGAGGGTATAACAGAAGTTGTTGGTCACATTAGTGATGGACAAATTACACGTGGAAGGAGTCTGTGAGATGTAAAAACTGCTCCTGAATTTCTCACTATACATATGGGGACTCAGTGTAAAAGCAGTATCTGGGTGAGGTTTTGATATTAAAAAAGCTGTAGCTATTTTTTAACCTAAGTGTCATTGCAGAACAGACATTGCTTGGAAACAGTGCTGTAAACCCTGGCATTTTGCCATCCACCCTCACATCCCTGCATACCCACAGAAGCACACATGTATACTCTCAAACTATTTGCTTGCAAATGAAATAGTGCATAGCACTGGAACAAACCCACAAGCTTCCTTTTCTTTTCAGTCAGTGAGAAACAGAAAGAAAATTATGACCCTGGAAAGAGGCAAATGAACATATTTACACTAATTTTCTTAAGTAGTTGAAGTAGTATTGGGGAGGGGAGTGTTTTGTTTATTTTGTTTTCCTTCTGTAATTAAGCCTAGTTTCTTTCCAGCCATATTTGATTTTTATGTTCATCTGTGCACTCGCCTAAACCCCTCCCACTTGCTCCTCTGCAAATATTTATTATGCAAATGGTTTGTTTTGAATTGGGTGATCTGAGCAGCTGCCCATTTCTGCATAACTGTTCTTTCGGAAAATTGCAGACTAGCTGGGTAACATATTATTGAACTAGTTAAATAGTTATGATTGGTGTTGAATCGCTATAAATGCTCCTTGTAGACTTCTGTTTTCCAACAGTGATGTTTAGACTTTTTCTTCCTACAGCTATCTCTAACCATATACCCCTGTCAGGCCAGCACCTGTGATTCTCTAGCTTTTTTCCTGGAAGCAATGGCTCTCCCCACTTCTTTTAAATCCAATTAATTTTTGGTAATATCTCTTTGCAGAGTCAACCCGGTGCCACTGACCACTAAAATTGTTTTGAACTTTTATTGACCTTATCTTTTAATAATTAAAATCTTTATTAAAAGTTGTTACTAAATGTCACTTCTACTACAAATCCTGAATCCTGCCTGTCCCAGCTTAAAACATGTGCTTTGTTTCCTGATGAGTCTAGGAGAAAAAACATGGAAAAAATTGAGACCTTCTGTGCTTGGAAGAGGCAGAATTGAGGGATGCAACGGGACAGCTTTCACAGATGGAGCACAAAAAAGGCTCCAGATAAGGTAATCAAGGAGGGAGAACTATTTAAGTTGTGCAAAGATGACTCATTTTATCTGCTCATCTTAAAGGTAAAATAAGACATTATTGAATCTCTTTTGCATAGAAAGACACAGATCAGTGTATACCCAAATATATATACACATGCATAGGCACACACGTGCTTGGGCATATATGTACTTACATATACTGTTTCTACTGGACAACTACTTTGTGAACTTACTTGGATCTTACTTCTGTCACCTCATTCCCTCTTCCTTTATTCTTGCTTAGCATTTGCTAAGGTAGTCACATACTTCCTCATCTTCTTCTAAATACTAATAAAATCATACCTCCAGAACATATCCTCCAGTTTGTCTGGTACAGCACTATTATGAAATCAGGAAAAATAACCAGAAGCCAAAGTTATTTCACAAGCCATTCTTTGTTAGCCTGCTTACATGGGTGATTCTCCCTGTTTATCACCTGCCATACATACAGACCTTTTGTGAGACTTTGACGTTATTTCTTGTTTGTTAAAAAAGTGAAAAAGGTCTTGTTTTTCCTCGATTCAGTGAGGTTCTCTTGAACTTTCCTTTCCTTGGCCCTGTAATAGATATTATCAGTATGCTTTAAAATCACTTCTGTTGCATAAGAACAAAAATCAATATTGCTTCATACATATTGTTATATTGTTGAGATTTAAATCTACAGAAAAAAGGCTTTTGTGACAAATTAATGAAGTGACTGAATACAACCAACATTTAACCATTTCTGAATAATTCACTTTGGGTTACATCCTGCATATAATAAGTTACAAAACCACCAATAGTTCATAATTCACAGTTCCTGTGTGAACATGTAAGTTAGTTTACCTTACTTTCCCAGATTAGGACATTTCTTGGTCACTATATTTACTTCTTCTCTCAGCTTTCCAAAGAAGAAATTATTTGTGTAACACATACACATATACAATGCAGACATAGATGCACACATTTACACATATACTTACATACTTCTACTCATAAGCTCCTTAATGAAAAAATCAGTAAACTCATACTCGCTGATGACTTTTGTCACCCTATATAAAAAGACTGGCTGATGGGAAGGAATATTCCATTATAGTCCAATATCTTTAAGAATTTGCTGAAACTTAAAATGTAGCTAAAACTACACATAGGTATGGGTATGTTTATAGGTAGGTGTACTCATATCTGAAGAAAAAAATTCTGTTTGTTTCTTTCCACACATACATATAATATGAACATGGAAGAATTTGCAATCCCCATCTACCTTGCATGTCCAAGGTGACAATGTATTTGGCACTGACATCTTTGCCAAAAGCCAGTGAGATGGTTTACTTGAAGAAGTTGACAATCTGCCTAGTGTCTCCACAGTTTTCTGTTTTATTCATGCACATTCACATATACGCAGAACACAGGATTGTGGAAAGGGGTTTTTTAGGGTTGTTTTAGGAGAATGGGATGAGAAAAAAAAAAGTCAGCAAATCACACCAGACCAGAAGCAGCTGTGGGTGTTTTGAGTCCTCTGATAAAATGCTATTTCTCCCCAAAGACACCAAAATCCAGTGGTCTCACTGTGTGTGGCTGTGGTGGAAACTGCCATTGCTGGCAGTGCCCACCAGCGATCCTCGTGCTGGCTTAACTGGTGAGCTCTTCAATCCTGCATTCTGAGCGCAGAAGGAGCACCTCCACCTGACGCAGCACAAACATCTGTGGTCTCGTTGTGGGAAGCTCGCAGAGTCATGCAGTGGAAGATGGAATAGAAGCATTAGATGGCTTAGTTTGACCCCTGCCCCCAAGACCTCATATTTCACCCAGTTATTCTTCTACTCAATCAAATGACTGTGTCCGAGCCGAGCACAGCTTGTGTTTGGCTACAGCTTGGTCCTTGTCCGCTGTCACAGAGGGCCACTTAAAATTTGAGACAAAAATCGTCTTGTTTAGGATACAGATACAGCAATACAAGGGGAAACAGGCATCCAAATTACCACTGGTAGCTGTCACTTTAAAATCAGGCCTTCCTGAGCTTACAGAGGGGCCAATAAAGACACACAGATAAAAACTCACAGGTTCTTTGAAGGGTGTATTTCAATACTGGAGGAAATGTAATAGGTGACCATGTCGTGAACATGTCAACTAACTTCATTTAAAGACTGATAAATTTTTCCCACTAACACAGCTTTTCAATGGAAAACCATTTTGACGAAACACTTATGAAAAGTGTTTTATTTCTCTAGAATGTGTCCAGTATTTAATAAAATCTTGTACAGGAACACAGGCTAATTTTTAGGCCTCAGTACTCAGTTTCCCATACTGTGACATAACCCCCTTTCTCTCCCTTTTCGCATTCTATCTCCAGTGTTTGCCAGAGGCTGTTCCAGTACCTTTATGTTGTTTTGGCCCCTGAGATGCACTACTGCCCTGTGTCATTTTTCTTAATTGTTGTACTTAGTTGTACAGGAAATCCTTCATCTCACTGAAGTTTGTAGCACACCAGGTCAGTGTGAGCTCAGCAGGCTTCATGGAACAGGACAGCTCACAGGATTCCACAAGAGGTAGTGGGGACACATTTAGCTTGTTTGCCATTCACTCTGCTACCACCCACCCCAAAGGAGGAGTGCAGCCTCACTACTGGCTTCAATGCAGGCTGGAAATAGCACAGCTATGACAGGGCATCAGCTTCAGTTTCTGCTTGAGAACAAGACATGGCTAGTCTAATGCTTTGAATGTTACCGAAAAAATTGGTTTGCAGCTCTCTTTGCTTAATTTTTGTACATTTACAGGCTGTGGTAGATTGTGATTCTTCTGTGCAGCACTAGCCAGATTTTCCTGTTCTGGAAGGGGGAAAAATCATTCTTATAAGTCTTCAGAAGTCAAGAATAGCCTTAAAGCACTCTGTCTTATATTTACTGGAGAGGGTGATGATATTGCTTGTGTGGCCATTTCAAACCATTTTTTCAGATTGTGTCAAAGTAAAATAATTTTCTATGATGAAATACATTGTAAATGGATGGTGGGGCCAAGGGGGGGTTGTACGAGAGGGGAATCAAACTACGTTAGGAAACAAAAGCTTTAACTTCTGGCAACTAGACAATTAGTTTTTGCTTCTTCTGTTGTTGGTCCTCGTGGTTTCATCTGTAATATGTATGGTGATTGTTTGCAGCCTGGCAACAGTGTGAAGTTGTGTGGGGGAGGGAAATCTCTAGCTCTTGTTAGCTGCGATCCAAACTTCAAAGGCTTTGGGGACATTGAGCAGACAGGTTTCAGCCGCCGTTAAGGCAGACATGGGAACAAAAGGGCTTCTTCCATTGCTGTGGAGCAGAGGTGACTTTTTGGCCCATTTTAGTTGTTGTTTTAATTTTGTCAGGAGGCAGGGGGAGGAAAGCTCCTGGCATCAGGGATGATGCTTTCTGCCCATGACTGCGTGCCCTGTTCCTTTCCACATCAGAAGCAGATATGGGCATTTATGGCCCCATAAATCACAGGCTAAACCATACATGAGCAGCTGGTACATGTGCTAATAACTATAATTATTAATCATGTCAATTTCACACCCTTCAAATTTCCGTGCGGGGCTTTCTGCCGGAGAGGCAGCCCCGGCGCCTTGAGCTGCTTATGGTATGAAAATATGATGAGCTGATGGTCTTTGATGATTGTCCTATGACAGTATTGATCTCCCTACAATTGGGTTTGTGGGGTATCACTACCCAACAAAAGTGGCTCTCCTCGCCTCCTGGTATATATCATTGTCACACATGCCCCATTGTTATGGAGGGGAGTGAATTACTTTCAGTATTCCTCCCAGTCTTTAGCTACTAGGTCACCATTATTCTAGCCTTATGTCAGTGTGGGGACATTTACTTTGATGTTTTCTTTTGTATCTTTCTTGGGGTGAAAGCATTTGGCTATATAGAGCTGCTCAAAAAAAAAAAGGAAGAAAAAAGTCAGCAGTTCAGGTTGTGGTGCCTGGTGGGAGCCAGGGAAATATTCCTTGCAAGCGTCTGACCTCCCCGGTCCTTGGTGTTGGCTGCCTTTGCCACTGCGAGCTTCACCTCAATAGCAGCCCAAGCACTGCATCCAGCCCCCACTAGGACCCTGGTTGGTGACTCTTTAGCCACCAAGGAGGACAGAAAGTGAAGCAATCTCTTCCCAGCCCCATTGCAGTGGCATGCATTTCCCACCACAGGGCTTTTTCCTTGCTAGTGCTTGACTGTTTAGAAGAAGCACAGACAGTGAGGTGTGGCAATGCAGCACAAACAGCTTTGCGGGTGACATTGCTGGAGGACTGAAAACAGTAGTAAAAAAATAACCTCCCTTGAAGCCAAATAACCCTTTTGAGGCTGGTGGAAACACCTCTCGGGCTAGTCTGCTTGATAACGTGACGCTGTGGTGGCCAATCATCTCCCACTGACCTGAACAAGGGCATGGGACTCTCCCCACTTGTTCCGAAATCTGCACGGCCCCCATTGGGCAGCTTCTAAATTGCTCCGGCTGTCTTTACAGCTGCTCCATTCCACTGACCCCTGGAAGGGCCCAGGGATTGTCAGGAAAAATTTCTATTAATCAGGCCCAAACAGACTGTTAACAATTTCACACTTTTTCTCCCATCATTTCACACGTTTAATGAATTACAGGGTCTGCTACTTTCAAAACAGTTACACTCAAGGCCACAAAAAATTAATTAAAATTATGTGCAAAAATAAAATGTTGAGGAAAACAAATACACACACACACACACACATACAAACACATCCCTGACAGACAGCAGCAGGACAGAGAGCACCTATTCCAAAAGGTTACTTAAATAGACCCAGAAAGGGGCTGAAGGGGAATGTGGTGCAATCCAGACAGCAGATTCCCACTTCTTCTGTTCCTGATCTTGCCCTATTTTCTACAAGAGGAATGTTGTGGTTTGCATCAGTGTGAGCTAAAAAAGTCGTGAGTCAGTTAGGGACAAAACACACAAACCTTGTTTGCTTCAGGGCTAACACCCACTTGCAATTACCCAGGATTGAATGACAGCCCACCATGTCAAAGGGCTGCGTAATCTCACAGCTGTTTAGTGTAAGGTCTTTTGCTCTTTTTCGTGGGGGCATGAATACCTCATGGCTGCCAGTGATCAGGGATGTAGAGGCTGGACTGCAAGTCTCACCTCCTAGACCATCATTTTCATTCTGTCTAGTGGGGGCTGGATTATTTTGGGAAGTGGTGGCTGGGGATAAAGGAAAACAATGCAAGAGCATGGCAGGCTTTGCTGATTGACCTTGTTGACTGTGAGGTTACAGATGTAATTTTACCTTGAGCCTGAATTTCACAATCCTTTTTTTCTGCCTTGGGTGTACTACACAGGCCAGCGACCTCCATCTCCAGGTCTCTAAATCTTCTCTAAGAGTTTACCATTACAAAGGACGTTGGAGATGCTGAGAAAGTGAGTACTCTGGAGAGAGGAAAGGAGAAGCAGCTCCCCCTGGCATTCTGTACATTTTTTTCCATTTATCCCCTGCAAGCCCAATGTAGTGCAGGAAAGAAGCAGCGAAAAGGAGTAGCAGCATTAAACCACAAGAATATTCATCTAGGATAGAGAGCAATATAAATCAGTTAAACCTCAGAACAAATAAGAGTATAATTCGACTCCCATTCGACTTTCATTGTCAACTGCAGCCTGCCAACACCACCATCTAAGTGCCCATGTGTTCCCTTTTCCATGGTCTCTGCCTGCTGTTCTCCCCTCGTTACACAGGCACCACAAGGCAGGCATATACTACTTAGTGCACCCTACACACTACAAGAGAAACAAGCATAGGGGTGAGTGGCCACACTGAGTGTGGGACACAATATCCCTAAGCCTTTATCAGTTGCTACAGGTTGTTGAATTTGCCATGTCATTTACCTTGTTATTTAGCAGGCAAATGGACTTCACAGCTAACCAGTGCAACCTGTCCAGTGAAGCCTCAGCTCAATGTACTTGGCAGGTATGAGGAGACTGAGGTGCTCTGAGCTCATCTGGAACCACTGAATCTATCTCACCAGTGAGACAACATGCGGGAATACAGCTCAGGTTGAGAAATGCAGACCAGCAATGAGAGGAAACTCACCCTTTCCCAAGGAGTACCAGGGACTAGCAGGGACTATTTTGTGTTGTGCTGAAAAGCGTTCAGTACCTTAGACTCTACCCAATACCTCTGAATTTCCATTGTGGAATTACATGCTTTTTGAGATTTTTCATATATCCAGCAGGGCACCACTTCTTACTTTTTGCCTGGAAAAAGTGGATATCCCTCTCAAACATCCAGCTCTTCACTAAGCAGTGTCCTGTCAGCGGCTGGGGTTGACAGAGGCTTAAATCCCTGCTCTGAATCAGCCACGTGGTCTCACACCCGGATTATTGCTTGGCTCATGCTCCAGCTCCTCTGTGGTTCTGAAAATCTGACCAAGGAATCTGTATGGTCACTCTAACCCCTGCATGACAAGTGTGTTGGGTATTAAATCTGAGCTCACTTTTATATTATCTTAACTGAATTATTTGCCATCTCCTAATTCTTGGCATATTGGCCTGACAATCTCTGTAAGGAGTCTTTCAAATGCAGCATATTCATCTATTGATCCAATACATTGATTTATAATGAGAACGTCTTCTCTTGGTCAGCTGTCTATTGTTATTCCTTCATACTGCTACACAGGTATCCTTTATTTTACTTTCTGCATGAGAGCTGACTCTATCAGAAATTGGGTGGCCATGACTAAGCCAGTAACTATGATCAGAGTGTGGTTTCAGGCACCCTCTCATGGAGACCTCCACCAGTTAGTAGTTTGCCCCTGCCTCAGCAAAGTTCTGTTTGAGCTAAGCAGTTCTTACCTAGACAATATTCAGAGGATAGTGTGAAGCACAGATTGTCCCTGGAGGGTGCTGTGGACTAGGTCATGCAGGTCTGGAGAGAAGAGAGTTTAGTCATATGGACATGAGCCTCACTGTGTCACTTAGTCTTGAAGCCAGAAAATACAGTGATGATACATTTGATTTGGTATAGATGTCACCTGCAGTCTTCATATGAGCGTATCCTATTCCAACTTCATGTAAACAACATAGAGCTCAGTTTCAACCTTGGGAGCCGTAGGAATTGCCCAGATGTTCAATGCTTCAGATAAATTATTTCACCTCAACGTTACCATATTAGTCTTGTTTCCTCTCATCTAGCCTATCTTCTTATTCCTAATGGATAGCAATATGGACACTACCCCCAGGTAGTAATTCCAACCCACACCCTACCCCCCAACTTTCACTAGCTGCACAGAGCAAAGGAACCTCTCCCCTTGGCAGACAAAGAACAAATGAGGCCATGGCAATAAGCTGAGAGCACAACACAAATAGCTGAGCAGCTCAAGTTAGCAAATATCAGCATCTTCCCATCAGTGTACGTCCTGCTCAGACCGATAGACATGCTCTTCCACACCACCCCATTTCTTAAATTCCTGTTGCAGGTGAA
Organism: Campylorhamphus procurvoides; assembly: GCA_013396655.1. NCBI lineage: Eukaryota > Metazoa > Chordata > Aves > Passeriformes > Dendrocolaptidae > Campylorhamphus > Campylorhamphus procurvoides. The sequence continues at coordinate 191,242 of WBMV01000322.1, forward strand.
GGTGGTGGAGGTCTTTGCTTTGCATTTCCTTTCGAGCTTCATCATCACATTCAAGCTGATACCCTCAACTCTGCCCTGCCGAAGTGCTCACTTTCAGAATATCCCAAATATCCTTGTGCTTACTGATCATTAATTGTGCCATAAGTGACTCCCTTTAGAAGGATTCTCAGTACCCGTGAATAAATTACTTTTGAAACATGATGTTGAGGGATGGAAGAGGCTAATCAAGTTTAGAACAGCCTGAAGTTAAGATAGTCATTCTAGTCCTTACCCATTTAGACAGCAGAAAAAGCCAGAGCTCTCTGGAGGGCTAGATAATGGTTCTTAGAGTGTCTAAAATCTGACGTAGTACATTTGCATATTTTTGAATGTTTATCCAAGCTACAGTGAATCCCCATTTGCTGAACATAATTTTATTGCCAGTGTCAATAGCAAGGATGCCCCACAGTTGGTTTCTTGAATAGAAAAGGCACCTACATATCATTGTTGCATGGATGACAGTATTCCTGGAATGTGTTAAAGATTTGTCTAGCAGTCTTTGTCTCACAGACTGCAGCCTCCTTCACACTCACGCCTCCCAGATTTCTGATGCTGGTGTCTCTGGGCTATCACATTCAATAAAGTGGAGATTCAGATTTCTCTGGCAGAAAACTGCAAGTACTGCATTTGTATCAGTGGTGTGCCTGCTCTTCCCTGGCAGCTTCCTTTCCAGGCTGAGGGAATTAAAGTGGGTTTATTTGCTGTACTTCTGCCAAGAATTCTTAGTGCTGTGCTACGAAGGAATAGGGTGATGGTGAGGTGCCAGTGTTTAACATGTTACGCAGATCAAACTTTTGTATTAGGAATCTTTTCTGGGTTGTGTGGGGTTTTTGGTTGCCTTTTTGTTTTTCTCTGTTGTTTAATTTTGTTTTTGTTTTTAGTTTTGGCTGTGATTTTGCTGTTGCTGTTGTTTTGGGTTTTTTGGTTGTGGGTCTTTTTTTCAAGAAATCAAACCCATTGTCTGAAAAGGGAAATTATTACATACAGTTTCAGTCTGTGTATGGGAGGAAAGTTTCTGAATTGTAACTATGTGGCTTTGGGACTTTCAGTTCGTGGCTCCCAGTCCCGTCCTATTTCCACGTTTGTTTGCTTTCTGTCTCTCTTCTCCACACTCCTAATTTTTTCTAATACGTGTGGTTTGCAAGGCAAAAAACCAAAAACCAAAAGGAAGAAAAGATAGAAAAGAAATACTGGGGAGAAAAATAAAGTCAAGATTTTGAAATGCAATCTTTATCAGGCTTTTGCTCCACAGTTCTCAGAAGATGAAACCTCCTAACTTCAGAAACCCAGTCGCTTCTTTCATTAGCTTTGGGGAGGTGCATGAGGAGGGTCCTTCATTGCCACTCTCCATCTCCACAGTGACTACCTGTTCAGGTTCCTCAACAGCACTCATCTGTGCATTATCCCAGCAGTGACAGTCACAGCAGCAATCTTGCTCTCTTCTCGCTTCTGTCCCCCTAAATCTACTTTTTCACTTTTATCACACAAATAAACAGAGGACAATTAGACAGCACTCATTCTCTACTTTTGAAGGCTTTGCACCCTCCCCCCTAAAAAATGAGCCAGCTCTGCTCGCCTGGGAATAGAGTTTCAGAAATGCTTGCAAGAGAGCTGAGACTCACAAACTGGGGCTGTCATTTTAATTTGCCCACTGCTTCCGTGGGGTAGGAAACAACAAAACGCCGGGAGAAGGAGCAGGGCCGGGTGAATGGGTTTCCTGGAGGCTGGCTGGCCCCAGGGTGCAGTAGGTGTATAAAATGCCATTCAAGCGATTCAGGCCAAGAGGGTGCGGCGGACGGGCAAGGCTGCTCCCTTTGAAGATGCTTCTGTCGTGTTGGAAATACAGGAGAAAAGCACAGCTTCTTTCAGCTGTCCCCTTTTGTGAGCTTTCCCATACGAAACTATGTTGCCACCGCTGCTCTCCACTTTGTTATTATGACATGAAAAAATGAATTTCTAATGAGGTATCTGTGCCAGCTGCAAGCACCTTGTGGATCTCCGTGGCTCAGGAGCTTTGTCAGCCGCCCCTTGCTAAATGCTAACCAGCCTGGGGGAGGACGAGACTGTCAAAGCATGGCCCCTGTGAAAAACCCTTTTCTGTACAAATCTAAACAAACGGAAACACCCTCGTTTCCCTAATAAGCTATGCTGTGACATGTCCTCATTTCACAGCGATCGACTCCAGGGACAGAAAGGGCTCAGGGAGGCTTTGACAATGTGCAAGGAGCCCTGACTTTTAAAGGCAAGGAATGGTACATTTAAAATTGATTGATACCCTCTGATTCCCAGAAGGCTTTTCATATGCAATGCAGAAAATATTTTGCTCAGCCCCTAAAATGCAGCTGCATGTCCCAAGGCCTGCATCAGCTCTCAGGAAAGCCACAGGAACACAACCACTTTGGAAAAGTCTGGAGACAGACTACCATGGTCACTATCTGCTCCAAGCTGCTGGGCAGGCTGAGGGAGCTCATGGCTGTTCCCAAAGAGGATTTCAGCAGCCAGTTCAGAGACTGAAGTTTTAGAAGTAGTTCAGATTTTAGCACTGGCTTAGCCAAGCGGCACAGAGATGTATTTGGTCTTTCGTGTCTTGGCCCACACAAGTGGCTCCCCTGTCATGGCTCTTCATCGTACTTTTGCCAGTGTAGAGCGGCTGAGGCTGAGAGCGCTCTCTCCAGCAGTGATGGGGCAGTACTGCACCTGTTGATCGGGCACTCTCAGCCAGTGGCATACTGACTGATCCACTTCAGGGAGGGGAAACTGAGGGGTTTTGTATGAGACCTACAGGTGAGTTTGAGACCAGTCTTGAAAAGAAATTGCTGTGGTTCCCTTCTTATAATGACCTAATGAAACAAAAAAGTTGGTGACAAGACTCTGCTGAAACACAGCTTTTCAGTCTTCCTCCAGCCAAAGGCACTGTATTTTCACATGGATTAATCAGCAGTAGCTTTGAGCTTTTGCAGGGTGAGTATCAGCACTGTACCTGACCTCATGAGGGCTTCTTCATGCTGAGAAACTAAGTTCAAAGTGCAGCTTCCCTAAGTCATCAAATGGTCTTCAGTATCTCCACTGCCTCAAACAAACCTCAAGAATCTTAGCAGTTCTGATACTGACTACTCATATCCTCTCCTTCTGCTCCTGTTGATGGACAGAAAGAAATGACCAAGTGAGTGACTGACTGGGAGTAATGCCTCTGCAGGTGGTGGTGACATTGATGGAGTATGATGGATGAGGGTGACAGCGCCCCACCCCACCCACTTGCTCATGTGCATGACAGAAGGTCCTGCAAGCCAGCCCCCCGATCTCTGAACAATGCCTCCAAGTACTTATTTGGAAGTGTAAAAACAATGGGTTTGGCTCCAGCAGTGATTGTGCTACAAGTTTGGGGCCATTTAATGAGTTGCTAATGTGAAAATAATTTTCTTTTCTGACTTCAGAATGGAAGGAGTAAAGACAGATGGCCCCAAATGCAGGGAAATGCAGCCATAGAATTGGTAATGGCTCTGCCAAGACTTAAAAGGCAGCTCATCAGAAAAAGAGGATGTTTCTGCCATTGTCAGAAATTGACAGAAACCCTATGACTTTTTCCCTTATCACCTCTCTGGTTGGGGCATTCCTGCCATTATTCACTAGACATCAGGCTGGTGATTGCTATTGCAAAGGCTAAGCTGCTGTTTCAAGTTGAAATGCATCCTGTACCGGGGAGGGGAAGATCTTCCTGGCACATGCCAGAGAACACAACTGATTGCTAATCCAGGTACAGGGGAAAGTATTCAGTGATTGATCATTTGATCTCAAGTGTCAAAAGAGAAAAAAAACTACAACTCTTGGGAGAACAGCAAAAATGATTGCAAGGAATGTCCTGCATAGTTGCTTAGGAGTGTCTTGCATAGGTTTTTTTTTTGTTTTAGATGCAGATGGAAGTTAAGAAGAGACACTTGGCATTTTAATGGGAACTGTCAGTTCTGTCTCCATTATTTTGTCTTTTCTAAACCCTCCCACACAGACAAAAATTGCTAAAAAAATTTCCAGGAAGAAAAATATCATATTTTTATAAATAAACACAATAAAATCTTCATTCAGGGAAAAAAAGTTAATCTAGTTTAGTGCTCATTGTGGTGATAAAATGTAGGCACATTCTTGGGCAGTAGTGAGCTGTGTATCCAAATTCGTCTGGTTCTAATGACTGCAATAACAAATCTGGTAAAATGCGATTTCCATGAGATGCCAGGTCCTTGTCAGATATGAATGAACAGAAGCACATGACAAATAATTTTTACTGTCAGTGTCCCTTTCAGGAGAGCACTTTTTGGGTTGCCATTCCCCTTAAAATCCGGGGCTGGATTTCAAAATAATGAGTGGTTTCCAGTGCCCAGTCAGACCTGACACAAGCTGTATTCATTTTCAGAGAGGAAGTGCTTAATGTTTTCTGAAACCCTGGTGTCAAGGTAAAAAGTGAGATATCCAAAACAGCTGAAGGACTGACAAACTTTGCTAGTGCCAAGGACTAAAGAAACAAGTTCTGAAGTGCCACTTTTAAGTCCAGGAAAATTAACAGTTGCCATTGACTCTCAAAAGCTCTGAGCTCTACCCTCTCACTTTTGCTTACAGAAGCTCACAGACAAGAGATGAGAGGTCCTTTTTCAGGGATGGGACCATTGTACCTCTGCTTTCTCCAACCACACAGAAGCCACTCCAACCCAAAAGCACTGAAGTCACATTCACCCTGAGCACAAATATCTACGGCTATCTATTGAACTACATAGTATATATTTCTATTAAAAATATCTAAAATTGTTCCTCTATTTCTGTCTTTATTATATAATTAATAGCGTATGAGTTGTCATTGTAGGTCTTCCTCATCAGAACAGCTTTCTTTTCAGCCAAGGAGGACAAGGGTGAACAGAGACTCTGCTTTTGGACACATTGGTCAGGCTCTATACGATGCTTTAGCTGAGAAGAAGAATGATACTTGCTGAATATCCTCAGATGCCATTCATGTTATAAACGCTCTACAGAGATGAAAAAAGCCCAAGAAATCCTGCGCTGGGAGATGAACAGATCACATAGGAAAGACAGTTCCCATCTCCTGGAACTGAAACCACAGTCAGTCCACATTGTAAAGGTGAAAGATCAGTGCTGGTCTGGCAGTGACAGAGACAGGGCGGAAGGGGCCCTGTGCTCTGTGGCTGACACTGGCAGTGATGGGGCCCACTCTGCAGACAAGAGTCCATTAGAACAAGCCGCAAACACGGCTCACAGATATATTCATCTTATTTTAATTGGCAGTTAAATATAACTCTATGACTTGTCTTCTGTGCCACTTCTGACTTACTTAAGGCAAGGTCCCCAACACTCTTTGCCTACCCACCAGACTGATTATCCAGCCAGATTTGATTCCTGCATAAAACCTAATCCACAACCATGTTGTCCCTCTGAGCCATGGCATGGCACAGAGTGCTGCAGCTGGCAGCAGTGCTGGCCACAGTGCTCTTAGCAGAGGCTTAGTTGCAAATCTCTGTCTTGTCAAGCAAGCTTAGTATAAACAATTAGAGAGGCATAAGATAACCCTATAAGGCTAGCTTGTGGCTAGACTGGTCTGGGAGCACAACACATATGATAAGAGAAGAGTTTGCTTTGCTCTCCCTCTGGATTTGGATTCTGGAGAGCAGTTTAAGACCTTCTCTGCTAAGCTCCTGGGGAAAACATTCCCACCTGATTCCCTCCTACCCACTGTGCCAGTGAAATCTTTGAAGCTCTAGAATTCTGCAGGGAAATACTCAGTACTTGGCATAGCAGCATCCTTATTAAAGATCTCTGTGGAGACAACCACTAGTGATTTGATCCATGACTAGTTTTCACTCACTCATTCATGTCTTGACAAAACAAAGTGCCATGAATCTAAGGCATACAAGTCATGGAACTGCTCCTCATAAATGTAAATATTCCTTAAGTTGAGGAAAGGGGCTGTAGCATCGCCCATTAGATATGTGGAACAGGCGCTGACCAGCAGTCCCCTGTCCTATTAATAGATAAGAGAGCCATGCTCCTGGTCCCAGGGAGCTCACTTGGCGAAGCTGGTCTCCAGAGAGCCAACGTCTACAAAGCGCTAACATCTGGTGCCCATTATTTCACCAGCTCTGTTGTGATTAGTCCATATGATAAGTCTGGCCAATTGCTCCTCGTAAGGGATTGCTCCACTCCCTCCACCAGCTTCCTTGAGCTGTCACTTCTGGTTTGTGGCCCCTGCTAATTTGCCACTGCAATTTCCAATATTTGCTCAAATCCCACATGGAAATCTCCCTGCCTTTCAGACAGAAGGGTAGCACTGATAATAAAAAGGGAAGGTTTATCAATTAACTCAAACCGCTCTATTGAATCAGATTCAAACCCCCTCCTATTTCAATTATATGAGACAAAAAATGCACTGGAAAACTTTTGCTCAAGCAAGCGTTTCATGAGGGAGCTGGTGGGATTTACCCAGGCTTTAACAAGTTACAGAAGAGGTTAAAAAAAGAAATTCTTCTGCTTCCCAAAGGCTTTTTTAGCCATTGTGATAGCTGGATTGTGTCCACCTGACAGAAAGGCTCTTTCTCAGAGGTGTAGAAGTGGGAATTAGGGCCTTCAGACAGAAGCTTCCCCAGTTTTTCTATTCCTTTCTCTTTTGTTCCTTTGTCTGTTCATTTCCTTGTTCATCCTTTATTTTTCCTTTTGTTTTCCAAGTGCTACCTGCCTCACAAAAAAAACTTGCACTACTGTAGGAAATTTCCATTACACCCATTTCACATTAGTGGAGGTAGGCTAAAATGAAGAAGTCACTAGGGACCAGAATGGGAATGGCCAGTTTACAGAGGTCTCTGCCCAAAAATACATCAAGCTATTCAATAAATGAATCAGAAGTTTTATTAACTGGCACGTAGTACTTGTTTGAATAAATAATTCCCATTCTTTCCCACTTTTTATTTAGTTTTTCTAAAATTTCTGTATTCCTGAATTTTCTTGCAAGGACAGAGTTCTACAAGAAGAGCTCTACAAGTGAATTCAGCAAAAGCATTAGCTCCAGGCCGTGCCTCATCTTTGCAGCTTTATTACACATATAATATGCTTCACTCCTGAAATGTTCAGTTCAGGGTATGTGTTTACTGTCTTTATATTCCATCATAAACTCCTGCCTTTCAGCAGTGGATGATGTTTAAGCATAAGTCAGATGTCAAATGAGACAACACGCCATGCTTTTGTAGAGATGGCAGCACTCCATTTTTCTTCTGCTGAAGTCCTTGCAGTGCAGAGGTGGTAAATGCCACTCAGCTGGAAGGGAAGGAAGCTAACATGCTTCCCAAATGAGTCACAAAAGCAGAAGGCACAAATTCCCTAAGATTTTCACAATCTTCCTGGACACTTTCAACACACGATTTGGTCTGTGCCATCCAGTTCTCATTAACTAAGACTATGACCTATGCCAGATCCTGTGCTTTATCACCAACAGTCATGGTGAACACAGAACTTCCTTCTAATTTTCCTTCTAAGTGATCTGAGGTAGCAAGGATAATCCTGTTTTCTAGGTGAAGAAACTGATATACAGAAAAATTAAGTAAAATGGCCAACATTGAGTCGAAAGTCACCGTTCGAATTACAGCCTCAGACTCAGACTACAGACCTCCACACCCATGGATGTACACATACATCAAATTATTGTGACGTTTAGAGGCCAGTGAAAACAAAAAAGAGGCTTAACCACAGATACCATGTTCCAAATAATGACTCCCAGCTAAACTTCTGTTACCATTAGCTGGTCTTGCAGGGGTAGCAGATCTCCTATTGCTCCTGATGACACGGAGCATGAGGCACAGCAATCTTGAGCAGAACCAACACCAAGAGAGGTGATCACAATCCCTTGTTAATCCTCTTGCTTCTCACATTTATTGTGCTAGAAGTTCTAACCTATTAGCAGATGCAGATGCAAAATTAGAGAAGAAGCTTGAATATAATTTCACAAATTTCAGATATGTTTAACTGTGTTCCCTTTATGAGCCAAGCACTTTGCTTTCCTATGTCAGTGCAACAACAACTGCTCATTAAAGGTCTGGTGAAGGCCACACATAGCTAACAAGGGTTGGCCACTTGTCGCACTGTCCTGAAGGTTTCACCCTCCAATTCACGTTTATAAAGTCTCTCATTATACTTTACAACCTATCCAAATATTTTGCTCTTCCTTTGGAAGCGGGCTAGGCGTGTGAACCTCGGGGGGACACAGGGAGGGGTAATGAAGAGACATGGTTGTTTTGGAGAAGGAATAGGAGAAGGATGCAGATGAAGGGGTAATCAGAAGATGTAGAAAAGCTACACATTTGTGCTACTCAGGGCATAAGAAACTGGAGACCTGTATTTGTTAGGAAGGTCACTCCACAGTGCAGCAGAGACCCTTTTGCCCCAGAAGACAGTCTGTGTCCTCAAGTTTGTCTGACTGCTGAATCCATAGCCTGGCCCTGGAGTTGGCCCATATTGCAGGACTCAGCCAATCGCTTTTCACTGTCTTTTAATTTGTGTGTAAAACGCTGACAGTAATTAATATTTACATAATTCCTGAAAATCTGAAAAAGCAACTTTGTTTTTACAAAGGACCAACCAGAAAGTTGCAATAAGCTAAGGTGGTCCAGTCTGAATTTTTCATCTGCCTTTGTGGCTACAAAAGTGGTCCTCTCTGGTGTCACTAATGAGTCTTTATGCTTCTTCAGAAGCGTTCATTGCCAGCATGCAGAAAAGCAGCTAGGTCCCTTTAAGAAGTCAGGAATACAGGCCTACAAAAGGTTCATTTTACCATTTTACTAGAGTTTGGGCAGCTCTCACCTACTCTGAGCTCAGCTGCACCAAGCTAATTTCCATAAGCATCATGTGGTGTTACAGAAACCACATTTTGCCAAGCTGTCAACTGTACAGCCTTCTCTTTGCTAAACAGACTCCCATTAAAACTGTCTGCACAATTTGTCAGTTAAATGAGGTACAAGAGGGACGCTCTATTTGCCCCTAATTAGCTGTGCAGACTACCTTTGTCTGTTTGATTAAGTATTCACATTATCAATTTTGTTTAATCTGATTCATTTCACACACCTCCCCAGGGACTCAGCCCATACGGTTAACTAATCTCTGATATCATCTCTCATATCAGCCCGTGGTAGTCTCCCATGGCATGCCCTACCCACACACACACTGCTCACCAAAATCTTTGCCCGGGAAGATGCTTCCCAACCCACAAACCCAACACTGTCTCCCTAGAGCTGCGGGCTTCTACCTTTAAGGGAAAACAGAAAAAGCCAGAATTGTACTAATTTTGTTTCCTAAGCACCTCTGCAATGACTTTTTTTAATCTCAGCTTTTCAGTCTCAACCAGCTGACTCCGGAAACATGTGATGTGTGTCCTGCACTGGCACACCCCTTTCCACTCCCCACAGATGCCTGCAGCACAACCTGCTCAACTCTTCAGCATGTCTCTGATTTTGACAGGAGGCAACATCAATGTACCTATCACAAAGTGAAGTATTCCGTAGTAGTGGAGAATGGACTTTAAGCAGGAGGAGCTGCCCAGTCCAATGTCATTTAAGAGAGAAAAGGAACTGCATATATTCAAAGATGACCCCTTTACAAGTCTGCAAGGTTCCAACTAACTGCACCTTTGAGAGAACACAGCCCATTTTAAGAGGCAGAAAGATTTGCTGAAAAGACATGGACCACAAAGATGCTCTCAAAGCCACTTTTGTGGTTTTTCTCAAGGCACCTCTTCCTGAGGAGAAGCAAATAGACATGGGCAGAGACCAGACAACACCTAGGGATGAAGAACTATTGCCTCATCTTCAATGGATGGGTTATTTCATCACAAAATTTGATGATCATCTGCATGGAAATTGAGTACATTCCCATGCACATGCCTGACTGCACACATATATACACTTTCATGCATATTAGCATGAGTGCTGTAGAAAATATCTGCAGCAAAATTTCTAAACCACCTAAATTCGAGATTTTGTTACTCTAGCTTCTGTTAAAAATTTACTTAGAAGGTTGCAGTCTAAGTTTTGCTATGGGTCACACTTCTAAAAAAAAATAAAGCTTTTATAATTTTGCAGTGATAGGTTTTACCTGAACAAAAACCAATTTTTGCAGCTAGTCAGCATACAAACCCTGCCCCACTCTTCACATGCTTTTGGTTTGTTACAGTGTGGAAGAGTATGACTTCTAATATTTTCCAGAATTGCAATTTGCTATTTCTCTGTCTTAAATGAAGAGTGGGATGCATCTTGGATTTCAGCATGTCTACTATCCCCAAAGTTTGTTTCCCTGTGCTGCTAATATTTCATACATGACAAGAGTGAAAAAGCGAGGTGATTTACTCAACAGGAAGTGCCACCCTTCTTTTAGTCAGATTTTCTCATGGCAGTATATGGAAAAGACCTTTGCAACCTCTGGTCTGGCTTCTGCCCTGAGGTACTGCCACTGTCAGACAGAATACAAGTAGACAAACACTGTTGTTGCTGTTACACTGCCCAGAACTGCCCGTGCTCCATGTACTGCCAGTGGCATTAGAAAATAATTTTCAATGGTAGACTGCAATATGAAAATCTGTAAAATAGCATAGATTGGAAAAGCAGTGTAATTGAGTTTTGGTAGTATAATTCAAATCAGGTTATTTTACAAGTTCTTAGCTATCTCTGGAAGAGTGGTTTGTAGCTGAAAAACTCTTTCAAATGCTTTGAAAAAAGTCTTGCCCTTTACTAGTCAGATTGTTATTTTCAAGAGAACAAACTGTTCTATGGTTAATGCAAAAACTTAACACCAAAATCGAACCTTGTGAATTACTTGATTGCTCTTCCTCACATTAAATTTCAGTGAACAAGGACAATTCAGGGTACCTAAAACCAGCAAAGGACATCTGGCTATCAGTGATATTAAAATAAGGCTTAACGTGTGTTTTTCTGTTTGTTTGATTTGGGGTTTTGGCGTTTTTTTGTGGGTTTGTTTGTTTTGTTTTTTGGTTTTGATTTTGTTTTTTTAATTTAGGAGGGAAAAAGGCTCACAAAATATTTTGCGAAAACAAACAAAAAAAAAAGCAAAACAGGTTTGGCAGCACCTATACTAAAAAACTGGAATGATACAGAGAAGATTAGCATGACCCCTGAACAAGGATGACACTCAAATTCATGAAGTGTTCCAAAGTTTTTTTACAATTCTGATAGTAGTTCAGTTGGCCAGACCAAGGTCATGGGTTTGATCTCCATATGGGTCATTCACTTAAGAGTTGGACTTCATGATCCTTGTGGGTCCCTTCCAACTGGGAATAATCCATGATTCTGTGAATAAAAAAAAATATGGCGTGAAATGTAAATTAAAAACCCAGATTGAGAAAGCATCTATATCTGGAAGACTATTTTAGTATACATTTGAAGTTAAATGTAGACATAAATACTGGCCTGAACTACAATGATATTGAGCAAGATTTAGCTGAGTGCCCAAAGGCAGAAAGCAGAAGAAATTATATGATGAAAGAGTAATAATTAATATTTTAATTAATATTTAAATTAATTAGTCCCTAGCATCTACATCAATAAATTGAGGAAGTAACTATTTCTTCTGTATGTTAGGATTTCACCATACTCATTTATTTCTGTTCTGTAATGCCATTCAGTATCAATACTTATTGATATTGTCATAAATTTTGTACCAATCTATTGAGTCATTCTGCGTAGACAGAGCATTAGTTAAAAGTGGCATTGAGTATGAGAGGGTGTGGTTTTGCTCCCAGTTGTACCTGTCAGCTCAAGGATTACAACCAGTTAGGAAAGAATGACTGACAAGTGTTCAAGGAATCTGTGCACCAAGGAGGAAGTACAAAAATATTTTCACAGAAGGAAACAAGATATATGTTCTTACACTGGTGGAGAATTCAGTTTTAAAAGTAAAAAAAATTAATGAATAAAAATGGGTGAATGGAAATTAAGAAAATGGCTGTTTCATTCCCTTAACTATGACTTGCCCTGCGCAAGCACCTTTGTATACATCTGATGCAAAACTATCAGTTTCTTGAAGAATTAACAGTAGTGTAAGAATCATTTTCACCATCATCATTCAGCAGTAACAATAATTATAGAGTAGTACTGAGGAGACTGAATCATGATCCACAGATCTTTGTCTTCAGTGCTGTAGAAATACAAGGCTGCAAATGAGTCAGTGCATCAAGGAGAGCATCTCCTAACTGCTTAGCATCTCCTAACTCATTGTCACATCAAGAGACACCTTGACCTAATGAAGATGAGAATCTATATGTGGCCCTACTATGGGGTCATTTTGAGCTCCGTGTTTAAGTATCTCACTAAAACATGTATTTTCTGTGGTTTTTGGTGAACGGAGCAAGAACTTCCTGAGCCAGCCAAGTGGTAGATACTGAAATACATAGGCAACTATGGAATAGTTAGTCAACAGGCGAGAGCTTGTGACAGAGGAAGCAGTCTGGGACTGTATAATATTAACAGCCCCAAATTGTCTTGATCCTTATGCTGTTGTAAAAAAAGAGAAAGATAGGGTGTGTGATGCCGAGATCACATCTGGAGCTTCACTTTTGCAAGTATGTACTTAGACATGTACAGAATCCCCCATAAGTACTGTCTTCAGACTAGTCAGTGAAATGTGAGACATGGAGGAGAATGCTTCCATGGAAATACAAAAAACAGCCAAACAATCCCTAACACACTGTACACAATTAATTGAAAGTATCAGAGTTTGGTTTATGGCAGTCAAATACTTGGATAATAATAATGCCTATTTTCAGAATATTATGGCAAAACAGAAATTCTGGAAAGCACTTACATCAGTTACATTCTAATCCAAGTCATACTGTACACAGTATGTGTACAGCACAGAAAAGTGCTACTTTTCCTTCTCAGTGTCTTTAAACTTTGTTGTTGAGTGCTCTGTTTGCTGAGGGTGATTTGTCTGCAGGAGTCTTTCCCATAGAAATGCTTTCAGAATGAGGCTGATGATTTCCTAAACTGCCTTCAGGTTCCTGTTCTACCTGCTGCTCTCAGCTGGACAGATGAAAGTGGGGCAAGGTGTAATAAATCTGTAGACAGGAGGTTATCTGTTCAATTACGAGTTTGGAAATACACATCAGGTTGCAGCGAATGAAGAGACACCAAGTTAAAAACTCAGAGCATCGTTAACTAGCGTCCTATAACTGAACTGTTGAAAGTGGAGAGTAATATATCTGCATATGGAGGGACATGTTCTTTCAGCTTAACTATATATGTATATATATATTTATATATATACCTTTTGTTTATTGTATACAAGGCAAAACCTGGCTGAACATGTGGGACCTGGTTAAAATACAGCTGTAATAATAACATTGGCATCCTCATTTTTGTAAATACTGTCATGACTAAAGATGACAAGCAGTTGGCATTTCTGTCTCATGCCTCCTCTGCAAAATACCATTCTGTAGAAGATCTGATGCTGCTGTCAACCACTTCCTTTGGGCTCTTCTAAGTTTGTTTTATCTTACTGAGAAAAATACCGTACTTTTTAAAGAAAAACATGACACTCATCTGCTGTCCTGGAAATATCTATAGGTCCTGGCTGATAAATGATTGACAATGTATTATATTGTGACTAATGGATGTTCAAGAGGTAAATTATCGTTATTCTGTGTTCTACAGTACAAATTTTCACTCCAATGATTTTCAATGTATTGCTTTACAAAGCTCCCCAAATGTGTCAGGTCAAGGTGCAAGTACTAATACAAATTATTCCATCGAATCTGAGACAAAGGGAAAATGGGATATTTTGACTACTTGATGATTTCTGAGGGGGTTTGGGTCAAATTTTAAGGGGGACAAGAGGTATCAGACCTGGTTTGCTGTGAAATTCATGAGTTACTCTATTGGTTTTGCTATTTTCAAGAAATGGTGGTAACTCTGGGGGAATGCGTTTGTGGTTACTTAGCACAGCCAGAGACTTTCACTGGCATGTCTCTGTCTCCGAAGCTTTGCCAAAAGTCTGAAGGGCCCTATGGTGATCTCCAAGTGTCTGACAGGCCTTGGCAAGTTCCCCTAATTAACTTGAAGGCCCTTGCAAAGCCTCTGTGCCTTATAATGAGTCCAGTCAACATTTAAAGTCACGTTGTGAAGCAGATCTCCTCAGTTCCCAAAGGGGTTCCCGTTAATCTCCTCAGCCCTGTTGAGGTCTTCAGCTGGAGAGACTCTGACAGAGGGCAAATGTTGTGAGGAATTTCTAATCCTAAGAGGGACTCTTGCAGTAATCTGAGGTGCATCTGGTCAGGTTAACAGTGTTTATGAAGGCATCAAGAGTAGCTTGGGGGCCAAGGGAAAGGAAAAAAATGAAAAAAACCCAAACTTTGGATCCAGTTGTAGCAAGCAGGAGCCCAAGATATGCTAATTAACACAGCTGCCATCAAGGATGTAATCTAATTTGCATACTTGGTAGTGAATAAATGCTTCCATATGGCAGAGTACCAACATTTTTCCTTGACAACTTTATCAAAAAGCTAATGGAATTTGTATGCAAAAGAAAACTTTTTCCAGCTTGACTGAAGATAACAAACCCAGTAAAGGAAGTGAGAGAAATGCAGGGGGGAAAGATCTTGTTCAAGAAAAGTAGATATTAACAAGCTCAGAAATTATGTTTTAAGTATTTTGCTAATGGAGTAGTAGGAAAACTCAGAAATGCTCTAAAATGTTCCCCAACCAACTTTAGCTGTTTCCTCATCTCCTTGTCCCAACCAAATCCATGAAATGGCCTTACGCTTGTACATCCTGTACATTCACCACTGCCAACATGAGGCAGATGCTCAAATGCTCAGGTGCCCAAAATGAGCCAGATGCTCAGATGCTGTACTACTGGACTTCCTGATGCGTGTAAGCCCACAAATCCATCCCTGCCTTCAGAGTCCTGGACTAGCACATGATTCACTGTGTGTGGCAGCAGAGCTCCCCATAGTGCATGAGAGTATTGCAGACTGTCTCAACAGTCATGTCATCTTCCTGGTACAGGGCATCTCTCTTAATCAAATGGGTGACTTCCAAAACCCTGTGCATATGTCTCATTCAGCTAGATGAAACAACTTTTTTTGACCATAGGAACTGCTGTTGAAGATGGCCCTCAATGATGGGCCACACAATGGACCACACTGTTCTGAAGTGGCTCCAGTATTTGAGGGAGGCTATGGATCTCTGTGTTGGAAATGTATGTCTGATCAGTCACAGGCTGACCACTGAAGTGGCCACTGTGTCATCTCTGGGCATCAGAGGTCTTAGCCAAAATCAACAAGGTAACTTAAGAGTGAAGATACTGATTCAGGGGAGCACTTTTCCCCATGAATGACTGCTTTTCGCACTAAAACAGAAAGTGGTGGGTTAGAAAGTTGCAAATTCAGCTGACCATGTGCAATCTCCAGCCTTTCAGACACTTGTTGCACTTCCTGAAGAGAAAATAGAAAACATTAGTGGCATGTTCTGAAAAAAATCCACAAATCAAATTCTGCCCCTGTGGACTTTCCCAAAAGCAGGTACTCTCTGTTAGGAGGATTCTGGGCTCCTGGGGATCTTCAACAGCCTTTTCTTTTGAGATCTTTGCCTGGAACAGGGCTGCCTGAGAAATGACTACTCTATTTGTTGTGTAAGGTCCTTCACTATGGTCTTAAAAAAAGAAATTGGAATTATTGGGCATATCTGTCAATAAGTTATTCATAAGCTATCTGTAAGTGGTCAAGAATAAGAACTTCACACTGATATGTCCAATACACGCACAAACAAAATAATGTACCTGGGTAAACCAAACACAGGGCTAAATGACCTATCAGGTAGTAGAGTAAACTGAGCTGAGTTTAAACATACCTATATAAGGAGCCATACAATTGCTGTTAACCAGATTATAGAAATTTTCCCAACCAAAACGTAGTAAGAATGTTTATACATGTGCTTATCCATAGATTTTTGTGTTGTCTCACTCAGACTTCATGCTTGAACACATTGCTGGGATACAAGCCAGGGCACAAGGCAGCTAGTGAGTATCAAGCTTAGTCTAGTCATCATTGTCCTTTTGTACTCATTCTGATCAATCAGGAACAGGTATTTCAATAATCCTCCACTGCGCAGCTGAGTTAAGGTCTCGCAGGTAGCCTTACCTGATCTGAGTTCTCTCTCCATTTTTCTCAGAAAAATTTTTGTAGCCAAAGGAGAAGAGAAACAGACTTATTCATATGTTAAAAAAAAATAAAAAATTCAGTGTTGAAACTCAAGGAAAATGGAAAATTTCTATATAGCTATAGATTTTATAAAACAGAACCATGGTTGGAGAATTGATTTTCAGCCTTGCTTGTAGATTCCACCTTCAATAGTCTTTAAAAAATCTCTTTTGTTGAAATAGTTGAAATTTCATTACAAGTATGATTCCAGCTGGGCAAATTTTTTGTGTTGTTTTTGTTCTGGTTGGTTGTTGTCATTGGTGTCATGTAGTTACTGTGTGCATTTGGTTTTGTTTATGAATATTCCAGAAAGTAGTTCAAAATGTTTGTTGGAAACCAAAATTTGCACTGGAAGGAGTGGATTAGCAGGGAGGTACCAAGCCACATGACATTCAATTGCAGCAATATTGCATTTTTAGAAGACTGGAAGGTTTTATTTCAACAAGGTCTGAGCACTTTGTTCTGATTTTCAACTATTGACTTATTTATTACTTTTATTTTTAACATCAATTCAGTGACAATAATATGGAAGTTGAAGAAAATGAGACCTACATTTTTAGGATATTTGATTTCAGATGGACCATGCTGATGCCTTCCAAAGCAGATATAATTTCTCTTTTGTGATACTTACATTTTTGGTTTAGCTGTCATTTTTCTCACAGAGGATGCATTTAGGATGAAAAGGAATTCTGCAATATTAGAAACTCTCGGTGAAAGGGAAATTCTGAAAATGGGATTTCTCTAAAACTCCTCTAGCAGGTCTGAACTACAGCAGCAAAATTACTGTCCGTATTAACTGTCACTGATACAATCTGGCTTTCCACTGACCAGTGCAGGGGTTTTTTCTGCATAGGATTGACACATACACCAGCTTCTTGACATATGTGAAAACTGGAGTGCTGGAATGCACCCTGTCACCAGTTTCCTTTGGCAGCAGTGCCACACAGTCATGAGTAACATGCATCCCCTCTGACAGGCAGCTGATATGCCTGGAAGGGACCCCTGCCCTGGCTAAGGCAGGTGGAATACAAGGCCAGTTGAGCTCACCAGCCCAGATTCTACTCAGAGTTTTAAACAGAAGTTGCTCTACAGGAAGAAGCACCCTGAGACAGCTGCTATGGAGAGCTTTCGGCTCTGCTCCATGGACTCATCTTCAAGATTTCTGTTGAAATAAATCACCTGGGGTTGTAGTTGTGTGTTACTGAAACGTGGATGTGCACCAGCAAGGTGCCTCTACAAGTTACTACAAAGCTTCCAGAACTGTTTTCTGCCCGAAGTGGTGAGGGCATAATTATTTGGCCTCCATCATCATTGCCTCCTCTTTCTTCCACCCCTCCCATATTCTGCTGCTGGGACAAGGCTGCAGCCACAGCAGACCCCAGGCTGCCTGGCTGCCTTCTCCCCATGCATATGAAGACAGCAGCAAACCTGGCTGATGCACTGGGATCTTTAGCTGGTCAAAAGCTTCTTCCTGCTACAGTGCAATGTCACTAAAGGTCATCTCCTCCTTGTTGCTAACACTGGCCAAGAGAAATCTAAATCGATCTTCATAGAGGTGAAAATGCCAAGCAAAATCCTGACACCAGGAGACAGCTGCACTTATATCTCCATCTTTCACCAGAGGTCAATTCACTGTGGTAAAGGCAGTTTCTGCTCTGTAGCCAGCACTTGCTGCCTCAAACTAGAGCTGAAGAAACATCATCTGAGCCAGCACAGCCCTTATTTCTTTCATATCCCCCTTGTCAACAGTTTGAAAATGAGATGGCTAATTTTGTGCCTGACAAGAAAGGACGGATCATTTTCTCAGATGCTGCTATCAGCAGAGTCAGTGCTGGTACACTCTCCGAGGGAGTCCCCAAACTACAGGTTACTGGCAGGCAGACAAACTCTCGCTGACAGCCATTTGTGACCAACTATGAAACACCATCTGCTGTAGTTGGAGGGAAGGAACATATCCAGCAAGCGATACCACTGTGAGAAATGATTTTGTGTGTTGACACACAGCAGTCTTTAGACAGCCCCAAAGAATAAGCCTACTTTGTTTTTCCAAATTTGTGTATGGGGAAAAGAAACATTTACTCTTATTGGGGGTCCATGGGTGAGAATTCCTGGGTTTATTTGTATTGAAGCCAGAAAAAGAAAGGGTTTGATGTGTCCATGTTATATTAACAGGTGTACTAAATACAACCATGAACTGAGCCAAATGTATCTTTAGCAATGTCATGTTGGGGGGGTGAAGCCCTATCTGATGGCTAAAACACCCACTCAAGAGTGAATCTGACATGGACTTGCTTATGGCATTGGGCAATACCCATCCCTTCTCTTTGGAATTGGGCTCTCAGATTTGAGGAACGCAATAACATTTTTTCTTCGGGTGACTGTAGCAAGGATTAGCTAGTGTTTGTTCATCCCTCTGAAATCCCTGTAGAAAGGGGATAAATAAATTTTATTAAAGTTCAGAGACAAGTGTCTGCTTCTGAGTTTGTTAAGCAGACAAACACAAAGTCTTTACCTTCAGCATGTGGGGATAAAAACAAAACAAACAAAACAAAACAAAAGACATTTTCAGACTTGCAAAGATATTTTGAAATGTTAGGGTCATTTAAGTGGCTCAAGTGCAAAAAATGTACCCATGTGTGCCCAAAGTGCTGTCGAAAAGCAAAAAACTTCCCTTGGTAACTAACACAGGCAGCAGATCCCAAAAGTTTCAGGAAAAGGGATGTTCGACTCCCTCACAGGAGGAAGGAATCCTACTTGCTCATTAGCATAAATAAGGCATGCAGCCAAAGGCATATGCCAGCTCTTCCCTCTCTGGTCAGAGAATGAGGCTTTCATTTTTAAGAGTCTTAATAGTTCTGTGTCTCATGATTAAGTAATGAGAGCTGGCATCCAAAGTATCTGAAGTTCAGCTGATCGTGCATTATCCTTGCAGGCCCTGGAAGACTATAAACCAAAATATTTTCAAGCTAAATATGCAGATGAAAGAAAAATTTGAAAAGATACATCTTAAAACTACAGTTCAATCTTAAAGCAGAGAAATATCAAATAATCATGACAGATTATCATCTTATTTTTTTGAATTCTAGTAAAATTTTTCAACACTGGCACATATCTAAATGCTTTTGTATTTTTATATATGATTTTGTGTAGATACATGCATGTGTTTCACACCGCTTCTTTGAAATCCAGCCTGAATTTCTGTGAAATGGCAGTGATAGCAACGTTTGTCATCAGCTTGCAAGGATTAAATACAGTTTTACTGTAGAAATTCTTTCTGAAGGCTAACAGCAGATGTCTGGATTCAATCTCTTTAGGCCCGTATATGTCACATATTATTGGCTGCAGGAGGGCTTGATCCAGACCCTGTTGAAGTCAGAAACACACATCTGTGTGCAGTGTCGCTCATATTGGAGCAGAAGGGTTTGGGCATCCCTTTGGCTCAGGGCTGGACCCAGAGGTAGTCTGTGGAAGCTCCAATCCTGCATGTTTCCATGGCAGATAGGAACAGGGACCAGAAGAGGGGCTGTAGCAGGGCAGAGAAGGGGAGGCAAACCCACCTCCAGCATCCAGTGGACAAGGCGATGGGAGCATGGCCAGACAGCAACAGGGGACAGAGAGAGAGAGTGGGATAGATGAGGGCTTTCAGGAAACCTTATTTATGATTTAAATATGCTGTCACTTGTCCCTCTGCAATATGAAAACCAAATCTAAACATTTGTCTGTAGAATCAGGTGATGACTGGCCCTCTACTGTCTCAAGGGGGGCAGGAAAATGGTCCATGCACCTGCCACCTAATTCAGTTTAAAACCTGACACATTTACCAAGAGTGGGCTGGCATAATGAACTTCATTCATGCTGTCAGTGGAGTCAATAACTTATCCCCAACTGCTTTTGTCTCCCTGGCGGCAGTGCCTCTGATCGGGCTGAGGTACTTATTCAAGTAAAATTTATTTTCAATTGCAGGCCATAATACTACTGGCACAAGCCTGGCTTTGACAGAAGCTTTTGCTCAAGGCTAAACTATTGTTAAAGTTTGTGCCCATTGTCCGGGGTCTTTGATCTGTCAAAGCTGCTTAACAAGCTGGTTAAAAACTGTTTCAAATAACAGGTGTGTCCTTTGAGGACACAGGGCCATTTTTCAACTTCTTTAAAAGACTAGTCCAGTAGCTGACTAAAATTTACATGCTGGTTGGTGGTGATATATGTAAAGCACTTTTAAAGCAAGAAATTCGATTTAGGGGTTTATTTCCCTGAACTTCCTTGTGGTTTGTTGTTGGTTTTGTTTTGTTTTGTGGTTTAGGTTTTTGGGATTTTTTTTCTGAAGAAGTAAAAAGATTTACAAGGTGTTTCTCTGGGGCCTTGGAAGTATTTAGTGGAAAGATGATTGAGATGCTAAATCTGCCTGCATCATTACAATGGCACCCAGTCACAGTAAAGCAGTGTTTGGAGCAGCAAACACCAGTGAACAGGAGAAAGCTTATGATGGAGAGGAGCAAAAGTGGGGTCATATGGGGCAGGCTTTGCTGGGGCAGGCTCAGGATGGGGGGGACACTTCCCCTCCAGCTCAAGCCTGCCCTGGTGCAACTGTGCTGCCCCAGCCCACCCCTGCCCCTCCAGCTGCCTCCTGGATCTGCTGCTGATTCCGAGAGCTGGTAGCATGGTTAACATGTCCAGGATCTGCTCTCACTACCCAGAAATCCAAATTTCTGGGAGAAGATCCTTATTGTATCTTTGGTACTCACTGCATAAGCCAGGCCATTCATGCGTGGTCAATGGCCTGAAAAAATTTCCTTTGAATGGTCCATATGTCAGCTATATTCTGTAGGACGTGCGAAAAATGGTTCCTCCCCTTCACATATGTTTGAAAACACAACTGAGGTCCTGAGAGATTTAACCAGTTTTAACCCAATCCAGTTGTTTTTTTCTTGAAAAAAGAAAAAAAAAAAGAAAAAAGGCAAATGTTGCCCATGGTCATTCTGAAATGCATGGAGCTGGCCTAAAGGTTTAGGAAAAAGGGTTAAGGGACCCTCACTGTATGTGCATTGTGTGTGTTAGGGAGGATATGAAAAGAAGGGAGGATAAACATATTCAGAGTTGGTTTTCCCTCCACTTCAAATCAATTATGATTATCAAATTATAGAGCTGCTGGTACTGCCATTTCGGTCCACACCAAGAATTTCTGTGCCCTTCCAAGTTCCAGTTGAGCACATAAATTGAGCAATAAATCAGTCACAACTTCTAAACCTGTATGTGCCTGCAAAGCCCTGCCAAAGGCCAAGGAGTGAATTGGTGTCATCAATGCAGTTAGAGGTGACTGGTACACTCCCAGACTGCTGACTGCAGCCTGCTGCACAGGTATCCCAACTTGTGCCACAGAGGTACAGAGGGTGTAGAGCCCCTGGGAGACTCACTTGCAGCTGTAGCCAGGTAGCTTTTGTTATACAATGTATTGAACATCTCTTTGTGGGCAGTCACTGCAGTTCCCAGTGCTGGCAGAGTGCAGGGCCTCCGCAGGAGTGAGCTGTGCAGAGGAGGGGCAGACAGCAACCTCACAGGCAGCTCTGCAGCCAGGCAGGGAGCATGAATAAAAACATGTGGTGTTTAGGACACAGTTGCCCATCTTTGACCTGCAGAAATAAGCACCTTCAGCCAGCGAAGGCAAGGCCTTCAATAGAAAAAGAAGAGATGAATGTTCCCCTTATACAGCAGACAAGCTGTGGCACTTGTTCTCCTCCTTCCCCTGAGCTGCGCCCAGCAGCTCCCCTTGCTGGAGAAGCTCGCATACCTTGACAGATGAGCAAAACAAACTGAATTAATTTTGCTTAAAAAGTGAGCCTGCTTCCTAGGCATATTTTTCTTAAACAATCCTACCTATACCAACAAGGTGCCACCAGCTTGTTAGTTTAAGGAAGATGGTGAAGAAAACAAGCACTTTGTCAAATGTAGTAGTTTTGTGAACATTCCTAAACTGAAACAAGAATGAAAGAGAAAAAACAAAGCTTTTCAGAAACTGCTGAGCTATGCTCACCATTAGGATCATTACAACTGTTCAAGGATTACTTTGGCATGTGTCTGTGCCATCAATTAACTCAGAGGCTACTTTTAGAGCAATTCATTTTTGGCATTCAAACATAGCCAGAAAGATGCGAGATAGAGGACAAACTCCTGTTGCAAGGCTGCAGTTCAGCTGCTGATCTCTAAGCAAAGCTGTCTGTGACTTTACTGGCCACTACATCATCTACAACATGTTTTCGTCAACCCAGTGGCGGAGTCCATGTCTGAGGGCAGGTTAAAGGTCTCAGTGAGAAAAGACCTGTTACTGACCAGACAAATTAAGACAGGTTTTCACTTTCTCTATAATCTAGATTAAGACATGCTTCTCTGTGCAAAGGAATGTAGAGAAGTCCACTATTCTCAGTTCTTCTCTGCATTTTTCTGATGTGAAATATTAAATGTGCTTGGGTTTAAAATCTGATTTTCCCTTACCCATTACATTCAGTGTGGTATCTTCAATGCAGTGCTGAAACATAAAAATAGGGGCTATTGTGATCTCTCCAGTAAGAAGAGTGTCACAGATGGAAACAAGAGCAGTTGCATAATGGCAAATGCTTTTGGGGAAAATATGAAAATTATCTATAAAGTAGCCTAAGGACTCTAAACCACTTTAACGTTACACCCCCTTTAATGTTACCATATAACTGTGACCTACAAAGTAAAATAAGAAAATGCTATGAAGTGGTAGATGTCCAGTAAGACCACCAGACTATTACAGGAAGGTATCTGTAGCTATTATTTGTCACTAACTGTTATTTATATTGCACATGATTCAACAGATGGTCAGGCAGATGCAATGGCAAGGTGAGACAACCACAGCAGTGAAGGCTGGAATAGAAGATGCTGCAGCTGGAGGAAGAGGGCTGCCCATGGAGAGAGATGGATGGAGCTGGTGGTTGAGTGAGGGGATGAAAAGGAGATGTTCAAGTGACTGAACCTGACAATCTCAAAGAAAGGGTCAGCTGCTGAATGTGCTGCTGACAGCCCTGCAAGATGGAAGACATGCTGGGCTCTTCATAAGGACTGACCAGGTAAAGGAGTCTGTCCCAGTATGCCTACAAGAGAAGGAGCTGAAATGCTGATATTGCACTTACAGAAGGGCTGTCCTTCTGCTGTATTGTTGGGAACAGTTAACCCCAGAGATCTCAGGTAAAATCCACGTGAGCAGAAGTGAAGAAGCAGTCTGTGCTGATGTGATTCAAGGTATTTAGTTAGTACTGCCTTTTCCTGTAGGCAGGATTTTAGGCAGAAACTTGGACCCAAAGACACTGTAAAGAAGTGTC
This sequence comes from Campylorhamphus procurvoides, assembly GCA_013396655.1. Taxonomy (NCBI): domain Eukaryota; kingdom Metazoa; phylum Chordata; class Aves; order Passeriformes; family Dendrocolaptidae; genus Campylorhamphus; species Campylorhamphus procurvoides. The sequence continues at coordinate 214,864 of WBMV01000322.1, forward strand.
ATGATTCAAAAGTGTGGATGGAGTGCTGCCAAACTTATGAAATGCACCAGTGAAAAGAACAAAACACTGCAACCTTTTAGGAAACATAATAAAAAAGAGAAAAGTAAAGTTTTCTCTTTGGATCATAGTTTTGCACTGATAAGTTGAATATGCTTAAACAAGTGAAGGATGGGACACTAAGTGCAGCTTGCCTGGTTTCAGCAGGTGAAAAGAAAAGGGGATTAGTTTCAGGGGAAAGCCGTAAGCTTCATATTCGATCTGTGTCTGAAACCACATCTCCACAAAGTATATGATCCTTACACAGCAGAAAGCAAAAACCCTGTGCTTTCCCCATCTGCTTACAAATTTTGGAGTGGAAAAAGTAAGAGAAGCAGTATTGTGGATTCATTTTTCTTGGTGGAAATTTGATGAAAGGCAAGGAAGGGCTGTCGCTGGACATATGATGAATTCTGATACTGAGAACTATTTTATGTCCATGTGTCATATTTATGAACTGATAAAGTGTCTGTGGAATGTGCGTCCCCACTGCCACGGGCATCTTTTGCCCCATGTTGATGAAAAACCGATGGAAGAAGGATTTCTTGCACATGGCACAGAAGTAGAAATAGACATTCTTTACAGATTCATAGTTCAATAAACCAATCATGCACAACTGGGAAAAGCTAAGCAGAAAAAGCCAAAGAGTGATGGAAGTAAATCAAATAATGGGGACCTTGATCAGTTAATAATTCTGATAAATAACTCACTTCAGAAAGAAAATGTATTCTCCTGGTAATATGGAGAGAAAGACAAACAGAAAGAGATGACGAGGGCAAAAGCTTGCTTTAAGGGAGAAAGACTGAGACTACATCTATACAAAACATGCCTGTGACCGTTACTTAGCTCTGAAGCCAACTGGCACAGACTGGCGTGTGTCCACATTATTAAATTCTTGCTTTCCAGGCAGTGTGGCTGAACACAAATTGCCTGCTGGGATTGGCCTTTGGCCTATGCTATGCCCAAATTATGCCTAGGAAATGTTCAGGGGAGAGTTGGCTGTCTGGAGCCAAAACATGCCAGGAACTGTTGTAACAATTTGACTCTGTAAGTAATGGAGCTACAGTGGCTGAGAATATTATGTGGGACTGATTGATTTACTAGGAGAGATGAAGTCTATGATTAAGCTTGGAATGGAAATCTTGGACATCTTATAGAACCCTGAGAAATGGAAAGCTATAGAGCACCCAACAGGCACAAGAGAGTGATGATGTGAGAGAGGCAGGCATCTACAGATGCACTGAAGTGGCATAAGAAAAAGCTTATATCCTGGCAGAAGTAATGGAAGACATGACACAGTGGGGATGTACATTTTCACCTCTGGAAAGGGCAAAGAGGCTGTGCTGGAGAGTCTAGGGAATGACAAACCATGGAAAGAAGAGTCACAATCTTTGGAAAGACTGCGCTCAAGTGCTTCTGTAGAGTATACCTCATCCTGCTTCAAATTTGAACACTCCTAAGCCTTCCAAAGGTGAGAAAGAAAAATAGATGCATGCACTGATTACAGATACAGTCTTAAGGCCACGAGGAGCAGGCAGCCTAGAGGCCTGTGTGAACTGGAGCCTGCTCAGAAAGCACTCCCCAAAACACATGGAGCTCCTCTAACCTAGAAACTACTGCATCCACCTCCCATTGAAGCCCTCAGATCCATCTCATTTAGGTCATTTACCAATTTATGTGACTCAAAGGCATTCAGACACTGGTAACAATCTGAGCCTTTGCATGGAATACAAAATTACACACAAGGCGTCCATGGTTTCTAGCCCTGGCAGGACTGTTTCTGATGTATCTGTAGCCTGTTATAAGTATTAGCACTTAAACACTCCGAAGTGCTGTTGAAACTCAATTCTCAGTGTGCTCAAACAAACTATAATCCCACTTATGGTCACCACAATTGTGACTAATTTCTGTCACTGTCACTTGCAGTTTTAGGAGGAAAGCCAAGTGCTGAAGCTGGGGATGGAATCTCTCAAAGCAGACGTTTCAAGTTGCCTTTCTCCTAGTGCCTGAAAATTCCCTTGCTGCTTGAAGATCTGACAGCACAGACCACAAAATCCACTATGGCAAATTCCTCTGCAAAGCATGAGATAGGAGAGCACAAGGGGCAAAGTACATTTTTAGTTGTCTGCTCCTATACAGCACTTAATAGATTTCTGTTTATCACAAAAAAAGTCTGTAAACAGGATGTTTTGTGTGATCACTTTATTGTTCTTCTTCTGACCCCGTGGGTGAGGACTCACAACTCCCTCAGGTAAAAGGTCAGATTTTGTAAAACTAAGTTCCTATTGTGAAATTTGTTCTTTGCTTTTTAAAAAATACAAGTGAAATCTCATGTTTTTCAGAAAGCCACCTAACAGTCTGCAGCTGAAACACAGCAAAGTAGCACCTGGTGCATGACAGTCAGAGCCACTGGATAGAAAACAATTAAAACAAGGGGAAATGCATTAAGAAAAAAAGAAAGAAAAAGGAAAAAAGTACACCTCCCCCCCCCAAAAAAAAAAAAACAAACACAAAAAGTAGGTATGCAGAAAGGTCATTTAGCATTGTCAAAAACAGAATGCATTTTTTGTAACACAAACATCAACTTTACATTAGCAAAAGATTTGTAAAACATTTCCTCTGGTGGTGTAACTAAAGCACTATCACATCCTCGTCTCCATCCCTGACATGGGACAGGGTTTTCTGGAAGTGACACAAGTATTCAGAAACCATAGCTCCTTCCCTGCCATTTTTTGGGATTGACTGGTCTGTATTTAAATGTCTTTGAAAACAATGCATGTGATACTATAAAAATAAAAGGAAGAATTACTTGTTCTTTATTATAATGGAATGCCTATCCAATGATCATGAAATTCTATGCACTGATATTTAAGCACTAATAAACTTTCCTTTCATCTAGTTGGTCTAGATAACAACTGAGAGTAGTATAATATTACTGGCTAATGCTCCTGTTCCTACCTGCTGTAACCAGGAGCTTTTGTGGTTCAACTCTGCTATCTCTGCCTTAAAAATTGAGTCTTACTTGCCTTTATTAGCTTACAAGGCATGGGGACCAGGCCCTGTGCAAATCTCTTTTATTGTCAGCACTCTACATGTTTTTCAAGGGATCCATTAGTTTTTGAGTTATAGGTCTCCACAAATCATCTCCATAATAAATACTAAATTACTGCATTGCTTGTAGTTTTTTCCCTTGCCCATCTGGCAGACCTGGCTGTTCTGCCAGGTATCTTTCAAGATGTACATGTCAACTGCAACAACACTTTGCGGGAAAACAAACAAATATAAAAATATTGAATTAAAGTATTGATTTGCAATCTTCTACCAAGGCTATATAAAACCTTCTCCTGAACCCACAAAAGCTTCAGAGGATTTTGGGGACCTAGGCACAGATTTTGGTCGTGCAGTCTTAACTGATCATACTTCTATAAAGTTTTTCCTGTCAGCCATACTTTACCATTCTGCAGCTGCACTATCCTTACATGGGTGCCTACTTCAATATAATATCAAGAAAAAGGATGGTTTCAACTTCAGAAGAGGGAAATGAAGGGCACGAGAAGGAAAATTTGTTGGGTTAAGCAGGCTACAGGCACTTCCATTCGTCCTTTTAGTGTCTGCAGCTCAGTGTCTCCTACTCAGCAATTGTTCAGTGCACAAAAGGGAGCACAGCTACAGCTACAGCTCCATGAAAGACTGTATCACCTCCCTGATGTGGTGTAAGATTCATAGTTCCTCTTTGTTTTATTCATTTGACCCTAAAACCTTTTTAATCAACCTGATTACTTGAAAAAACAGAAACCACAAAATTATCAATAATTAAAGAAAAACAAAGATTCTTTGTTTAAAAAGTGGTTACACAACCAGAGGAAGATACTTCTGTGAATGTTGGGGGTGTTTTGTTGTTTTTGTTTTGGTTTGTTTGTTGGGGTTGTTTTGTTTTGTTTTGTTTTGTTTTGTTTTATCAAAGTGTAGCTTTTTATTCAAAAGGTTCTATAATACAGTTTTATTTTCTGGAGACTATTTTGTTCTTGCCCTGTTTCCCTACTCAAAACACTCTAAGATGGCACTTAGGGACCTAGTTTAGTGGTAGACTTGCCAATGTTAGGTTTAAGATTGGACTCAATGGTCTTAAATGTCTTTTACAACCTAAATGTTTCTATGATTCTAACGCTCAATTCAGCTACCTAAAACCAGGTATTTACTGCTTCTGAGATGCCTTAAGTTTTCTCACCTAACCTCTCCTGCTGGTCCAGTAAAATATGAATGCTCAGTGGGTTCTGGGTCATTTTTGGCAGTACAGTTTGGATGTCACAAGGTATTTCTAATGACACTGAATGCAAAGCAACAAACTCAAATCCTTAAATTTCACAGAACTTCAGTGAAAGGTGTCTGCTTGCGTTTTAGTATTTAGCTGGCACTTAGCTACAAGTTTGCTGTTTCCATTTCAGATCTGAGAATGGGTTTGTGTACCTCCAAAGTGACCATTTTCCCCAACAATATTACTACATCTAGTAAAGAATTATACTGCCCTTCTCAATCTTGCCCCTGTGTTTTCCCTGGCAGCAGCACAATGTCATCTTGTGACTACACTTTCCAGCTCAAATACATGCCTACTTGCTCCTGCAGGAGGGAAAATGGAGCCGCAAAGAATAAAAAAAATATAAAATAAAAATGTTCGTTTAGGAGCAAATAGGAAAATACAAAAGAAAGTTGGAGGGAAGCAGAGCAAGACACATGCATTTTAAGAGGCACAGATCCTTATTAGTTTTGCTTGGAGAGTAAGGCCCCAATCAGGGCAGTTAGGCAGTCAGCCTGAGGTCTGGACCTGGGGCAGGGGGTAGCAACCAATTTAAAAAATTACTTTTTTCCCATATTACCTTTTTTTCCCCCTCTGTGACTTCAAAGAAAAATGATTTGCTCATTTGGTAATAACTGATGGGGACAGTGAATTACTAAGCAAGGCCCCCAGCCCAGTGCTTATCTCCTTGCCAATAAATCTCTAAACTGAAGCAATGAAGCTAAGTACTGCTGCTATTTCTGCATTTTATTTCCATATTAATCAAAACAAAAGCCAACCTCCACCTCCTCCCTGGCCCCGTAGAGGTGGGGAAGAGATGCCCTGTGAAGGGATGGTCTGAGTTGGACTAGTTAGGTGGGGGGTCTGGTGGGATGGGAGAGTGGAGGAGAAAAGGAACCCCACAACTTGCAGAGCTGAATCAAACACCCAGTGTCGGGGGGACTGGTGTTAAATTTGTGGCAGAACCCTGGAGGTGCGAGCAGGATTCCCCCTCATGGGAACTAGGAAACACTAGGAAAAGAGGGAAAGCTGCTTCCCCTGAGACTAGCAGCAGCACCTGCCTTCTCCACAGCACAGCTGTGCTGAGACCGAGTGGACAGCAAGGTGATGAACAAGTGAAAACAAATGGTGTCCACCAGCCTGGGATATATTTATACTATATTTATGTTTACATTTATATGATCTCTGTGCACACACGTGTATGTATTTTATATACGTGCACACAAACATTTCTCACTTTTGTGGTGAAAATGAAAGGAGTTTCCTGAGAACACCAAGCTCACGTCTATCCCTGGAGAAGCATGCCTAGTGAAACTGTCCTGTGCCATGCTGAACCATGCTGTACTGTGCCCTGCCTGCCCCGACTCTGCAACCCCATTGCCAGACAGGGACGAGCCCACAGGATGGGCGCTGCCAGTCTCTGCCACTACAGGAACTTCTCTGCTTTCTTATTTCTATCCCTCAGCTCCTTCCTGCCCCACTTTTTTTTTTTAAATTAATTTGGGTTTATTTTATTTATTTCTCATGTGTGTTTGTGGAGGTAAACCCTCCCAAAGAAAATCCCACCCTTCCCCCTTCTCTCCGCATGGGTAGTTTCTCCAGAAGTTGTTCCATTGTTGGTTATTTCTTTTTTTCTGGGGAAGTGGAAGGGTGCAGAAGCCCGAGGAGAGGGCCAGAACACGGAGACTTGAGTTTCTGTTGATGAGACCGAAGTTTCCTCCGCGGCAGAGAGCAGCCGCTCTCCGAACGTGCCTCCTCGCCCGCGGCATCGTTATCTCCAAGTTGCCTCGTGTTTCCCCACACATCGAAGAGAATGAAACAGCATCTGTTCGGATGCTCTTTCCCTTTCCCCTTCTCCACCGGTGAGAACGTGAAATCATGGAGGCGACTCTGGCGTTTGACTCGCACCGCCTGGGGCACGTTGCCTCTGCGGAGGAGCCGGGGGGACGGGACATTTATCACCCCCTTTCCTGACGACTCGAAACTCTGCCTCAGCCGCCTGCGGCTGCTCGGTTCCTTTTGCTGGGAAAAGCGCGAAGCGGCCCGTGCACCCTTCGCCCGCCCTTGCTCCGCGCCTGGAAAACAGCCCGGCGTTCCCGGGGAACGCGGGGCAGAGCCCGGGATGGCTCTGTGTGGCTGAGTGGGGACCAAATGTCCCCAAAGAGCCCTTTTGCTGCGGCAAGGCGCCCTCCGTCTCCTGGAGAGAGGGGCTGAAAGGCAGAGATGCTTTGTGGCGAGGCAGCACTGCCGGATATAGCGACAGGTCCTGGACGGAGCGGTGACTTCGCCCTCTCGGCTGTCATTTACAGCCCAGTCCCGTCCCAAGCTCGGCAAGCTGTTGGCAGCCGCAGCTCTGGGGACAGCCTCAACCGCAGCAGCCCCGTCCCAGGCTGCCCCGCACGCCCCACGCCGGGGGGAAGGATGCAGGGCCCGGGGTATCGCGGCTTTGTGCCCCAGCCGTGTCAGCCCCGCACGGGGGTGTACGTCGGGGACAGCCGGGGCGGCTGAGGAGGGGCGGCAGGCCCCCGTCCAGACCGGCACCCCGGTTTCCCCCCGCTTGTGCTCGCCTTCTCATCGCTTCCCCTCTGCCAGCAGCGCTGCCGGGGAGAAGGGGGAAGTATGAGAGTGCCTCCGGCTGCCGGGGCCGGGCGGAGGGTCCGGTCCAGCCTCTCCTCCCGGGACGGGTGCCTGAGTCCTGCACAGAGCCCCGAACACAGTTTCGGCGGCCCCGGGGGGTCACCCCGCCGGCCCCCTCCTCAAGGACGGTCCCTCACGGAGCACAGGTTGCACCCCACACTCCCATGCCCACCTCCCGGTCTTGCGCCCCCTCCCCGCACATCGCGGGACTCTCCGGCGGCAGGACATCCTGCCTGATGCCTTAGACTTGGGCGGGCGGGATACTGGGCACGGCTGTGGCTTGGGCAGAGGCGAAAATCTCCTGGAAGGCAGAGGAATCGTGCACAGCTGAAAACTGAAAGGAGGGAAGGAAGGTGGGGGAGGAAGGAGAGGGAGAGAGGAAGGAAGGAAGAGAGGAAGGGAGGAAGGAGGGAAGGAAAGAACTGCATCATCTCTTGATCATCTTGCTGAATTATAGTAAGGATTTACTTCAGTCTGGGAGTGACTTTTTTTACAACGTAATTTGTTAGTTCAGTATGTTTTTTCGGGGCAAATACACATTCTTCTTTTCGTTTTCAAATGTTTGTATGTATGCTTATGTTTTAACGCTGATTCAGGTGCTGCAGTATTGCACAGCCCGTTTACCAGCACGGATCACCCACAGGTGCCTTCCAAAGTTGTTTGGCATTTCGGTTTAAATGCCCCACCTGTCCTTCCTCTGTCACTACTCAGCTTGCGAATGACTACCTTCTGCGTGTTTCTTCAGATCCTCCCAGGGCATCCGCTTTGGCATAAGGCAGGGGGCCAGGGTCTGGCGGGGAGGTGCAGGACCCCGCTCCCGTGTGCGGGGCCGGAGGGCTCTGAGACCCGCCAGCCGCGCTCCCTCGAGGATGCCGCACCCCACGGAGCACCGCCTCCCGGCGGGACAGAACGGGCTTTCCCAACCCTGCCCATTTGATAATTCCCTCCTGAAAAAGGGCCGACAGGTGGATCTCAAAAAAACAAAAAAAAGTTATTGCCCATAAACGTCCCAGCGCCCCTCCCCAGCGGTGCCCGCGGCCCGTCGTCCTGTTTGCGGGACCGACCACCGGCTGCTGAATTCCTGCCGGCCCCCAGCCTGGTGGAAAACTGTCGGAAGCTGCCCAGCAGCTCACACACAGCGCAGGACGTCGAGTTCGTGGCTGCTTCCGAGGCAGGGCGGCTCCCGAGCCGCACACGGGGATGTGCCGACCTCCCTCCAGCTGGGCCAGGGAAGTCCTGACGAAACCCAAAGTGATCAAATACGGCGTCTTTTACCGGCGTCCAGTCCCGGACAAAAGCGAGGCAGTCAGCTTGGAATTAATTTTTTATTTTATTTGGAAATCTCATCCAGAAACACTGGTCAATAATAAATATATTGATAGTTATCAAGAATATATAAAAAATAAAGACACGGTGTTGTCTTTGAGGCTCCAACCGAAAACAAACAAACAAACGAAATGAGTAATAACATTATTTCAAGCAAACTCCCGGGAAAACGTACCGAAAAGGAAATAAACGGCAATAAAGCTTCCTATTTAGTTATACAAGTCACCGATGTAGCAAGAGCTGACCCCGCATGCAAAAGAAAACCATAGCAAAGCAAAAAAAAAAAAAAAAACCCAAAACCAACCAAACAAACAAAAACCCCCAACAACAACAAAAGAAAACAAACAAGCAAACAGGATAAACCCAAAGTCATCAAGAGAAATTAGAACCCCAGCCAGCTGAACTAGCACATTTCACCGAGAGCAGGAGATGGGAGATTTGGCAAAACATCCGCAGGATGGTCGTGCTGTGTTTTCCTCTTTTTTTCTTTCTTTTTTTTTTTTCTCTTCACAGAGGGGAGAAGAAAAAGTACCACAAATAAAACCGCGTCACAACCAAATTTAGGGGAAACAAAGAAGCAAACAAACAAGAAACCACCCAACCACAAAAACCTCAAACCATAAACCATACTCGAAAACTTTAGTGAATTCTCTCGGAAGTCCCCGTTGCCAGGGAACCTGCCTATGACCGGTCCCCACGGGTGACAAGCTGGAGTGGGAAGCATGCATGCACTCTCTGGGCTATCTTGGGACGCCGCTGCGCTGCCGCAGCCAGGTTTGGAGCGGGAAATTTCGGAGGTGTCGCCGTGCGAAAGGAAAGAAAGGAAAAGCTGGGAAAAAGAAAGGGGGAAAGCCCCAAACCGATCTCATCGTCTCTTGGTAGCTGCGAACACTACAATGACAACCATGTCTTTTTTTTTTCCTTTTACATAGATTTTAAGGAATCATTTACATTTGATTACCATCAGCGGCATTATTATTATTATTATCATTATTATTATTATTATCATTATCATTCTTTTTACAACAGGGACTTTTATTTTTTTTCCAGTTAGTATAATAAGAAAACATCCCCAGAGGAGCCGGGTAGAACATTACCTTTGCAAGGTCCTTACTACACTAATCCCGTGTTACAGTGGGGTTGGTGGGACGGAGGGCAGAGGGGGCAGGTCCGTCAGCGGCCCGGGGGGCGCCGGCTGCAGCCCCCTCCCCGTCCATGGAAGCGCTGGCTCCGGCGCAGCCCCAGCGGCCAGGGAACACCCGCCCAGTCACTTCAGGAGGTCCTTGGTCTCCCCCGAGATCCTGGCCATNGAGTGGTGCCCACCGTAGATTTCCCCGACCAGCCTCTTCATCTCCTCCAGGGAGCTGGTGAGCATCAGGATATAGTTTCTGGCTAGCAGGAGGGTGGCGATTTTGGAGAGTTTTCTCACGGAAGGTCCGTGGGCGTAGGGCATCACCTCCCGCAGTCCGTCCATGGCGAGGTTGAGGTCGTGCATCCTCTTACGCTCCCGGCCGTTGATCTTCAGCCGCAGCTGCTGCAGGTCCTGCTCCGAAAGCTGCTTCTTGATTTTGTACTTGCTGCCTTCCCCTCCGGCCTTGGAGCCGTTCCTGGTGAGGCCTTCCCCGGACATCTTCTGCACCAGGTCGTTCTGGGTGGAAGAGACAGAGTTGAGCCGGCTGTCTTGGTGGTGGTGATGATGGTGNGGGGAGGCATCTGGCAGATGGTGCAGGGGCACGGCAAGCCCGCCCAGTGTTGGAAGCCGCTGCCGAGCTGCAGGGCGGGGGGTGTCGAGGGAGTCTTGAGCAGGGAGTGTGGGGGCCGGATGGTGCCAATGGCCGGCAGGGAGGCGGAGAGGGAGGAGGAGGTGTTGGCGGAGGACAAGGCACTACCGAGGATGGGGTGCACCTGGTGCACAGTGCCGGCGGCGTGAGGCGGGGGGCCCGGGGGGGGGCCCACCCCGCCGCCGGGGAAGGGCNAGGCCGAGTGGTGCCCACCGTAGATTTCCCCGACCAGCCTCTTCATCTCCTCCAGGGAGCTGGTGAGCATCAGGATATAGTTTGTGGCTAGCAGGAGGGTGGCGATTTTGGAGAGTTTTCTCACGGAAGGTCCGTGGGCGTAGGGCATCACCTCCCGCAGTCCGTCCATGGCGAGGTTGAGGTCGTGCATCCTCTTACGCTCCCGGCCGTTGATCTTCAGCCGCAGCTGCTGCAGGTCCTGCTCCGAAAGCTGCTTCTTGATTTTGTACTTGCTGCCTTCCCCTCCGGCCTTGGAGCCGTTCCTGGTGAGGCCTTCCCCGGACATCTTCTGCACCAGGTCGTTCTGGGTGGAAGAGACAGAGTTGAGCCGGCTGTCTTGGTGGTGGTGATGATGGTGGTGGTGGTGGTGATCTCTCAGGTACATCTCATCCATGTCTGGCGAGGAAGCTCTGCTGGAGACAGAGCTGGAGTCAGAATTCATTGTATTCGGGCTTCTGAGCAAGAAACTCTTCCCTGCTCTGGAGGTGGCAGAACAAGACAACTCTCCTTCAAAAAGCAACAAAAACGAAGCGAAAAAGAAATAAGTGGACGGCAGGGTCTGCCAGACAAGCGCTGGAAATGCTGGAGGAAGAGGAAAAATGCCCCTCTCCAATCTCTCTCCTCTCTCTCCCCCCGGTTACTCAGCCTGTTTACAGGATGGCTAGTTAGTGTATGCTTGGACTAACCTCAGCCTGAAAAAGAGGGGCTTTTATAGAGCTGCAGCAGAGAGCAGAGACAAAAGGAGCCCTCCTATGTATAATGGTCTAGTTAGGATGACGTGCCATTATTCAGGGCGGTGCGCTTTGACTGTCCCATTTAGCAAGGACCCCTATTCATATTCATTGTGGTGCCACCCGGGACACCTCAGCCACGGACCATCAGGAGTCAAGGAGACACAAAACCCCTCTGATTGACACCGCACACTCATCGCTCCGTGTGCGCTCCTTCTCCTCCCCCTGCCCCCTCATTTCCAATATAAAACCTCATCCCGTCTACAGTAGGAAGGCAGGGGGCTGCGAGGGGCTGCGCGCCTGCTCGGGGCCGTCCAGGAAACCTCAGTCGCGGGCGGCAGCGGGTAGAAGCCGCCTGGGGAAGTCCCCCCGCCACGGCGGGAATGAGTGTGGGACGTCGGTCGCCCCCGTCCTGTAGCATGCCAGGCTCCAGCCACGGCTCCCCGCTTTGTTTGCCTTTCCCTCCCTCCACCACTGTCCCCCCCGGCCGGGGTGTGTGGCTGGCCCTCTCCTGGGCGGGTTGGTCGCAACTGCCTCGTACCTGGGTCGCCGCTTTGTTTAAATGAGCGATGATGACTCGGGCAGCCGCCGCGGGAAGATGCTGGCTGGGAAACCCTCCTCCCCCCGGGCCAGTGGTTCCCTTTAAATAAACGGGGAAAGCCAGGGTGCAGCGGCAAGCCTGTGTGCTTGGCGGCGGGAGGGGGGCCGGCAGCCCCCGCTGGGAGGGCTCCGCTGTCCCCGGGCTCCGGCGGGAGGGCGGCGCGGCGCGGCGGGGCGGCCGGAGCTGCCGTCGGCGGGACCGAGAGGGCCGGGAAGGGAGTCAGCTCGGGGGGCAGCGCTGCAAACGTGCCCAGGCGTGCGCGCCAGTAAGTAGATGGGTCCCGGGCCCCGGCCGCAGCCGGTGGTGGCGCGGGGAAGGGAGGGGGGTGCGTGGGGATGGGCTGGTGGGAGCTCGACCGGGCAAGGCGGGCGGGGTGACACCTCCCCAGTTCTCGGCTGAGCCCCTTCTCTGCCTCTATCCCGTGTGAGGGCTGAGCCGGCGTGGCCCTTGCGGGGTCTGCCGGTCTGAGAAGGTGAGAATTCCCCCGCGGGGATGGCGGCGGGAGCAGCCTGCGTTGCCAGGGAAGGGCGTGTGGTCCCCCATCGGATCTTCCCAGCACCCGGCGGTTCGTACGCGATGAGTGCGGGGCTGCCAGCCAGGACAGGGCGGGAACCAACAGAGTTGGACAGGCCCTGGAACTCCCGGAGCCGGCCTTGGTGCCCCGGATTCGTGTAGGAAACCAAAGGTCCACTTTCCAAAAGGCACTTAGGGCCCGGAAGAAATCTCCTTGGCGGGACCTCGCTGCTCCATAGTGTCCAGGCCCCGCGTAAGGGAAGAGTCACGAAAAGAGGGATATGGTCGTCCAACTGAGTCTAACTGGTTAATCTGGTGATCAAAATGAAAGCATTCTGGCTGCAGCACTGTCGGTAAATCCTGCAGTGAGAAGGAGAGAAAAGAAAAGAAAAGAAAAGAAAAGAAAAGAAAAAAAAAGAAAAGAAAAGAAAAGAAAAAAGAGAACTGTAGGAGTGCGACCTGGGCTTTAACCGCTTCCACGGCGAAAGCCATAAACCCACTCAGACTTTTCCTCAACAGACAAGTTTCCCGGACATACAGGCAGGAAACTTGGCCGGGCCCGGAGCCGACGGCGCTGCCGGTCTCCTCATCCCGCGAAGCCGCTCTCCGGATGGCTCCCGGGGACTGCCTGCTCCTCCCTCAGTCCTTTTCTCCCGGAGAGCTGGAGTGAAGCAAATGAACACAAATTGATACGGTGACGACGGCAGCGGCAGAAAACCGCGCAGGATCCGGGAAAAGAAACCCGGTCCCGAGGCTGGAGGCTGCCCGGGGGACGAGAGCTGCCACCCCTCGTCCCCGCGTCCGCCACTCCGGAGCAGACGCGCAGTTCGGTTTAGGGAAGTTCAGGTCCGACCGGGACAGAGAAGAGGAAGGCGAAAAGATGCCGTCGGGGGAAGCAACAGGAGGGGTCCCATCCTCGCCTCCGGCAGGGCGGGCTGCTCCGGCGAGCCCCGCTCCACTCCAGGCTTGGGGTTTCATTGGCATGGAGCCGGTGGGCGATGCCGGACTACGGAGCCACCGGTGCACCGCGGAGAACAGAGGGGGAGGCGCTGGGACGGGAAGTAAAGATCGGCTCGTCGCTCCAAGGAATATTACTAATAATTTTCTCTCCCCTTTCTCAGTGATGTCGCTGCTCCCCGACGCCCCCGTCTTGGCTATGCGGGGCAATCCCACCTGCGCTGCCGCAACATTCCCCTCAAGGGACGGGGCGGCTGGGCTCGGCTCCGCTCGGAGTCGCCTTAGGGCAAAGGAAGGATTTCGAAAAGTTATGCGAGGTTAAATCCCGGGCATAGGGACCCTCGCCAGGGCAGTCGTTTCGGAAATGGGCAGCACTGTTCCATCACGATTTCTGGTCGTAACATTGCCTGGCGCGTCCAGCCTCCCCTGCTGCTTTCCTTTGCCGCTTTTACTTTGATGGTGCCGGAGCGAGATAGAGGAAGAAAAAGAAAGTGGAAGAAAGAGAGAAAGAAAGTGGAAGAAAGAGAGAGAAAGAAAGAGAGAGAGAGAAGAAAGAAAGAAAGAAAGAAAGAGAGAGAGAGAAGAAAGAAAGAAAGAAAGAAAGAAAGAAAGAAAGAAAGAAAGAAAGAAAGAAAGAAAGAAAGAAAGAAAGAAAGAAAGAGAGAAGAAAGGAAGAGAGAGAGAGAAGAAAGAAAGAAAGAAAGAAAGAAAGAAAGAAAGAAAGAAAGAAAGAAAGAAAGAAAGAAAGAAAGAAAGAAAGAAAGAAAGAAGGAAAAAAAGAAGGAAAAAAGAAGGAACCATTGAGGCAAAAAAAGGCAAAGTCGTGGGGAGTGCCAGTCGTGAACGCAGCCACGTGGGAGACCTGCCCGGCCACTTTCCGGCTGAGCAGCCGGAGAGCGGCGGGGCCGTCCCGTCCCGTCCCGACGGTGGGCACCTTCGGCGGGCGGGGGTCCGCGCTGCCCCGGTATGGGCTGTCTGCGCTCGCCACTCTCTCCCCGCCGGACAAGTGCCCACCACCCCCCCGGACAGTGGCATTCTGGATAGGCCTGCGGAGAAACTCCGGCCGTGCCGCTGTCCCGGTTCAGTCAACAGCGAAACTGTCCCCGACGGCACAGCAACGAAATTAACTACCGGGAGTCAGAAAATCAAATATGTTCCTATTCGGGGAGTCGGAGAGGGTGAAAAATGCGACTGAGTGGTAGTTCCGTCAAATTAACACGCTCTCTCCCACCTTTTAATTCTCTCTTTTTTTAAGGCAGATAGATTTGGTGAGGAAGGGAAACGTACTTCCTTTGGAAAGACAAACTGCTCGGGAGGACTCATTGCGGGAGCGTCCCGTCCCCCGCAGTGCCGGCACAGGGCGGGACCGTGGGAGACGCAACCTGCTACTTAGCCGGTGGCGGCTCACGGGACAGATTTTTGTTTGAGGGGCTACTACGAATGGAAATTATGAGTTTTCAAATATTGGATTTCAGTTAATGGATGCACTTCAGGGCAGTGCCCGATTTTGAATTCTCGTAGAGTTTGGTGTGGAAATTGGATGAATTTTCCTCTTGTGTAGCATTATTATGGCAGAATATTAAATCTTGTGCTTTCTTTGATTTTATTGACCTGGCTGGCAACACAGAATCTGATTCATGACATGAAAACTGTTTACACCAGTATTATGCGTTTTATTTTAGGTTTATTAGAAGCCTACTCATTTTTATGGTTTATTGTTATTAGTTTTCACTATCTCTGCTTGCTTTATATTTAATTTGGACATTTGACAACCGTGTTTTCAGTATAAAAATAGTTATAACTGTTAGCACTATAGTATGGTAGTTGTTCATGCTATTGAATAAGCCCAGATCACTCCATTACAAAAAAAGCTCTTGGCTATATCTCCATGAGATGAGTGCTGCTATGAAAGGGTTGTGCATAAAGCTGAAATTTGGTTGTTTCTAAACTGCATTAATTTTATTTTAGAGATGACAGCTGAGATTCCCTAACTGCGTGCTGGTTTTGCTCAAGATACAATAATGGATTTCATTTAGATTGACTGTATAATTCAGATTGATAGCATCTTGTCATCTGACACTTCAGTGATGCCGAATAGGCTGGAATACTATTTTGATTCTTGTGTTTACCATGGATTTGCTTTCCAATAGTAGGGCAATATGAGGGCAATGACCAGAAAAGGAAGAGAAGGCTGTCCTGTGCTGCTGTAGTCAATTTCCTCAGTCAGACAGAGCCAGAGCTAATATTCCTCTACCTGGATACAAAAAAATTCTACTCTGTTTCTATAATTTTAAGCTTTTTGGTAGTAAGGGGTCAGGATCCTGTTTTTAAGTATGAAACTGGACCACTTACTCATATCTTTGAAGTATCCTGTGAAAGACAACAGGATTGAGTCTGTATCAAACACTGCTTTGGGAGAATATAACCGTAAAGGACATTTGGGAGAATATAACCGTAAAGGACATAACTGACAGACATTCCAGTGCAGTTAATTAAGGATGGCATTTTATTTTCTGTATTTAAAATACAGGTTTGAAAAACTTCTGGAAAAAATTGTCTCAAAACCTTAGTAATAAAATCTAAATTGTCAAAGACTAATTAATTAGAGATGTGCAAATCACTAATCCTCTGATATATGGCATTTGCTACCAAAAGCAGGAAATCAGTTTCCACAAATAATAAACACCACTTAATCAACAATTTGCATTTAATTCCTTTTTTCTTTTTTTTTTCTGTGGTGAATGCACCTGAAACCTGACTTTTACACAGAGAAAAGATTCTAGAAAATCATTTTGAATATTTCTACAGCTATCAGACCTGCCATGGTGTTAGTCCACTGTGAAATATTTTTCTGGTTTTTGGAATTTCAGAAAAAAAACTCAACCTGTCAGTATTGTTGAATAGGCATCCATTAAATATTTTTAGGTTGTTGGTAGGACATGCACTACCTCCAAAATACAACCACAGAGCTGAGACTGTGATACACATTTCCCATATGCAGAGCTCAGACACTGGGCCACACTTCAGACATCCCAAATGGGCTAAACCTGACATTCCTCGCAAACAAACTTGTCACATACTTGGGAATCATGGCTGGCTTATCAGAGTTTTGAAGGACGATAATGGTGCTCAAAGACCTGTATTTATTTTCTCTTTTGCCTTTATGTTCTGGCCCATATTCATACCTAAAATATTAACATTTTCAAATGAACAAGTTTGTTGTGTGTTTTTTTTTTAATTTCTGACCTTTTACATCACTCGCAGTTGTTTGCATTCTTATTACTGTGAACTTTCTCCATCTATTGCATTTAATACTGAAACTCACACATTAACTTTTAAGAACTGTCTCCCTCCCTGCTTTAGTACATAGTTGATGATTACCATGTTAGCCTTGAAGTCACACAGGCTATTTAAATATCAGCTATAAACAGAGTGGGAGATGGACAGCAAGTACAGGAGAGCTCTCCCCAAATACTCCTCATTAGAAAACCCAGAAGGGCTGCTGTTGAATAAGCTTCTCAAATATTTACAGTTATCTCAGGTCAGTGTGAAAACATCGGTGTTGTAACAACTAAAAGTTGAAATGCTTTGCCATCTCAGAAACAAATTAATTTAACACAATTTAGTTTTTTTAACTATAGTGAAAACAAATGAAGTCATAGAAATGATTGAATAATTCTTCCACTATACATTTGAAAGCATAGAAGACTTACTAAAGAGGAAAAAAAAATCCTTGTCTCATTTTGTATCTCAATTTTAAACAATGCATGTTTCCAGTGAATATTTACAGGTTGATAATAGGCTAGTACAAATTCTAGAAGACACAACAAAAATTATCTGCAGTCTATTCACAAACCTTTGCCATGTCTCAGTGTTTGGGGATGGGTGTATAGACTGCCTTCACCACCCTTGAATAGAAGTCTATTGTGTGGGCTTGTTCCATTGGGATCAATGGGACTACATGTGCAATGAGATGCTAATGAACACCAGAAACGATGGTAAAATCTGGCCTGGCTAAGGCATAAGGCTGTTTTTATAAATCAGTTCTGAGTCTCTTGCTGTACTTTCAGCTGAGCTGTTGAAACTTCAAATGCTCAGGGAGGCTTTACTATATAAAGTAAGTTTTTGCATCATTTAAATCACATTTTCCCACCCTTACAGTACAAATCATTCTCCATTCTCATCTTGTTAAAGTTGCAGTCCATTTTCAGTGACTATTGCACTGTTGATGTAAATGCAATTCCAGAAATGGAAAATAAAATACACTTGAGGAAAATAAAACCAAACACAAGTATAAAAGAGAAGAATGATAGCCAGAAAGAGGGCACATGGGAAAGGTTAGTGTTGTAGCTTGTAGCCTTATGGTCATTGCCTCACCACACCTGCAGAACCCCCCCTTCAGAAATGTTCATATCTCACATAAGGGGGATGATAATCCCAGGTCCATCTCAGAGAAGCCTCAAGCAACAGTGTAACTGCACGAGCAGTTGTGCTCGGCAAGTGCTTAAGGTCAGGCACAGGGTTGCTGTGCTGTAAGAGAGAGGTGGTTTTCTGGGTCCTCCCTTCAGCCTGGGTTGGGACATAAGATGTGCCATTTGACTGGAAAACCTACAAATCTATGGATATAACACTGGGAGCCTGTAATTCTCGGCAGCTTGGAACAGGCTTAGAAGTGCTCAGACACAATAGAAATGAGGATCATAAAAGTCCCACCTCTGTCTCTTAAAAGAGTGAGAGAGGAAGAGAAGACTAGGTCCACCAACAGCATCTTTTCTCACCAGCTTATGGCAAAGGTTAATTATTAACTATCGAAACACTGACAAAATGTGGTGTTTGTTTGCTTATTATGAGGCCTGTCAGGGCCAGAGCCAAACTTTACTGAAGCTGACTGATGTCTCTGGGTTTCAATAGACTCAGAGGTCAGGCCCCTAAAATTCAAATCACCGGTGCTGTTCCTCGCAATAAAGAACCAGTGAGCACTTTAAGGAAGCACTTAATTACTCCAATGAGATAATTTAGTTTTTAAACAAAAATGCTTTAACTGGGGGCAGACCCTTTCATATTTGTTTGCCAAGAAGGAAATCGATTAGCAAAATGTTAATAATGAGATCTTAAGAGAGCCCATGCCAGCCATAGACACCAAGCTCAGCTAAGGGAGGTCATATTTTCTTTTCAGCCACCAATGCTAAGCAAAACCATTTCCAGGGAGGATAACCTGGGTGGAAAACAAGTCATCTTCTCTACTTTGGTAATACCACTTCTGTAAAATTCTGCCTGTTATTCTTTTGCCCCCAGAGGGGGGTGTCCAGTAGCAGCAGTTTCATGTATCCAGATGTAGCCTGAAGCTAGCATCCCTTTTCTTTGTCAGGAAGATTCTTCCTTTGCAGGGGTGCTTAGCTGGGTCCCTGGTAAAATGTTACTTTTATATGAAACTCAGTGGCTTCAGATACTACCAGCAAATTTAATTTAGCGAGGAAAAACATGGGACGTGAATGATTCCTTGGTGTAAGTTGGTGCCTTAGTCCTCTGCCTGGCTGTCAGAAATCTGCTGACTGTGTGCATAGGATGGAACAGGATTTTCGGAGCTACAACCTCTTCCCAACTAGTTTGTACACAACAAAACAGGCAGCTGACTCTGCTTCTGTGCTACGCCTTTTCTCTTTCAGGTATTTTGTATATTCAGGAGAGGCAAGTGCTCTGGGGTTCTTCCAGACACAAAGAATATAATGCTGGAGTGGGATGACACATACATAATCCACTCTTGCTAACAGTTATTGCCTGTAGCTCAGCAAGACCAACAGACCCGAAAAATACAGATATATTGACAAAAACCTTCACCAAGGGAAATACTGTGTAAATAGACAAGATGGATAGACAGATAGACAGACGGATAGATAGATAGATAGATAGATAGATAGATAGATAGATAGATAGATAGATAGATAGATAGGAAAGACTAGGAAACAAAAATCAGAACTATAAAAAGTAAAAAGAAAGAAGCAAGAAATTATATGTACTTTTAATTTTATAGCACTGTATGACTGATGTTCATAGGGAAGTAATTATTCTCACCACTTCTGAAAATGAAATTCAATTTAAAATTAAGTTCATAGATGCATATGCTTTGAGTTGTCTTCTCTTTTTATCAGCTTCTTTACTTGGTGAACCTCTTCTCCACAGCTGGCAGGCACAAAAAATTGATAATCAGTGTGCTGCAGGGCAAGATTTTGCAGATATTGTTACCTTTTTCCTAAGTTGCAGTGGCCTAGTCCTGCATTATTAATGCATATGAACTATTCAGAACACACGGAATATTTGGGGAGCATGTACACACCTGATAGCCTCCCTGTTTTACAATATTTTAAGGATTTCCACCTATCTGAACTATAGATTCATTTGCATACAGCAAAATTTTGTGATATCAAAATCACCAGAATCCACACACTTAATTCCCTTAGTCTGGATATTCATGGCAACCTTTCCCATGTATTTTTATTGAAGTAAGACTTAGAGTTGCAAAAATAGCAAGTTAGCAAAATATTAGCTCAAACTTTGCACATTTTATTAGTGAGAAGACTCACTGCACTTTTTACTGGCTTACACTAGCATTAGTAGATTAATACTAAATATGTTGATTTCAGCTAATATCCAGGACTCCATGCCTTTTAAAGATAAAAAGCAAAGGGAAATAACTAAAAGACCATCTTTGGTATTTTAGCAACATTTTAGTTTTCCTCACCCTGTTTCATATATTGTGAAATTTCATTTCTGGTCTGAGAATTGTAGAACAAATAGACACTTACTGGGGAAAAAAAAAATCACTTAAAGGTCATTCTTTGCACTACCAAAAGTTTTTTGTCCCTTTTTTTGGGGGGGGGCGGGGGGGGTTGTTTGTTTTTAATCTGGTTGTATATGTTCCTGTCCCTTATAAGTCACAGCAAACAATGTAGTATTGCGCAAGAGCTTTTATCCTAGTGAGCAGAAAGTGAGCAGAAAGACTGAACAAAAGAATGAATGAATTAATTAATTGATGAATGTATTTTAAAAAGGCTCCACCTGCTCTGCTTCAAAAATCTTTCACTATACTACAGAGAGGTTTATTATACTGTCTAATATTAAAGCCTTCCTCTTAATTTTTAAACAAGATGATTTGTTCACACTTGGAGTGATTGCCAAAATACAAGCTATGCAACATAGACTCTGCCTTTATTGATGTGCCTTATAATCAGGAAATCACCACCACCATTGCCCTAAAGGCAACAAGGAAGGCACTCTATCAAAAATTAAAGGGGAAAAATCAGGTTTCCCCATTGCTTTTTCAGAAATGCCTAATGTACTCATTTTATCTTAAGGATTTGCCTTGCCAGAATTAACAGTTCACTTAGATGTGAAGGATTTAACTTAATACACGCAAAGGAACTATTTTTAGAATTTTTTTTGCCTTTATGTTCTAAACCCAGTGATGCTTCCTTGTCTTGCAGCAACAGGCAAGATATATGGTAGCAAACTGCACGGGAGAGGACCTTGATTTGCCTACCCCAGCAGAGTTTGCCAAAAGTTTGCAGAAAGGCTGCTCTAAAAAGAGAAAAGGGAAATCCACGATACTTGTAGCTCCTTGTCAGGGCTATAGCAGAGCTCCACCGGTGGCACTGAAGGGAAAGAGTAGGTGGCTAAGGGGTGTTGGATTAAAGGGGGGGTGAGGGGGTGGGATTTGTGTCCCCCATCCCAGACAAAGGTCCCTGTCCCCCGCAGGAAGGTGCTGAAATGCAAAGCAAGCTCCCAGCTCCTTTTCTCTCTCTTGGTGGCATTTGGAAGTGTAAAGCTTTGAATACCAATTGCTTGAACTGGACATATGTGAATCTCTTCTAATCCTACTAATCCCGTCCCCAAGTGCTTCTTTGTATGTGGAGGCAACACACATAGATCTAAGTAAAAGTGGCCATAATCCTGGAAATGTGGAAAAATGTCCCAGTGTGGGAGTTGGGAGAGGGAAAAGCTCCCCAGCGGAGGGGACCCGCTGGAAGAGCATTGTGTTTGTCGGGTGAGCGAGGGGCGGCAGTGGGGGCAGGGGAGACATGAAGGAGAGCTCTCACCTTCCCTGAGCTGTGAGGAGGAAAGCAAACCCACCCAGCAGGAAAGCTCCCCTGCAAACAGCCATCGCACACTTGAGCAAACCCGCAGAACTGAGACAAAGTTTCCAAACGCTGGGAAATTCATCCACCGGCAGCTTTCAGCAGTGTGAGCTCAGCAGGCTAGGCACTAATGTGCTGACTTCATTATTTCCCAGCCTCACCCCTCTGAATGGCAGATTTGTGTAGGGAACGGTGGGCTAGCACTCCATCCTTCGCTGGCCACAAAGGTAGGGAGAAGAGCTGGGATCACGCACCCAGTCAACAGCTCTGGCTCTGTCTTGTGCAGCGACCCTCTTCCTCTACACATATGTGAGAAGTGGGCCACGTAAGCAGATATCCTTGCCAAACAGTTTCAAGGCAGCAGAGACCAAGTCAGATTGCAAGTGACCAGATGTGTTATTATTCATTCAGCTCCTCTGAAAACTGATTTCAGGCAGCAAATCCTCTAAATGTGTGTACGCAAAAGGATAGAGATGGCAGAAGCCTCTATGTCTTTGATTCAACACTGAAACCTCAGCATTTGACCAGGCTGTTATTTAAAATTGATATCCACCTGGATACTAACAAACCCTATGGGTTTTCCAAATATACAAGTCATATAATTCAGCCACACGAATTTCCCAAATGTCAGACAGCTAATTTACATTTTCTTGGCTAGTCACTGAATAAAACGTGTTTATACCCCACAGTAGATTGTGTACAAGGAAATTAATCTGGTTTTTGTATGCGCTTTCAAAGATTTTAAAATATGGAGCAATTGATAACATTATTTGCCAGCCAAATCTTTATTTTGCTCAATAAATCTCTAAATAAAAACATGTTAGGTAAGAAAATCTAAGGCTATATATTCTCTGGGAGTTGACTTTTTTATTACCTCACCAGACTTTGTGCTTTCATAAATAAGTGTCAACTGAAATTAACCTGCTGTTTAGAGATAGTATAAACCATCCCAAAATCAGCCTGGGGATTGGAAGTCCATTTTTTTTTCCCCCCACAAGAACCTCCTGAATTTCACAGGGACAGAAAATGAGGATAGATCTTTAACTTTGCGTGGATAAAGCAATAGCGTTGCCTCTTGGAAACATAAAAAAAACCAAACTCCATAATGCACTAAAATCACTCCATTAGCAGGAAACAGCTCAGGGAAGATTTCTGCCATGTGCATCAGAGAACACATAAGATAAAATGGGATGAGAATAAAACTCTGGTTAAGCCTTGTACTGGTGTATTCTAGACTTGACCCCACTGGGTCAGAAACACACCTCGTGTGGAGAACTAGTGCTGTTATTCAAGCGACACTGCTAATATCACATGGACAATGCCCTCAAACTTCAACAGAGGTGCCCTGCCTGCAGGCTGGCCAGGGTGAGGGGGCCTGGTGGGGTACAGCCCTTTGGGGCAGAGGCAATCCCCAGGGTGGGGATGCACTGCCACACTTGTTCCCTATTTTAGACTTCTCAGCCAGGGCAGAGAAAGGAAATAGTTTGTCTGTAGGGAGGCTGACTTCATTTGTATTAAATAGCCCTGTAGCCCAAGGGTGCCTGTGGTGTCTGCTGCCTCAGGACACCGTGCCTTTTATAGGTAAAGCAAGGGTGTCGTTTTTTCTGTCAGTGCTGAGAGGTGTGATGAATCCCAGACTGCTTCCAGGCCTGGAGGCCAGAGGCAATGAGTGGCCCACGTCCATATTGCTGGGGTGCCCTCACCAAGCAGCTGCCCACACAGCCTCTTCTTGCTAGGTAGACACTACAGCCATGTGGTAGCCAATTGGCCATTTCATGGCATGATGCATGACCAATAGAGCCCTTGGTCTTATTTGTGCCCCAGCATATGTGGTGCTGTGATGACCTTCAGTGGCTGCTGACCCCATTGACTCCTCCCTAGCCCACTCTGTTCCAAGGCTTTTTTGAACAGGATCCAGCGCTCCCCGCAGTCTCAGCCTGTGCTGTGGGGTGGTAGTGGGGCCTGTAAGAAACAGATGTTACTGACATGTGAGCACAGGTAATTTTCAGAGGATTGCAAATGATTGCAAAGTTTTTATGATGCTGCCTGTGTTTTGTGGACCCTTCCTCCCAGTCCTGATTTAGTCACTTTGGCCATCTAGCTAAGACATGACCTGAAGGAGCCATGTGGCTCCAACCAAAGGCCTATTTATTATGAGATGATAGTTGATAATTGTTTCAGGGAGGGTCCGAAGGGCTGTGGAAGCTGAAACTGAGACACTGCTGAAAGCTTAACCCAAACAGTAATTTTATCACCAAAAGTGGCCAAGTAAACAGAAGAAAACCCAAGAGAGAGAGCAAGAAGGGAAAATAAGCCCCCAGGTATAAACACCCAAATTGCCCAGGTGTTTCCCATGGAGTTGTCTTACCGACCCCATAAATGCCCAGACTTCCTGAGCAGTGGCTGCATCCTCAAGGGTCAGCAGGCTCACTGGCAACCATCCCCACCAAAAGGCAACGTTGTCCTGTCATGTGAAGCGAGTGAGCCCTGAGCATGAGCCACCTGCCCTTTTTCTAAGTTGCCAAAGTGACGTCAGCTGGGCAGGTGTAGCCAGGACCCCCAGCCAGGGATCCTCAGCACCTCCCCCCACTTATGTAAGTAGGACCCTCTTGCACATGTCTGGGGGCATTGGCACCTGCATGATATGCACCAGGGGGTCTTTATTAAATTGTTATGGGGACTTACTTCATCCTTCTCCTCCTCTCTTTCTCCTTCAAGAGCCTCTAGAAGGCCATCAGAAAATAGTGAGACCCCAATTAATTTTAGTTTACACAAAAATGCCTCCTTCAAGGACCAAGTCAGTCTTTATCAGCCTGTTTTCCTGTAACTTGGCAGGAGAAGCACAACTCCTCACAGGTGGCTGGGCCAAACACAGACCAAAAATGTTGGCATCTAATTCAGCCTGAATACAGTATTGCTGCAAGTGAGGTCAGTATCTATGTCATGCTGAGCCAAGGCAAACCCGTGCTGTACTGGCCACTGGAGATATGGGAGATGGGACACAATAGACTTGATGTCAGGAGAAGACATCTTGAAAGAGAAGGTGTTTCTAGAAGTGCTTCCAATGCTGATTGCAAAGGGTCATGCCTGGGGGTGACCCATAGGACAGTGACAGTGTGACTGGGCCATCCTCAGCCTGTCATGCAGCTGTGCAAGGGAATGGGCTGCTGACAGTGGTCTAGTCCTCATTTGCAATTAAATTCTGTAGCATAGATACTGAATGTGCCACGGTGAAGAAAATCAAGCCTAGATGTTGTTATCTCTTGTTGTCTACCGTAATCTTTGCACATCAACTTTTGGATGTGGCATTTTTTTTTCCTTAATATTGCCATAAATCAAGGGCATTATATCTAGGATACATAAGCTAGGATTCTCATTGTCATTTTGCTCTCTTTGACAGATTCACATCAGCCAGGGATCTGACCCTGTTTCTATAATCTGCCCCATATGTCAACAATTAGTCTGCTACAGTTTAAATCAATGAAGCATTAATATCTTTAAAACAATTTAACTTCAAATTATTGCAAACAAAATGAAGAGATGTGGCACCCTATAGGCCACTGAAGTCAATTGGGTGAATTTGGAATTTAATATTTACTGTTGGGATCTACACAAATTCAAGAGCCAAAGGCAAGATTAGTTGGATTAGTGCTTCAGTGGTCCTTCATTATTCATCTCTCCCTCAGTGATATGATTCATTCCTTCAGTTAACTATGCTTATTGATTGAAAATGGTGAAGAATTGAAGTAAAAGTATATATATAGAAGGAGGATGTTCAATCTTGCTAATCCTGCTTAGAAAGTTATTGCATTTCATTAAGTAGGAAATCTCATTGAGGTTTCCTACATGTTCTTCTGGTGTTGAGACTAAGAGCCTCACTCTGGCATTGGAAAACAGAGACACAAAAATGTGTTACAATTCAGTTGTGTGCCACCCAGGAGACAGACAGAAAACGGAATCAGATCCACCTGAACATGGGGTTTCTGGGCACAGGTGACTCTTTTCTTCCTTTAGTTTACCTTGCTTTCTAGGCTGTGATAACAACTGGAAAACCACCTGTGTGTTTGAGCATCACAGGCTGCTTCCTGGGGGAAAAGCAGAGGGGAAAGGAGTCCCATAAGGATATGAATTTGGTACTTGCTCTGCTGCAGACACTCACAACATCACACCTGTTTTACAGCTGTCTTGCACAAGGATGTCTCGATGCACTGGAGAATCAGGCTACTTCTCTAGAAAGTGAACTTTTTGATCAGTTTGGCCTGTGTTGTGGAAAAGTCAGAGACATATAAATAACTTCAACTGAAAAAGTTTGTCTCTTTATATTGGAGCATCAGCTGACATGAATCATAAGGTTGGATCCAGTCACAAAGTAAAAAAAAGGAAGGGGATTTCCATGCAGCACAGGCAACATTAGGGAAACGAGCGTAATGTCTACTCCAGTCAAGTCTGCAGCTGAGTCTGACATCATCCCACCTATTTACTCATCATGCAGGTAGAAACTATTTCCCAGGGCACATTTCAAACAATCTTTTAAATAATCTGTTAAACCAAAATAAACATGACCACATTACTTTTTAATATTTCACTGCTTCAAACCATGTTTAATTAGACACACTGCAGCCTTGAAAAAATCTAAGAAACAGGAAAGTGATATTGATTCTTTATTATCACTTTAATTGTCTATTCTGATGTGTTAGAACTGAAACAATCTTCCAGCTGCAATTTCTAATGAACTCCAAGATCAAACATGATCTTGCTAATTATGGAGTTAATGAGGACAAGTTCACAGGCAGAGTTAAGTTAGTAACTACATGTTTCAAAGCATCTTGAAGCTCAATAAGATCTTCATTTGGTGCTATAATGGTATACATTTTGCATTTCTTCTTTCTAAAAATGTTACAGAGGGGTACCCTATGTATGGTATATGATGCTAATCATGTGCAAACAACACAAAGACAACTTCAATAAATTAGGAGACTGGCTGTTTATAAATCAACTCAACATGGAAATCTCATTTACATTTCTGCTATCCCATGTAATGTGTTTACACACAAATAATGCCAACAGTAGAATTGGAGGGGGGTGAATTTAAATTCCACAGCATGTTTCTGAAGCCAAACCACAAAGAAAAGGCAATCAACACTGTAAATGAGTGAACAGGCAATATTACAAAAGAAGCACTACTGAATCAGGCCTTTGAACCCATACAGCAAAATGAACCTTACAGCTCTATCCATTTCAAGGGCACACTTAGGCTGAGCAGAAGTGGGATATGACAACGACCGAATCACAGAATATGCAGAGTTGGAAGGGACCCACAAGGATCATTGAGTCCAACTCTTAGCCCTGCACAGGACCATCCCCAAGAGTCACACCATGTGCCTGAGAGTATCATCCAAACACTTCTTGAACACTGTCAGGCTTGGTACTGGGACCACTTCCCTGGGGAGCCTGTTCCAGTGTCCAGCCACCCTCTGAGTAAAGAATTTCTCTCTAATATCCAACCTAAACCTCCTCCTGTCACTGGTCACCACAGAGAAGAGATCAGTGCCTGCCCCTCCTCTTCCCCTCACAAGGAAGTTGTAACTGCAATGAAGTGTCCCCTCAGTCTCCTCTTCTCCAGGCTGAACAGACCAAGTGTCCTCAGCTGCTCCTCATACAGCCTCCCCCCAAGTCACTTCACCATCTTTGTTGCCATTCTTTGGACCTTTTCTAAGAGCTTCATATCTGTCTTACATTGTGCTGTCCAAAACTGCACACCATATTCAAGGTGAGGCTGTGCCAGTGCAGAGAATCTCTGTGTTCTCCTTGTGTCACCTGACCTTGCTTCCACTGGGTATACACTTTTCTTTTTTGCCTTATTTCCAAGAGAAGGTTCATGTTCAGCCAAGCTGGCTTTCTGCCATGCCTGCTTGACTTCTGACATTAGGGAATTGCCTGCTCTTGTGCCCTTAGGAGGTGATGTTTAAAAAGTGACCAGCACTGATGGACCTCAGCACCCACAAAAACATTTTTCTCAGAGGTCCTTACTTACTAATTCCCTGAGCAGCCTGAATTCTGCTCTCCTCATATCCAGAGATGATGTTTTGCTGACACTTTTTGTCTCGTCAATAGAGATTTTAAACCCAATCTCTCTGTGGTGGCTGTGGTCAAGTTGACCATCAACCTCCACTTTGCTCATGAGCTCCACGCTGTTGACAAGCAGTAGCTCAAGAAGGGCATCTTTCCAAGTTGGGTCCCTCAGGACCTGTTCCATAAGGTTGTCATCTAGGTTTTCTAGGAATCTTTTGGCCTGGGTTGTACCAGCTGTGTGATGCTTCCAGTTGATTTCTGGCAAGTTGAAGTCCCCCATGAGGACAAGGACAATTGACTTGGAAATGTCCCTTAGTTCCTCAAAGAATTATTTGTCAGCACCATTGTCCTGGCTGGGAGGTCTGTAGTGGACTCCCACAATGACAAGGGGCATTTGTTTGCCCCTTGATTCTTCCCCAGAAGGTCTCAGCTGTGCCATTTCCACCTGTGAGATCCATACATTCTAAACCTTCTATTACACATCTTGCTTTTTCTGCTCCACCTATCCATACTAAAGAACCTGAATCCATCCAGTTAATGGGCACTCCAGTCACAGGACTCATCCCACCAGGTCTCACCTACGCCAATGATGTCAAATCTCTGGGAATGTGCTAAAGCCCTCCATTCTCCTTAGAAGGGAGTCTTCTATTACAACTACCCTTCCTTCTCTCTAAACAGAGAAGGTCATGATGCAGGGTACAGATGGTGTTGCTTTAGGAGTCCCCTTTATCCCATAAGGACCTTTGCCTACCTCATCAGTTGTCTGGCCTTCTAGTTCCAGAGACTCTTACCTGTTTCAGAAGGTGCCAGTCCTACTTGTTAAGCTTTCAGAAGGAGGAGGAACCTTCCTCCTGGTGTATGCAGTGACATCTTTCCAGCCTTCATCTTTAACAGACTCTTAAAAAATTACCTTGCAGGGTTCTGAGACCACCTGACTCTCCACTACAATAGAAGTTCGTGACTCCCAAGAGTCTAGATGCTGCAACGTCCCTGAAAATAAAAGGTCAATTTCTTGCTCATTCACTCAAATACTACTCAGACTGTCCACATCTTCCTGTAGTTCCCTCACCTGGTGACACAGGCCTTCAGCCACGACACACCTTCTGCCAAATAACTGTCGGCCCCAGCCTCATGGACAGGCATCAGGTACTCCTGGCAACCTGTGACCTGAAGAGCTGTATCTTCCACCAGCATGTCTGTCTCACTGAAGGCCTGTGACATGCTTGGTTCAGTGACTCCAGCAGTTACAAATCAAAATCAAATCAGTGCTGTGCTTAAAGCAAGCTGTTCTTCTCAGTCCTGCTAGGAAAGCTTGTCTCAAAAAAATTGCTGTTTCTCCTATTGTTTGTAATCAGAATTTATTGCCTGTATATCTCCTGCTTTTCCAAGTTTCTCTTTCAAAACTCCTGATAGTCTTGGAGTCGTAGCTGTTCCTTTTCTCCTTGTACAACATATGACCCTAGAGTCTACAAGGTTTGTAATTGCAAAAAACCTGCAAGCAGATTGCTGCACCTGCATAGTTGAAGCAGCATCAGTTTGTCACAGTGGCAAGAGTTTGTCTACATCCAGCAAATAACTGTGCTGGATTAAGTAATCAATTACATGTGATTTGCATTAGGTAAATCATGTCATATGGAAATAAAGATTATCTGAGAACATATTTTGATTACTTTAGTGCTCACAATTCTGGATGGAGAGCAGGAAAGCAGGAGATACCAGATAAAGGTTCAGGGACAATAACAATGACCACGAATCGCTGAGATGTCCAGGCAAGCAATGGAGCCCTCAGTAGTGCTGTATAATATGACTACCTCTTGATTTAGAACTGCAAACATATATACTATTTCAAATTTTACAAGTACATGGGAGATATATCTCCATTCAAAGTCAAAGTTGGTTCTTACTGTTTGAACTAAAAGAGACTGCTGCAGAAAGTCCTGGTCAGGAAAAGGGCATAAGAGAGAAGCTAGAAATGAGCAAAGAACCTTAAGATCATACTGTGTAGAGTGATTCTAATTGCGTTATGCTTGAGTAGTCTGCCTGAGCAAAAAGTAGTGCAGCATGACACCCATCCTTTCTAAGCTGGGGAGAGTGCTGACCATCTAATAGTGGAGAATCTTTATCCTATTCTGTGGTCATGGAACAGAAAAAAAATCCTCTAAAATAATTTTAACCAGAATTATCTTTCTCTTTGCAACAAGAATTCTAACTCATTGCTTTGTACATTATGGTGCAACAAGTCTTTTTAAACAGGTCCCCAATAATACCAAAGTTTTTCTTATAAACACTTAAAATAAGGAATGTTTTCCCATCCTACACGGTCTTTGGTTTCCATTCCTTTCAGTGTGATTTCTGCTTTGTTCCTTCTCTGTGCTAGGAGATGATAATGAGGTTCACACACCTTCTGCTCTGGGTCTTGGAAACCTACCCTGGGTTTAGCTCAGCTGCAACGAGCTGAGAGGCTTCCCCTTGCATGCCGCCAATTTTCAGTGCACTTATATGTGGCTGACACAGTAGGGGGCTAATCCCAACAGCAAACATTATACTCTTTCCATACTCACTTACACTGTGGAATCAAGGGTAAAAATTTCTCTTTGAAGCCCTTTTTCTCTGAATGGTCTGGCAAGCTAACGTGGACTTCCCAAATTCTGGCCAGAATTCAAATGTACCACAGTGCAGCTCAGTGACTGTTGCAATTGTCCCAGGCCCTCCCAGCACACCAGCCTTCCTGTAGCATGTGATCAGAAGGACTTGCTTCTTTTACAAGTAATAGGAAGCTGTTTATTTAAGCATAGCTGCAGCCAATATTCTTGAGCAAAGTTTACCCACAGCAAATTTGCGTGTTTTTTTCCATCTACTATCTCCAATGTCCTATGTTGCAGCACACACCACTGTGAAACAGAAAATAAGTGATTTAGTGAAATTATGTCTGATCACTGGACATAGGTTGAGCTGGTAAGTCTGACCAATGGAATAATGTTCAAAAGNCTGAAAATAAAAGGTCAATTTCTTGCTCATTCACTCAAATACTACTCAGACTGTCCACATCTTCCTGTAGTTCCCTCACCTGGTGACACAGGTCTTCAGCCACGACACACCTTCTGCCAAATAACTGTCGGCCCCAGCCTCATGGACAGGCATCAGGTACTCCTGGCAACCTGTGACCTGAAGAGCTGTATCTTCCACCAGCATGTCTGTCTCACTGAAGGCCTGTGACATGCTTGGTTCAGTGACTCCAGCAGTTACAAATCAAAATCAAATCAGTGCTGTGCTTAAAGCAAGCTGTTCTTCTCAGTCCTGCTAGGAAAGCTTGTCTCAAAAAAATTGCTGTTTCTCCTATTGTTTGTAATCAGAATTTATTGCCTGTATATCTCCTGCTTTTCCAAGTTTCTCTTTCAAAACTCCTGATAGTCTTGGAGTTGTAGCTGTTCCTTTTCTCCTTGTACAACATATGCCCCTAGAGTCTACAAGGTTTGTAATTGCAAAAAACCCGCAAGCAGATTGCTGCACCTGCATAGTTGAAGCAGCATCAGTTTGTCACAGTGGCAAGAGTTTGTCTACATCCAGCAAATAACTGTGCTGGATTAAGTAATCAATTACATGTGATTTGCATTAGGTAAATCATGTCATATGGAAATAAAGATTATCTGAGAACATATTTTGATTACTTTAGTGCTCACAATTCTGGATGGAGAGCAGGAAAGCAGGAGATACCAGATAAAGGTTCAGGGACAATAACAATGACCACGAATCGCTGAGATGTCCAGGCAAGCAATGGAGCCCTCAGTAGTGCTGTATAATATGACTACCTCTTGATTTAGAACTGCAAACATATATACTATTTCAAATTTTACAAGTACATGGGAGATATATCTCCATTCAAAGTCAAAGTTGGTTCTTACTGTTTGAACTAAAAGAGACTGCTGCAGAAAGTCCTGGTCAGGAAAAGGGCATAAGAGAGAAGCTAGAAATGAGCAAAGAACCTTAAGATCATACTGTGTAGAGTGATTCTAATTGCGTTATGCTTGAGTAGTCTGCCTGAGCAAAAAGTAGTGCAGCATGACACCCATCCTTTCTAAGCTGGGGAGAGTGCTGACCATCTAATAGTGGAGAATCTTTATCCTATTCTGTGGTCATGGAACAGAAAAAAAATCCTCTAAAATAATTTTAACCAGAATTATCTTTCTCTTTGCAACAAGAATTCTAACTCATTGCTTTGTACATTATGGTGCAACAAGTCTTTTTAAACAGGTCCCCAATAATACCAAAGTTTTTCTTATAAACACTTAAAATAAGGAATGTTTTCCCATCCTACACGGTCTTTGGTTTCCATTCCTTTCAGTGTGATTTCTGCTTTGTTCCTTCTCTGTGCTAGGAGATGATAATGAGGTTCACACACCTTCTGCTCTGGGTCTTGGAAACCTACCCTGGGTTTAGCTCAGCTGCAACGAGCTGAGAGGCTTCCCCTTGCATGCCGCCAATTTTCAGTGCACTTATATGTGGCTGACACAGTAGGGGGCTAATCCCAACAGCAAACATTATACTCTTTCCATACTCACTTACACTGTGGAATCAAGGGTAAAAATTTCTCTTTGAAGCCCTTTTTCTCTGAATGGTCTGGCAAGCTAACGTGGACTTCCCAAATTCTGGCCAGAATTCAAATGTACCACAGTGCAGCTCAGTGACTGTTGCAATTGTCCCAGGCCCTCCCAGCACACCAGCCTTCCTGTAGCATGTGATCAGAAGGACTTGCTTCTTTTACAAGTAATAGGAAGCTGTTTATTTAAGCATAGCTGCAGCCAATATTCTTGAGCAAAGTTTACCCACAGCAAATTTGCGTGTTTTTTTCCATCTACTATCTCCAATGTCCTATGTTGCAGCACACACCACTGTGAAACAGAAAATAAGTGATTTAGTGAAATTATGTCTGATCACTGGACATAGGTTGAGCTGGTAAGTCTGACCAATGGAATAATGTTCAAAAGCTCATGCCCTTTTTAATTTCAATAACAAAAGAGACACATTCTGTGTTCAATCTGGAAATAAATGTTGCCCATATTTGGATCTCAGTGGGGGCTGTGCATGTGGAATTTGGCCCAAAGAGTCATGTTGCAGATGTTTGTTTCTCTTGCCCTGCTTCAAATCTTGATTCTCTTATTTGTAGATAAATAATATCTGACTGTGACAGTCTGTGTTAAAGTAAGTATCTGACTGAAAACAGATTTTTGCTGTATATGTGAACGTGGGTGGAACAGAATAATTTTACTGATCTCCTGGGTGTTATTCAGAACTGGACTGGCACAAGAGCAGCATCTGTTGTGTATCACCCTGGAACCCTTTTTGTACCAAATCTTTATCAGGTCCTTGAATTCATAGGCAGGTCTTCCTTCTAGCTATGATTCCAAATAAGAGAGACAATATTTGCAGCATTACATATTTGCAACTGTTTCCTATATTAATTTGATTTAATTGGAACACTAGTAAATTTTCAGATTAAGTGTACTGTAGAAAAGTGGATGGTGCTTTATGCGCTCAGTTTCAGCTCTTAGAAACCAGGACAATAAAAAGAATCACGTGCAGGCAATCTAGGGAGGAATCTGCTTTCTTCCTCATGTGCAGGAACAGGAAAATTTCCAATCAGACTAATACGGAAGAGGACCAAAACTTCTTCAGTGTGCACTCATTTTTATCTGTGAACTTTGCTCATTTAGGCTTCTTTGATACTCACAGATAAATGTATAGTGGAGACTTAATGTCCTATTGATAGTGGAGTTGGACAACTAGGACATGGTCCTAAAAATTGTGAAGCAAAGGTGTTTCCTCTGAATAGAAAGAACAACTTACATGCGTCTCTCCTCTGTGTGGGCAGGATCCTTGCACAGGAGGAAACCCCAGTTTGCAAGAAGATAAAGGGATGACAGAATATTGTGATTTACCTCAGAAATTTTTCTTTCAGGCAAATACACTCTCTGATTTTGACCTGAATATTTAAGTAAATTGGCATGAAACAAACTTCATTCAGAAGTGAATTTCTTGGTAAGCAAATTTTCTTTGATACTTCTCTCTCCCTGCTACATCTCCATTTAGCTCCAAATGGAATCTTTGGGAGCAGAGTGTTCTCCACTTCCTCTGTAAGAGCCACAAGAGGCCACACACAGGACATCAAGGGTAACAGCCTCACAGCAAGGCAAGCTTAAAAGTGATAGCTTTGCTTCTCCACACAGTTTATATCTCCTGGACTTCAAGGGTATTCGACTTTAAATTATTGCAGGTAGGTGTAGCATGGGCCCACATATTTCTCCTTTTGATCTGTTACTTGTCTTTACCTTGTGTTTTTCAATACAGGAAGATCTTTATGGCAACTTGCTCAAAGTGCAATACTCTCTAAAGCTGCTGCATAAATGTGCTTTGAAAACTAACGTGAGAACTGCCGGTGGACCAGGATCCATCTGAGTCTGTTGTGGACACTTACAGCATGTGCAGTGTTGCTGAGGCATTATTAGAGTTGAACAAATGTAGACATTTCTCCATTATTCTACTTAGCTGTAATATTACCAAAGATTAAACAAATTAATATAAAGCTCATATAAATAAATCTGGTTGTGAAACATTCATCAGCCACTGTGCAGTAAGAAGCCTTAGCCTTGGCAGTATTTGGGCATTAAGGTTAGAGCTCTCAAGCACAACTCCCAGCCTTCCAAATTCTGAAAATGGAAGAGAAAATGAAGAGGCTACTCCTGTGTGGATAGGATGTAGCATTCTTCTGACAGATTATGTGTTAGATTTTCAGAGGTATTGCTCCAAGGATAGCATGAACTTCCCTATTCTTGAAGGCCCTACCCTATAGGGCTTAGAAATCTTTCCTGTGTAACTCCATTTTCAGCTCGCTTGACTACTTACCAAGGTCTTTATTTTTCTTCCAGGGAAAGGAGGAGGAGGGGACTTTTCCCTAGACCCCTTGTTCTCTCTGTTTTGCTTTGAATGTTGCGGTGTGTTTGGTTCCCCCCTTCCAATGTGCTCGGATAACCCAAAAGAAAGAGTCCTTTTTTTTTTTTCATCCCTTTTCCCTGAGGAGACAGAGGTGGGGGGGGAGGAAAAAGAAAGATTAAGATGTAAGCTGGCTAGATAAGCCTGGAACTGGGTTTATTACTACTGTTCAATAAGAGTACAAGGATATAAAAGCAGACCTGCTTTACTGGAGCTGGAGCGAGGTTGGTGGGAGACCTATGTTGATTGTGTGCCACTCCGAGAAGGGATGTTTCATTAATTACACATTAACTATGTGCACTGAGGAGGAGACAGAGGATAAAAAATGCAGATGTTTCTGCTGCCCAACAGAATGAAAACCACTCTTGATCCTGTCAAAAGAACATTTTGAATCAAAGGGCTCCACAGAAGTGGAAGAATGAGTTTTGTGGCTGAGTGCAATGGTGAGGCCTTTTAATCATTAAACCCTTTTATAGCGGTAAAATGAACATCCATTGTCATGGCCACTCCAATGGGGCCATCGGAGTTGGTGAAAAGGGAATGCTTTACGAAGGGCACTAAAACAGGACACAACCAGCCCCACTGCTGGATTTCTAAAGGTAACAACAGCAGTGCATGACAAAGAATGAAAAGATGGCCCAGGTTGGTTTGCTTAAATTACTTTCCTCCCCAAACCCTCCTTACAATCCAAACATGTACCAGATATAATGAGCATTAGGACTTCACAGGCAGGCAGTTCCCCTTCTTTGTTTTCTCAGAGTTTTACTGTCTTGGTTTAATTTTTTTTGTTCTGTAAGTGAAAGCTTCTTAGGAAAATGGATTGAAATGTTATTTTATTCTTAATCACTCTCTACCGTCCTTGTAAAGCCATTAGCATTGTGAGAGCAATGATCCTCTCTTCTTGTATCCACTCCACCCCTGGCACTCCAAGTATGCAGGGACAACAGTGTTTTAAGACTGTTTCAAATAAAACATTTCCAGCCCATTTTTAGAAAACAGACTTAATTTTAATTTGTGAGGCCATGACCCTGGAGTTTTAGTTATACACTTTCCTTGCTCCTTTCTTCTTCTTCTTCTTCCATTTAATTTCTCAGTAGAAATGATTCAATAAAGTATTTCTCACATCAGTCTAGGAAGAATTAAAAGATTTATTTCCCAAAGTTCATATAAGCCTTGGAAAATCATATTGTCAGGTTTTTTGGAGCAGAACTTGTCAGAGAATAGTAACCTCATTTCATGGGGAGTTTCATATCTAGGTTTTGTTCCAATAGGAAACAAAAGGGAATCAAATCTTAGCTCCTAGGTAATCCATCTGACAGACACTGTGGTACCATGAATCTTGACATTCTGGACTGCGAAAGAAGCCAGAAGAAGATGAAAGCTAAAGATAGCAAGGCTTTCTGGCTCCCAGCCAGTCATCCAAATGAACTGCTGAAGTTCTGAGCACTTTGGGAGCTCTGGCTTTGAAGGAAGAGGGAGATCAGTTAGTCAGAGACTTTCATGATCAGCAATTTTTTGAATTTGAATGCTGAACTCTGAACAAACTCTGAAAAAATATCAATGCAGCTGAATCAGCAGAATGGGATGAAAAATGTTTTTATGCACTACTTTAAACCAGTTCTTTACAAATAATTTCTAGGATAGAGCTAATAGTGAGAGTTTTATAGTTTCTGTGGCATTTGGAATGCAAATATATTTCAAACACTGTATATATTAATCCTTATACCAAATATAAAAATGAGTGAATAACATGATTTCTCATGTGTCTTTGAGGCTATTTGTGTACTAACTGTACTGTTTAGCTATGAATCTTATTTTATGTTTAGTTAACGAAGAAAGGCAAAAGCACTTCTCTTATGATGTGTGATTGTTATATAATCTTAGTCACCTGCATATATAAAGGGTAGAAGCCTGGAGAAAGTCATCAGAAATGTCTAGATGAAGAAAAGAGCTATACAGCTCATCATATGTGAAGCCATTTGATGAGATTGTTCTCTGGGAATATTGATGCAGGAATTGTCAGCACACTTCAGACGTAGCCAGCTCTTCAAAGCCCAGGAAGGGTTTAAAGTATGCAGAAAAAGTGCTTCTTTCCAGATTTCCTACCTGCTCTCTCAACTAAAAGAGTTTCTGAAAGACACATTTTCACTTTGGGAGGAAACCAAATGGTGGTCCTTATTTGTTTAGTTAACTCTGGAAGAGACCATGTGACTGGCTCAGTGCTTTGGTAGAGAGAAAATTCAAACCCCTGCATACGGACGTAGCAAAGTAGTAAAGAAAGCACTTTGTACAGAAGTAGCAAAGAAAAGAAGTGCTATAAAAATGCTTCCTCCCTGGCAACAATCAAAAGATAATTCTGGGTGCAGTTCTGAGGGACAGTGAGAATCCAGATGAAAACAGGTCATTACAGCAAGGATGGCAGAGGGATAACAAAACTGCTGGGAGGAGTGACCTGTAGGAAGCATTAAAACAGCTATTCAGAGATTTTCATTAGAATTACAGGTAACTCAGATATACAGAACAGTATTCTCTGTGCCTGCTATGAATGGCTACTTATACAGTTCAGGGAATGGCTTGGAGAGCTAAAGTCACTGATAAAAATTGATTCAGGATCAAACATGTGTGTGAGATGATAATGAGACAGAACAGGATGACGTCTAGCCCAATTCTTATTCAAAATACTAAAAGCACATCTGGACATTTTCTACTCTTGCACTACCTACAAAGAAAACAATGCTCTAATGCACCAAGAATAGTAGACTGTATCCTCTGACATGGGCTTCATAAGGATAGTGTTAAGGAGCAACAGCTCAGGCTATGTACCCTGAAATTCTGCACTGACATTGACCTGCAATCACACTAATAGAAGTTATATCAGTTTAAAGTATTTCTAGCTTTTCTTGGTTTCCCATGGTAAAAACGGTGTTGCAATTATTAGCTTTTTGAGTCTCTGTGCTATCTGTAAGGTTTCAGCTGCATTTTCAGAAAAACATTTGAAATAAAAATGACAGCTTTCTATAATTTCAGTGGTAGTCATTCCTTGCTTCAGAAATATCTGGGGCATATCAAAGTGGAAATAGAGCTAACACAAGCATGGTTCAAATTAAAATAATTCAGAGCTGTTATTCTGTGACCTTCAGGGAGGAAAGATGTTTTCCCTATCCTGGCTGAGCGAATATTCCTGCCTTAACTGATTCACACCAAGCTAGCCTTCTGCAGCTACGAGCAAGCAGCAATGCACCAATCCTTTGTTTTGGCTGCGGTCCACCTACCAAGCAGACTGGTGCTTCAGTCTCCTTCATCCTGACATCTCCTTGGACAGATGGCAAAACACCTGACACCAGTGGAAGGCTCAGACAAGTGGATTCCGTTGGCTGGAGCCAAAATGAAATACTATGTCTCCCAGATAATTACAGGTAAAGTAAAATAAAAAATAAAGAAAACATGGCAAAGAATGACATAGCAAATTATTTCTACTCTGCATTCAGAATCCTAAAAGTATTTCCAAAAAGACATTTTTGATACTCAGCATAGGTCAGGTTAAGGCACCCTAATTTTCAGTGATGTTACGCTTTGAATTTCAGGTACCTCAGTTTGGTCACCTAACCAACAGAAGGCACTCCCAGCTCCTGCTGGCTATAAAAAACACCCTCCCAAGGCTTTGTCACAGATGTAACAAGTGAGCATGTTGAGAAAGTCACTTGTTTGTAAACAAAGCATTTTACAATGCCTTGTGAGATGTTTTAAGTGAGCCTATGTTGCATAAAGCTCCTCAGGGATCTGTCCCAGCAGCAGCAGCAGTGCACAAAACAAAGTCACTTCTTCTGTTGCACTTTATTCTGTTGTCATGTTAAAAGCAATGAATTTATTTCCCCCTCTCAGCCCTCCCTCAACTACTGCAGCCCTGCAGTAAATCAAAAAAGTAAACTCTCATTCTCATTGTGCAGGGCTTACTTCCAGGCCTCTACAGTTTCCACAGTAACTAATTAGAAATTTGCATCTCTAAGAAAGAATTATTTAATACTGATGTAAGCCCTTTTATTCTTTGGAGCTTGGCCTTTTGCTACTCAACTTCTGGTAGATGTTGGGCCTTAAGGTCATACTGTACAAACTCTGAATGTAGGTGGCCCTAGTCTTGCTTTTTTTATTTTGGATGATTCATATCCTGTGAAGAAAATGTCTTGCCAGGTTTTTGTTGAATGGCAAAGATTTGAAAGGCAGCACCCAATTCATTTAGTAGCCATTTGTTTTAAACTGTAACATCTTCCCCATTCCTCATTAGCTAACTCTTGTGTAATGGAGTCATGCATTTTTAGCCTTGTTAAACCAGTGGAGTTAGGTCACACTGATGCACCTTTCCCATTAGTTCCATTTGCTGCCCCTGGCTTTCTGCCTTTAAGCAAGCCTTTTATTTCACATGGCAGGAAAGAAAGCCTCGGATACTGCAAGTGCACAGATACATGTTTTATAGCTCAGCCATAGGTACTGTAAATCCAACACACTGTCCCACAGTCTCAGAGAAGATGTAAATACTGAGACAGGAGGAAGTGGAGACTGCAAAGTGAACAAAAGCCTTCCTTCATGTTCATGCTAGAAAATGGCTTGTAACAGTTTTTGTCCCAGACCAGCAATGCCCCTCACAAAGCTGTGCTAGCTCAAGCTTCAGCTGATTCCAACAGACTTTGCATCAGGCTCACAGTCAGTTTGTCAGCTCAGGCTCAGCAATTTTTCAGCTATTGCACTTTTCTACAAATGAGCTGTCAAGTAAGAAACACATCCATCACCACCCCTTTCTACCATCAAATGGGTCTTGCCCATCCTCTTCTACCAAGTTCTGTGCTGCTGTATGTGAAAGAACTTTAGTAGGACTCATTTTATAGCCTTGTGATATTATAATTTTATAATCTTACAATTATATATATTTTGTTTAAAACATCCCATATATAAACTAGTTGCATGTGCATAGGTACATATACATATGATTATATAGGTTTATAATGGAAAAGGAACAGGTATGCTTATTTCTTCTCCCTTGTAATCATTTCCAAACAAGAAATCATAATTGAAGAAGACTGACTGCATCAACCAGAAACTTCCTGATTCTGGAGTTGCAAATGATCAATTATTAAAGCTTAATGTAACTTAAATTAATTGAGATTGAAATAAATGCAACTTCAAGACCACTTCCGTTCATAATGCTGTCAGTAGCAGAGGTATTTGAGATGCATAACGCTTCTGCACATGAGTAAACAAATTGCATCACAGTCACATTTTTTTTCTTCTTTATTCAGAGGAACACTAAATTTAGAAACCAGCCTCAAATATTGCATGCACAATATGATCCAAGCATTGTGAATGGCAGCCCAAAAACATAATTATGAGCATCCTGAGTGAGACCCCATATCTATCTGTCTATATCTATCTATCTATCTATCTATCTATCTATCTATCTATCTATCTATCTATCTATCCATCTATCTATCTATCTATCTATGTCAGTCTACAGCCTCAAGAGCCAGCAAGAGCTGGTGCATAGAGAAGGGTTAAAGGGTAGAAATGCAATACTCCCTTCAGTGCACAGTTCTGCATTGCTGTAGGAAATTTTGAACAAAAGTGACTGTCTTGTGTTTTCTGGTATAATGGTAAAATAGCCACTGATGGTTTGTTGTTCCCTGAGTTCGTCGAGCTGCTTTCTGAATTCAAGTAAAATCCTGGCACCTGCACCACCCTGTAGCAAGGAGTTCTACAGTGAAATACAACTGAGGAAGTCTCCTTTGAAGACATTTTCCTATTACAAGTATTAAGAGATAATATTTATCTGTTATTTATTCCAATCTATTTCTCATTACATTGGAAAAACATGCCTAGATCTTTTATCTTAAAGATGTTCTTCAATATGAGAGTGATTCAGCCCCACTGTTTTACTGGCTATTGTCAAAGACTGAATTTGCATTTAATATTAATAGGTTAAGCCCAGGATTTGTAGCCCTAGTTCTCACAGTCTTATGACTCTTGCTGTGACTAAAGGATGCAATGCTATTGCCTACACATAAGCATCTAATCCATTTAAGAGGCTTTAGGGCATCCTGTCTGGTTGCCAACTGCTTCTCCAGAAGGCCCACTGTCTCCTTTAGGACTCTATTGGTCTGCCATCCCTTTGCCAATCTACTGAAATGCACCTTTAGGGAAGCACCTCTCTGATGATATTTTCAAGAGATTACCAAGATATGATGTTTCCCAGCAGGATCTGAAAACCTTTTCCCTCTTGCAGTTCTAGGATTCTATCCCCCCTTCTACCTCTTACTGTTGAAGGGAAAAAATGCCACACAGACAACCTTAAGAAAATGTCAAAGGATGGAACTAACAGAAATCTGCCAGCTCCCTCATAATAACTGTCTTCTTGGAGTCAATTTGTGACAAAAGCAAACAAATCAGGATGTACAGAATTTTTGAGGTTCCTGTGCCTCATCCTGTTATGCTAGTAAGCCATGTTTGAAGAGACATTCTGAAAACATCTTTCATTGCAATTCAGATGCTAATCAGGTAAAAACTCAACACTATATACAGGCAGGAAGTTTGCTAGGCTAAATAAGAGTTCTAGAAACAAAGAAGCTTTTAATAAAATTTGTGACATTTTAAACTACCTGTGAGAAAAGAGTCTTATTTGGAATAATCAGCTGCTTTCCTGCTGAAAAACAGGAAGGTAGGTTCAATAAGAGTGCTTAAGTAAATGCTAAGAACTAGTGTCACTTATTGCATAATTGTGTGAACAGCCAGAACACATTACTGCTAGTTTTCATGCCCCAAAAAACCGACTTAATACTTTAAATGGGAAAAGAACAGCTACAGATACATAAATAAGTATGAAGGAAGACAAGTATATTCACATATAAACCCACCCATGTCCACAAATTTCCTTCTGACTTGGCTTCATAACTGTTCAATAAAGGTCTCTGACTTTTCCAAAATCAAACAAAAGGGTACCTTTAGGATGAAGCAAGGTAAGTAAAAATCTTTTTAGGAAAAGTTTTTATTCCAGTTGAACAAATATGGGAACAATTATTTCTCTCTGAGTGGATGTTAAACATCCTGGTCACTTCTTTAATTTCTTAAGAACATTTACTGAAATGCGTGTTTTCATATGTGCATGTGAACAAGTAGCTATTTACTTGCATTGCCAAATCAACAAAATTAAGGGCAAAAAAAATCCCTTTATTTTCACATACTTTCTAAAAATCATCCTTTCCTTCTAAGAAGCTTGCTTATAGACTGTGCACAAATAAATGCCAGCTATTAAACTGGCAAAACCTAACCGATGAAACTATGCTCCCTGAACCTTTCAGATGGTGCTCACCAAGTGAGAACAGGGAGAGCTAGGAAATTTCAGTTGTGACATCATCCAAGTATCAGCCCCTCCATCCAAATCACAGCCAAAGTGAAAGAGACCCTTTGACCTGAGTGAAGAGGTTGTCTGTCTGTCAATCACCTTAGCTGCAATCCTTAGTCACAGAAGGCAGTAAAATGGGAATTTCCCATTAAGAACAGCCCACCTTCACGTCATTGGACGTCCCTCTCCCTGGAGACACCTTAATTCAAGCCACTTCATTAACACCTACTTGTTGGAAGCAATTAGGAGGTCAGATATATGACTGGGATAGGAAAGTCCACCCAGCTCTATGTGGCCTGGATTATGGAGCAAGGTTCTTAGAGTGAAGCTTGACAATGCAGGCACCTGCACACCAGAGCTGGAAGCTAGATTTACAATGAAGGGAGAAGAAAATCCATGGCCATGAGCATCTAATTAGATTAGTAGGGGTTTTGTGCTTTAGATGTCCCATAATTCAATCAATTAAAGTATGCTTTAATAGAAGCATCTTTCATGGCATGTATCCCAAGGCACCCTGCAAAACAATAAAATTAACAGCTCATGCAATTATTATGGAGAGAGCACTACTACTTTCTAAGTAACATTTTATGCTTTCCACCATGAACCTGGTGCTGGCCTTGCTGCCACTAGATCTGTGACAAGAAATTCTCCTGTCCCAGAATCACAGAATGGGTAAGGTTGAAAGGGACCAGAGTGGATCATCTGGTCCAACCTCCCTGCTCAAGCAGGGTCAGAATTGTGTCCAGACAGTTATTAAATACCTCTAGTGAGGGATACTCCACAATCTCTCTGTACAATGTGTTTCAGTGTGTAGTTACCGACACAGTAAAGAAGTTCTTCCTCCTATTCAGGTGGAACTTCCTGTCCATCACTTCTTGCCCATTGCCTCTTGTCCTACTGCTTGGCACCACAGAGAAGAGCCTGGCTCTAGACCTGCAGCTGTCAAATGTAGCCAGAATTCTCTATGCACTTGAAAATACTGCAAGGCACATAGATGAACAGAAAGCAGGTCATCACTGCAGAAGTTGACCAGCTTGATGCAGGTCATCTTGGCACTTGCAGGCAGTCCAGCATCCATCTCCACTGTGAGGACAGCAGCTCCTTGTCTGTGATGTGATGCTGACTCCCACTCATCACTTTTGTAGGCCAGTGAAAGATGGTCAGTGGGTTTTAATCAGGGCAGTACTGGACTTGTTTACAGACTGAGTGCTTTATCTCCTCAAACATCCTCCTAATTGGAGCTATATGCCATGAATTTGTATGCTGCCAAGGCGACCTGGCAACTGATGCTGTGTTCCAGGACATTTTCATGCTGGGATAATACGTGATGGGATCTTTAGTGACTTTAACCTGGGAAAACTCTGGTGTAGACCAGCAGAGCCAAAGGCCGATGAGAATTCAGATGTGCCAAGGATACTACTCAGTACATTTCTAAATATTTCACGAGGTACCAGCTGACATAAGGAGGCTGTTATGCAAATTTTTGTTATTACATTAGAGTTCTGTATTTCAGACAGTTCAAGTTGTTGTTCTTATCTAAACCCCCAGTATGGTTTGCATACATTGTCAGGAGATGCCTGACTGAAAAGAAAAAAAACAACCAAACAGGGAATTTAAAACCAAAACCAACTATCTCCTCTTTCCATTTACTTCTTATGAACAACCAATATTTAAGTTGATTTTCTTTGAAGGCAACATGGCATGCTCCTCTGCTGAAATCTAATATGCCAAGTGCTCCTCCCCAGCCCTATGTTTTCAGCTGAGCCACGAGCCCTATAACTCATGTTAGGATATGACCAGCTGCTGCACCTTAGCTGTCCTTACCAGTGTTGTCAAAGCAACTAAAATGTGCTGTACTGGAGGTCTGGGAAGTAATTCTCTCTAGTTCAGAGCTTGGTCAGACGACTTCTGTAACTATTTCCTATCAAAAGGATCTGTGTGCTTCCTATGCTACAGCTGTGAAAAACCTTCTCAAGTCTGCCATGCATCACTGAGAGATCTTTAAAGTTTGCAGTAATGCTTCTATAAATTTTAAGATTAAAATAATAATTATTAGAAAGCAAACAAACATCATAATCAGGAGAGAAAAAAACCCAACCACCTCCTACTTGCCGCTGCATCCCAAAGAAATTATGCTGTTCCTCCTTATAAATAATAGGGGTGTGCAATGTGTCATTCCTATTCAGTGTTTGTGGGTTTTTTGGTGCTTATTGATGCTGCATCTGTTTTGTCAGTGCGTCAGCTAATGGAGAAAGTTAATTGTGTTGGTTGTAAGGCCACCTGTCACACACATGCCTCATTTCCATACTAATAGCCCAACAGTGGCAGGCAGTGTACTCTTCTGCAGTAACACACACAGCCTCTTTGGCAACCTGGGCCAAATGTGCCTATGCAGCAACTGCAGCCCTCTTCTCTGAATGCCTCCAGTGTTGTAGCTCTGCATTAACCCCCCGTAGACCTCCCCAGCCTAGAGCGGTTTTTCAAACCCTTGCAGACACACTGGGTGTCACGTTTTAGTCTGGGAGGGTGGTGGGCACAGCTCTGCTTCCCTGGCAGGTTGGGTGCCTTGCGCTCTCCCTGACCAGCAGAATATTTTGCTCTCTTTGCATTGTTAGATCAGGCACCTATCGCCAGCAAAACCTGGCGAGCACTGTCAGTAGTGATGTTCACATCGGTGGTGAGGACCAGTTGAAAGTCCATCTCTTTTGTCCCTTCTGTTAACATTTTGAATGAGGGAGGC
The DNA here is from genome assembly GCA_013396655.1 of Campylorhamphus procurvoides. Taxonomy (NCBI): domain Eukaryota; kingdom Metazoa; phylum Chordata; class Aves; order Passeriformes; family Dendrocolaptidae; genus Campylorhamphus; species Campylorhamphus procurvoides. The sequence continues at coordinate 259,292 of WBMV01000322.1, forward strand.
AATGCGGATTGGAGCCAGGGAGAGAAAACATGCCTGCAGCTGAGGCAGACACAACCATGCTGGGCTGCAGTGGGTCTCAGAGAGATGTAAATAAAATTCACTTTGGTGATAGAACTAATGCCAGAAAAGCTATAATGGATGAATATTTTATTTTAACATATGGGAAGCTATTCTATCAGCCAAAATGGACAGAGGCTTTCCTTCCTTCTTGCTTTCCTTCTCCTTTCTACATATAGGAGATTATGCGAGCAAAGGGATTTATTTTAAACTACCAAGCCTGTTCTTGATCAGAGTCCATGATCCTTGTTCATGTTGTCCCGCAGCCTGCAAAAATCCCCCTTAAAACTCTGACAGAGTTTACACTAACGGCATGCCTCATGAAGTACACCGGGCATCTCGGTGGCTTCAGGGGAAACTGGTCTTTGTGCTTTTTAAATCACTGTAGCTGAAATTAGAAATGCCATATGCGACTATAGAGCTTGTAAAGGAATGTCCCATAGGCTAAAAGACCAGCAGTGAGTGAGCTGCTACTCCTTTTCACCCTTTATCTGCAAGCATTTTTAAAAAAATACTACAGATATAAGGTATTGCCTAATGGTGTAAGCCAGTGAAGCAGAGATTACTGTTCATGCATCATGGTCAGGAAAGGAAACATCTGTATCTATCATGCATGAAAGAACAAGACAGAATATCCACTGCTTAGCTCGTCTTAGATGCAAAGCTGATTGATTAATGGCCCAGAGAAGGCACAGAGGTACAGCAGGACCAGCCAGCAGGATTCCACCAGGCTAAAACCAAATTGGTTTCATCTGCAAAGCTGCAAGGTTGTAGGAATTTCCCATTTCTCTATTTAGTCTCTCCAGTGGTGCCTTCAAGCATCTGTTTAGTAGCTGCTGTGGACATCCAGCTCACCCTTGGGACTGAGGTGGGGGTGGGCATCTCTAGCCAGCCTCTGCACAGAGGCTTCTGCAGAAGGATTTAGGAAAGCCCTCAAACAAAGTGAAAGGACCTTGTCATTGGGACTGGAGGGTTAGCAAGGATCTCATTCCAGGTCTCAGGACAGACTGAGCTGGTATCAGCAATACTCTCTAAATATACAAGGGCATAAAGATGGTCCATTGCACATCACACCAGATGTTGACACATTGTGAGCTAAATCCACACAAACACACAGTTTAGTAAAATCATGGGTTATTCTTTTCACTTTTGGTCCTTCAGTTGTTCATGTTTCCTGATTTCCCACATATCATGCAGGCCAGAAGTCTTCTCTTACTGAAACAGAATGTTTCACAGGCACAGAATTTTTCAGATAAAGTGGAAGCAAAACAGCTGCTAGGAAGAAAGTTGACTGCCTTGTTCACATACACAAAAAGAACCTATGCTACAAAATAAAAAAAATGTGACTACTTTTAGAAATTCTATAGAAGAAAATTGTTGTAAAAAACACATTAAAACATATAAACCCCAAGAAAATATGTTTGCAATTTTTCCTTTCTGGCTTCTCTTACATACTCTGTAGTCTGGTCACTCTGCTTGCTGGGCACTCCTTTATCCTTGGAGAGAAGATGTGCTGATTAGCTTGAGAGAGGATGTACTAGGCCATAAAATGAGCACTCTTTCAGGCTGCTGTGTCCCATTCTCACTATGGCTGGTTTTGTGAAGAACAGTACCTCAAAATATTTTAGTATTGAGTTTTGTTTATTTGTTTTATGGGGATTGACTGAGTTGAAACTTCGTCCAAACATTTACAACCTGCTCATCTGTGGGACAAAGGCTGCCTCTTCATACTGTGTACAGACTGCTAATTTGCATTTGGCTGAAACAAGAAGTTTATTTTATAAAAAGGATACTGCCAGTGCCACACAGACTGCTATTGTGAGAAATGTGTCTGCCCAGCTTGCTTTGGTGTATATGTGGATGCTTAGAGCCATGCTGCTGAGGAGGTAAGCCTTTCCTTCCTCTTGCTCCAGCAGAGCAGAGCTACTCTATCTCCTGAGCAGGTCTGAGGAATTTATCTTCTAAGTCTTCTAACTTCTCCTTATGTGACTGTTATTCTCTTCCCCATGGAAAGGACAATAAATTACCTGCAAAAGGGCAGACTATCTGGGACAAAAGAGTGTTTCTCAGCTCCTGTATCCAGGTACATGCATCCACCACCTTCCAGCTACACAGAAAGATGAGGAATCGATGCACACTAAAAAGGCACCTTCCATGTTCTAATTTCCAAGGGATGAAAGCTGAGTAGCGCAAGGCAAGATCCACACAGTAGTTTCCAACAAGTCTCCAGACTCAGACCCCATCTGCTCTACAACCTGGACACAACCACGAAGGTTGTCAGAGCTTCAAAGCCAGAGATGCAAGAATCCTTTAATATGAACACAGCTTCAGTTTTCTACTGCCTCTAACAGGCTGAAATTTTTTCCAGCATAGAACAATATTAGATATGGACATCCTCAGATTCTGATGTGAAGTTACAGACTAAAAACCAGATTGACAGTATGACCAGACTTTCTGTGACACTGGGACTTAAACTTTGTTGCTGTTGATACCATAGTGACAGCATTTTCACTGAATGAGGGGATACAGTTTCCCACTCAAGTTCTTCTGCCTTTTGCATGAAACGTTTTCCAGAGTGCAGTCTGACTCTTTCTAGATATGTGCATAAACCTGAGAAATAGTTTTACTTTATACACAAATGTGCTTATGTATCTGTGTAAATACATAGATATAAAAGCAATTTATACATGCTTTATAAATAGTTAATAAATATGCAGTAAATTTAGAAATATTGAAAGCAAATATGATTTCTAGAAATGGCAAAAGAGCTATTTTTGCAAAAAGTAGTGGTCTGAATAAAATCACCACACTTCTTTTTTTCCTTTCAATTCTTCTCTTTTCACATTCTTCTGTTTTCTTGAGTGTAAACCAGAGTTGAAAACTTGAGTTTGGGCTTAGTAAAAATTGTCCCTAAATTCTCTTCCCCCCTATAAAATAACAGCATTTTACTTCTGGTATTTGGGCTTTTTTTTCCACAGGAATATTTACATGGTTCTGAGACAAGACAATAGGTGATACTCTGTTTACACACCCATCCACCATGCTGCATGCTGTGTTTTCTTCATGGACCTCCTGAGACTGTGTGATTGCATATATAACCTGGCTCCACACAGTGTCACTATTGTTCTGGCCCTTTTTTTCCCCCCGCATGAGTTTTTATGCTCAGCATATCTTGGCATTGTGAACTCAAGGCTTGCTAAAGAAGGGCTCAATTTACCCCTGATTTACCCCTATAAATCAGCTAATAAACCATTGTAAGCACCGGTGTTGTTATACTTATGGTGACAATAGGGACAGAATATACTGGTACAGACAGAGGCACTCCAGCATGGAGGGTTAAAATGACAAGGAAACTTCATATTTCGAGGATACACAAGGGTAGATGAAAGAAAATATATGATAACTTCTGCATGCATGATTTCCAACAGTGCTTCACTTTAATGCCTGCTACTAGTGATCAGTCAGGCAAGCTAAAGGAAAGAACTTACTTCTAACATGGGTACTATACCTCTACTTACTATATCTTTAAACTGTTTTCCCTTCTCTGGGTGTTCACTCCTTTATGTTGCTATTTCCACAAGTCAGTGTAGTCAAAAGCCACTTGAAGCCACCATCTTGACTCAGGTAATACACAAAATAAGTCTTTTCTGGCATGAAATACCTACAGCAGAGATTAGATTGAAGGTGGTCCAATGATGTGGTTTTCCCTCTGTACCATGACAACAAATGAGTGGAGCCTCAGACCTACTCCCTGCCACCAAACCATTTCTCTCCCATCCACCCTCCTCTGAGTGACATTTGCATAGAAGGAGAAGCCATCTCTGCAGGAAAGAGCAAGGGGGACCCAAGGACTTTCAGGAAGTTCAAGGATGCAATTAGGATTTTCTCATTATTCTGATACTGTTGTGCTTGCTTGGGGGGCATCCCAGTCAGACACTGCCTCAACCAGGGCTCATAGTCATGATACTGTGGTGTCCTTAATGATGACTGAAGGCTCACTTCAGCTGCTTTTAATGATGAAAGGAAGTAAAAGCTATGCAGTGAGCTCTTAGTTATATATTTTCTCTTGTCACCTTTTCCCAAAGAAAAATTTCCTAGTGGCACAGAAGTCAAGCAAAACCAAAGTCTGTAATTAACAGCTGAGGTATTCATTTTTCTCCTGGGGAATCCTTGCCTAGAAACGTTACAATTGCTTTAGATAAACCTTGTAATAAAGCAGTTATCTAGTTTGTCTGCCAGCTGTACCAGGAAGGACCTGCTAGGTGGTCCATGGTGCTGGGTCATTAGCAGTCTAACAAGAGGAACCAGCCTGGTACTTCCTCTTCTTTAAGCTGAGCAGGGAAGGCTCAGTTGGGAAAGATGTCTCAGCCAAAGGAAGTGTCAGTCTCTTTTAACACCACATAATGCAGCTCGGGCGCTTGCCAAATTGTAATACACTGGAACAGACGGAGACAGAGTACTGCGGGAAGTGCAGTGTGAACTGCCTAAGGGTGCAGCACCTAGATGAGAAACTTTCCTGCACTGTCAGGAAATCTTTCCTTTTCCATGGGTAAGAGAATGTTTGGCTTATCTGTTTTGGTTTGTTGATTTTTTCTTTTACCTTCCACTTTTCAAGGCCTTGTCTCTTGGCAGTCAGCCTAGCCTGATGAAGCATCACGGGGTCCTGATGTTACAATATGGCTTTTGTTCAGTGAGTAGTAGAAGGAAGAAACTGTGTTTCTCTGTATACATAACATTGAGGGTATGTCGTGGTTTGACCCTGGATAAATGCCTGATGTCCAGCATAACTCCTTCAAGGCCTCCCCCCACCCCCTTCCACCTTCCAGAGGGAAGAAAAGAAAACCAGCTAGTAATTTACAGCTAGAGATAACAACCGAAAGGGGAGCTTTGATTAATACCACGGGCAAAGCAGAACTTAGAATAATGCTTAAATTTATTGCTAACAAACTAAAAACTAAAACTAAGAAATAAAAACAGGTTAGAAACACTTTCCCACCACCACCACCCCTCGATCTGTCCATGCCCCCTCCTTTCCCTGATGGTGCGGGGAACAGGGGAATGGAAGGTTTACAGTCAGTTGTTGCTGGGTCAGCGATTCGCAGATCTAAGTCCAAAACTCGAACAACAGTTCTGTCTCAGGGGGTTTTCCTGTGGGCTGCAAAGGGGACAGTTCGCTTCACCACAGTCATCACCACGGTCACAGGGGAATTACAACTTTGAGTCCTTCCCCTGCGCTCCGTGGGGTCCCCCCCACGAGAGAGAGATCCTCTGCTCTCTCGTGGGTCATTCCATGGGGTGCAGTCTCTCATGAAAAACTGCCTGTACCTACTTAGTATGGGATTCTCCCTTCATGGGTCTCAGCCGCAAATCTCTGCAAGGCTTTGCTCCACCTTGGGGGGTCTCCTGCTCAGCGTGGGTCCTCTCCCTCCGTGGGTCTCCGCTGCAAATCTCTGCGAGACTCTGCTCCAGCTTGGGGGGTCTCCTTCTCAGCGTGAGTCCTCTCCCTTTGTGGGTCTCGGCTGCAGATCTCTGCAGGGCCTCTGCTCCACCTTGGGGGCTCCTCTTGCTGAGCGTGGGTCCTCTCCCTCTGTGGGTCTCAGCTGCAAATCTCTGCACGACTCTACTCCACCTTGGGGGCCTCCCACGAGGTAACAGCTTCTTTCATGCCTCCCCCTGCTCCGACAGGGGGGTTTTTGCACCCCGATGGATCCCATGGACTTCGAGGGGACAACTCGTAATCACCATGGTCATCACCAACGTATTCAGGGAAAAATAGTTTTAAGTCCACTCCCTGATCCGTGGGGTCCCTCCCCCTCCTTCTCCTCTTCTCCTCCTGCACTGACCTTGATGTCTGCGTTGTGATGTTGTTAACCCATGGCTGCCGAATTCTAACTGCGCCACAACTTCTTAAATATGTTTTCACGCAGGGGCGTAACTTAATGGTTCAAAAGCCGGAAGTTTTCCTCGGAGCTGGCCCTCATTGGCCCCGCTCTATAGGATGGAGGGAAACTTCCAGAGGCTTCCAACAGAAGCCAATCTTCCTCTTATATAAAAAAAAACCCTAACCAGATAAACCCATGACATTCTATTAAAATATTTTTTTTTAAAGTTGGTGATGATAATACTATGAAAAATTCCAGGAGTTATTAATAGTAAATGCCAACAACAGCATGGTTGGGATATTCAACCTCATGCATCAGACCTTAAGGCAGCCACTGATTTCTCACTGCCAGGGTGAGCCCTAGTCTGAAGGTGGCAGGTACCTGCTTTGGAGCTGTTTGCATAATACTCTGCACCATGCCCAGACACTTTCATTGATAAGAAGAGCTGAGATTTCATAATACCGTTTGTTACAAGACTGTCATTTTATCCCTCTTGCACTTCTCCCACAATAGCTGATAGATGATGTCCACAGATAAGCAAATAGGTTCGTTACACTTTTTGGATTGGAATACTTTGACTGTGCCCCATTCCAGCATGGTAATTTCTTCTTGAGGGACACATAGCCAATACTACAACCACAGTGATATTATGCAATGTTATTACCTGACTGACAGAGACAGAGACTTTTCTGAGACAAACCTTTTCTGACAGTCACAGAAGTATAGAATGGTTTGGACTGAAAGGGACCTTAAAGATCATCTAGTTCCAACTCTCCAGCCGTGAGGAGGGACACCTTCCACCAGAAAAGGTTACTCAAAGTCCATCCACCCTGGCCTTGAACACGTCCAGAGATGGGGTATCCACAACTTCTCCAGGCAACATGTTCTAGTGTCTAACCACCCTCACTGTAAAGAATTTCATTCTAATATCTAAACTAAACCTATCCTTTGACCTAAACCAGTCACTGCACCCAGTTAGAAAAATGACTCTGATTCCTAGCAAACTCTACAACATTATGGTGGCTAAAAGAAAACACAAGCCTTTCCTGAAACTGGATTTGATCTCATAAAGTAAATTTAAAACTCTGACATACCATAGAAGCAATCTGTATGTGTGTGGTCTTCCTCTCAAAACAGAGAGAAGTTTTAAAAGACATGTTTTAAATGTTTAAAACCTAACCTTGATGTGCACAGAAATACTTAGGGCCAGACAGAACCAAGCTCAAAACATTGTCCCTGCACATTGCTGGGACTAGGGCTTCCCTTCAGCTGGAGACAGGCCATCATGCTTCAGCTTTGTCTAGCTTCCTCTCCAACAATTTGACTTCTGAAGCTACTGAGGATCATATTTATCTGTCCACAGTGTAGACCCATCTGTCTATCAAACACCTTCTACTCGCTCAAAACACCAGGGATCAAATTCTCCTCTTCTGTGACCATGGAGGTGAAACAGCATTGTTCTAAAACAACAGACCAACTTTATCACCAGACATGACCCCAGCAACACAAACCTTTCCACCCATGTGTGGTTACGGGTGATTGGACCAGTGAGATTAGATATGTGGGGCTGAACACACCGCTTTGTCTTGCTCAAGCCCAGGCGCAACACCTTAGCAACACTACCTTCTCCCCTTTTCTTCCCCCACTTCCCGCTAGTTTGCCCAACTGTGAACTGCATCAGGTTCCTCAAGCATGAAAGTAGAAGGGCTTGATCTGCTGTTCATCCTGCAGGCTCCAATAAGTGAGCATTTTGGGGCACCCCTGAAGGCAAAATGACATCTGCATGCTCAATGCTATAGAATGAGAGCACAATGCTTTAAAGCCTCTCAGAAAATCTACAGGACAGTTAATATGATTTAAGCCTATATTTAAATTTTATGAGACTCATTTTCAAGGCTAATAACCCAGTTTACTGTGCACAATATCAAATGCAAATTTTATTACTGACTTGGTAAAAACCAAGACGATATTCATTAGCATATCTCAGCGCATCACCCTTTTTAGCCAAAAGGTGCACCAGGAGTAACAGTGGGAGTTTTTATATGTGCTGTAAATTACAGTTACTATCTCATTAGATAAACACATTTAAAATCAGGTTATCATTCACTTATATATCAGAAAGTTGTTTGTTCAATTGCAGCTAGTCTCATATTACAACATATGGTGCATGAAATTCTTAGACTAATAAAATTTCAAGGTACAGGGAGCTGGTGTCTTGGAAAAAACTGTTTCTGCTCAACGAATGGCTCAATATAATCTGTAATTGCTCTGAAACAATTATGCAGCAGGCTGTTTTGTACTTAATAGTATTTACATCCTTGGCTTTATTAGCAACAAAATCTAAGTGGAACTTGTGAAAGAGAAATTAATTTTTCTGCTAAAAGATGTAAACTTTTAAGTTAAAGATCCAACAGACTGTGGAAATCTAAAATATATGTAGTAGTCTCTAATTTAACTTATTTCTCACTGAAATGTCTTGTTGTTCCTTTAGATATCTCTGGTAATTATGTCATCCACACCCAAGATCTTCATCTGAGTTCCCCTGAGCTTTCACCACTCTGGGCAACTTTAGCTTTTTTCTCAATGCATGCACTCTGGTTTTGCCATGTCCTGGAAATACAACATAATTAATGTCCACATATAGTATTTGAAGTAAAATTGAAAATTCTTCTGCTTGTGGAGTTTTGACTACTCAGTTTAACAGTGGTGACCGAATTGTGTGAGTCAGCATTTTGTACTACTTTATATGCTGGCAATTAAAAAAGCAGCTCAGTACACAGTGACACAGAGAGGCACGTAACAGCTCTGGATCAGACTTCCCTGTGGTATGGACTGCTGGAGCTTCAGCAGCTTCAGCAAAACTCAGCCAGTTTGCAAAACATTGGGTTATACCTGACTGAAGTACTTAATTTCACCTGCCATTCTGGGCATATCCACATATGCTCCTTCTAGTTTCATGATAGAGTCTAATAATATACAAATCATCATATACAAACTTAATGTCAAGTGTATTATTCCGGCATCCAGTTAAAAGCAATGAACTGCACACTACTGTTTCGTTGCATAGCTCCTACTGAGCTCTGATCTCTGGGACAGCTCGAGGGCAGTCACACATTTGGTGGTTAAGGTGGTTTTCTCACCTTCCGTCATCGGCTACTTTTTCCTTGTTTTGTTTGTCATCTCTTGGGTTTGCCTACATTGTGAGCTGTCTCCAATGTTAAAGGAAGGAGGAGAGTTGAATATTTTATAGAGACATTCTGTCTCCTGCATGCTGACTAACTCTGCACACCAGCAGCAGCAACGCTGGAACGCAGACTGTAAGAAAGGCCCTGGTATAGTAGCTGTTTTAACCCTGCTCAGTACTGCTAACTTCAGAATGGCTCTAACTACACAGCATTAACACCTTTCAGTTGTCCTTGTACTAACGTTCTTGAATACTGGAACTAAAATCCCTGCCTTTGTGCTCAACTTTATATGTCTATCTCTTGTGCCGCAACTTCACTAATTTTCCTGTTGCTCTAATCTGCAATGAACTGCAGTGAATTCCCTGCCAAAGCCCTCACCACACTCATGCCAGCTGTACACTGGGATGATTAGTTTATACGAAATGCTTCCTATTACCATCCTCTAGGAGTTTGTCAGAATACAACATAATACAACTTCAGAAAAAATCCTCACTTCCTCTTGCAATGGAATATCTTTCATTGCTGATTTCAAAGGATCTGCGACAAAGAGCTATTATATGAAAAACCTCATGCAAAACCTCACAGCCTTCCTTGCTAGTCCTGATAAGAACTGTGTAAGTTGTTATTAAGTACACCTTTCTGTCTGCAAAAACCACCTTTAAATTTTGCAACATTAAGAAGTAAGCCTAACCTGATTTCAGCACAGCTGCTGGAATAAAACATGGAATAAACCACAAATTACATTGTGGAGCAATGCTGAAAAACCCCACCAGACTGTGTGTGGAAACTAAATCCCAGCACATGACAAATGCAATCTGTTCCCACTCAACTCACTAACAATCCTCCTGTAAAGGTGGCTTTCCCCAGCCACAACCGGGACCCCCTCCTAGCTCCCCCCTGCCTACCGCTGTGATTTGGAGCAGGTCTGGGGCTGTTACAGCATTTTATAATGAAGGAGAGGCCAAACCTAGTTGCTGACTGTGCCTTTGGGATTTCAAGCACATTTGGGCTTCTCTTAGTCTGCCTTCAAGCTATTTCCAACCCGCAAGTTTTCTTACATTCCTGCGGAGCAGTGACACCTTTTTTCCTTTGTATTCATCCAGCACCTTACAAAATGAGTGTCATCTCCGACAAGGTCTCCAAGATTCTGCTGCAAAGTTAAGTAATGTTAATAGTGTTGAATGCATTTAGTTCCTGGTGCAAGTGATTTGTTGAATGGCAGTCATATATTTGCCAATTAATAATATGTACAAATGGGTATAAACAGATTAGAATCAGGCCCCTGCTGTATTATATATGAATATGATTTTATCAATCAGTCATTGTCTAAAAAAGATGCTTTTTTCAGATATCTTTTTCCTGAATTTTATTCAGTAAATATTACTTCATGATACTATGCCTGACCATATTAATGATGGGAGAAGTGAAGTTTAGAGAACGCATCTATTAAAAAAAGGACACTTTTGGCTACAGGCAACATGGCCATATAAATATTAGCAAGGTGAGTGCAGCTGTAGTGAGGTAGAGAAAAGGTTCACAGCCATGTGAACTGGGTGTAGAATACGGAGCTGTGCTAATGGAGGCTAAAAGTCCTTGATTATTTGTTTTAATAATGGAAATAGCCTGGTATTTAAAGACTCTTAGTAGTTTCATTGGCAAGCTGAAATATGTGTTTCACTCTTACAGGCTTTTTTGACTTGGGATTTTGCAAAGCTCTCTCAAAACCAAAAAATAAATGAGGACACTCTGCAGGTGCTCTATCCATTTTCGGTATCCCGAGCCAATTCGGGACAGGGGCAAGCCTTCTCTGAAGGACCAAGGATGTCGCATAGACTCGGACAGGCTATTAACAGCTCGCAAGTCCCCATACCCTTCCAGCTGCCCACCTCCTGTGCCCAGACCTCAGTCACAAATCCTGGACCAACTCTGGGGACCCGACGGATGCTCCCCACTTCCCCGCGGGTCAGCTCGCAAGAGGACAGGAGGCGTTTCCAAGCCGAGAGCTGTGGCTTTACCTCCGTAGTAGGGAGAGGAGGAAAGGAGGCTGTCACCCACCCCAGGCTGCCCCATTGCCGCTGCTGCGGGGAGGAAACCAGCCCCTCCGCGGGGTAGGGAGGCAGCGAAGCTTTGTTCGTTTGTTTTAATAACAGCTGCTTCAATGAAGTCCGAGCAGGTAGAGCCGAACCTGGCTAAGCTGCCAGCTCCCGCAGCTTTCGGCCTTTCTTCCCGTTCCCGCAAAACTGTAACACCAAACCAAGCAGTGCCATCTATTGACAGCAGTGGCTCATGGCCTCGCCACAGGCACAGCAGCCCCGGTGCCACCTTCCCCTCGCAGGGTCCCCCCAGGTGGGAGCGGGGAGTTGCGGGAGCAGCGCTCCCCCGCCTTCCCACCCGGAGAGCGCTCCGCCGTCCTGCTCCCCTCACGTCTCTTCCCTGCCATCCATCACCGGCTGCCTCCTGTCACTCTGCCACGGCGGCTGTCACCCGGCTGTGACTAAGGTAGAGAAAAATGAGCCGTTTAAGCGCGGCAGAGCTGGCGACGTTCGGGAACACGAGACAAATTAACGAAGTGCGAGAAATTAGAGTGCATAAATCTGAGGGCTTTAAATCACCGTGCGGCTGCTCATAGGCAGAAGCAAAGTAATCTGAGTGCCACAGTTAAGTCTTTCTTAGCTGGCCTCACTTTCCTACAGGATGCTGACATCGAATTCAGCTTCCACGTCTGGTTGTTAACTCACCTCACTGTGCCTTAGTGTTTTGGGGTTTTTTTCCAGAAAAAAGCCTACCATATCCTTTTCATACCAGCCTACACGTGACATTCCTGCAAAAAATGGCAATCTACCTGAGCTAAAACCCTGTTTTCACATGACTTTTGTCCCTTTTTTCCCAGCTGGTTGTCTCATCTGGAACCCTAACCATAAAATGATTTCCCTCCGGTGTGGAGGAGGGAAGTCAGCAGCACTTATTCCAAACACACAAAGTGATACAGAGACATCAAAAGACGGATTAGAAATATAATGACGTTTTCTGGCTTGCAGTGAAGCTATCCTTCCTGTCTGTGATTAAAATCCTACAGTAACTTTGTGAGTATAATTCCATTATACCCAAAACAGAATATCAAAGCAAAACTGAGGCAGGTAAGAGGAAACAAGAAAAATGCATTTCTGATGGAATATTGTAGATAAAACCCTCCATTTTTGCATGAATAAACATCACCAACAACCTGTTTCCCTTTTCCCTGATACATAGAGATTGAGTAGTATTTAAGCCTTTGAGTGATACCACCAGAATCAGATACTTGCAATAGTCTGCCTCAGATCACAAGGATGTTAAAGTTATTGATTTGTTTGTCAGAACAACATACAGTTATGAAAGATGAGCATATCCAAATTTGATCAAGATGCACACATAAAAGTATCAAACTGGGCAAAATTGGTGAGTGGAGGGACACACTATGCCCTTTTATACATAAACAGCAGAAAAAAAAAGGCCTGGAGACACAGAGGAATAACTTACTTGCTATTTTGTAGTTGCAGCAATTTCTTGGTTAGTTTGTTTTGAATTAGAAATTCACGATTATGTCAAATTTTGTCATTGTTTTTATTTGCATCATTATTTTGGCAAATTTTTATGCAGCTCCCAAGATAATGACATCCATGTGAAGTCATGCATCTGTCACACTGTTCTCGGAGACCAAACTATTTGGTTAGTGCAAAATTTGCCATCTTTCTTTCCATTACAGAAAGAGGTGTTATCGACCCAGCCTCACTACAGCTTTCTTCATGCTTCATGCCTATTCTGAAAACCAAAACATATTATTAATAATCTCTGGAGTCTGGAAAGCCCCAGACTTTTTGATCTTCTCTTCTAGGTCTTCTTTTAGACTTCTCTTATTCTGTGAGTGGGAATTTGTGCAATGATGTAACACTGTAGTGTTTTCTTCCAACCAAAAAGAACCCTTCTTTTTCCAAAGTGAGACAGAGTCCCTTCCCCCCCACTTCCCACATTCACAATGATTTGAGGTGGTATAGAAAAAAATTTGGTTCTTGGCCATATTCCCCTCAGCCACACCATCTCCCAGCTACTGCAAAATATTAGCCCCATTCTGGCCAGAACCAGGACACACAATGTTTTGTTTCTCAAGAATGCCCATCATGCTGGGTTCAGAAGTGTTTTAGCTTCATTTGGGGTCTGAGATTTGAAGCAGGACAGTTCTTGCTGACAGTTCCCAGCTTAGTAAAGGACTTTTTTGATGGTTAAAATCCATATCCATACCTATTTCCCAACAGAAACTGTCTGTCCATCTCTCTGTATATCCCTCCATCCAGCTATCTACCTGTCTATCCATCTGTCTACCCAGCTGCTTATTTCAGCTGTTGTCCTCAATACCAAAAACACTGAAATAGTCAGGGAGAGGGCAGGGAGAGCTTAGTGTTTAGGTGACAAGATGTACCTCTGAGAGCCTAAAGAGATACACCATAAGGTTTGCTCAGGGCTTCTCTTAGCCTAATAGCAGGTGTGAGGGTAGATGTCTCTGTGTGAGGGCTGGGTATTTTTAGGGAAAGGACCTTAAGAAGAGGTTGTGGGAAATCTGAGCCAGTGATGAAACAGCTTCTTCCACATAAACTGTTCTGTTTTCTGTAGCTCCTAGGAGTTGATCAGACTTGGTAGAAGACCCCTGTGTTTTTGGAGGTTTAGAATTTGCCCTAGCAAAACTACTTCCTGTCCTTTTCCCCCTGCCCCACAGGCTTGACAGTCTAAGGATCCCTGCCTGGGAATCCTTGTGCTGCTTTTGCTTCCCAGAACCCTACTGCCAAGGGGTTTTCCACAGGAAGGGCAATCAGGTCACAATTTCTTTTGTAAAATTAATCTTTAATTAACTTTGGCCACAAGATATAGGGATAGAATTCCTTGTCATCTAAGAAACATTTTAAATAAACAACTGAATGTGTTTTTCCCAGCCCCCTATTTTCTTCTTAAAAAAAATAAAAGCAAGAAAGCTGCAGCTCTAAACAAAAGTATAAAAGATCAAGAAAAAAACAAAAAAAGTAAACAATAAGCTTAATTTGACTCTTTAAGACAGTGAACAAATGCCAAGACAGTGATTTGAAGCTTTAAATTACTTTACTTTGGCACTCCAAACAGCAGTCATAGATGTTTTTCGCTTTTAATTTTGCAAGTCGCTTTTAAAACCAGTGTTAAAATTCCCAACACTTATCTTGCTATCATGTGTCCAAAGCAGATATCCTCCCATTTCAGGAGGTTACCTGATCACAACTCTCTCACCTTGCTTGAAACTGTGCAAATTCTGCACGTGAAGTACAGGCTTGCTACAAATGCCCCTGCCAGCTCCACAGCAGACTTCAGATAATAGCTGCAAGCCATGAGGAGAGTGATGGCCAGCCAGAGGCACGTGGAGGAGAAGTGATGTGCCCTTTGTGGCAGGTGGAGGATGGCCAGACACAGGGACCACAGCTGCACCCAGTGCCTGGCTGCAGGGGGGAGGGCAGTGGATGGACCCACAGGCCTGCAGACAAATACAACCCACCAAAACCAGCGGAAGGTGTCTAATTAAGCTGCCCTTCCCTGAAAAGCTGTCTCTAGGTAAGCAAAACTGTTTAAAACATGTTCATCATTAAAGTGTCCCCCGACAGCAGGATGCAGCAGCAGACTCGGTGACAGAAGGGAGAAGAAGAGAGGCATATGGACCCCAGCCCTGTCCCCTGCTGACAAGCTGCCTCGCTGCAAGCCCCCTTTTCACTGTTGTCCGTGCGCACAGCAGATTGCAATGGCCCAACTTTCCCATCTGTATCCCAGGCCTGTGCCCCTGACAATGTGGCAGCCATGCAGTTTTCATCGGGAGGGGAGCAGGGGAGGGGGAGACTGCAGGGAGGGGGAGGGCGGGGGAGGAGGGGGAGATATTAACCACCAATAATCACGGTGCTATCCATAATGCATTGTCTCCATGAGATTACATGGTATATTTCCAGTGGGGATTAGCCCATCCATCACAGCCCTTTATTGGCCCTTTTTTTGTTGTATAAAGCCCAAACACTGTCGTAAAATTCTAAACCGCTTAATTGCTGCGCTGTAAAAATTTGCATATCAGAGATATGTCATTCCTTCGTTAAATGGCACTAGGCATTCGTTACAAAGTCCCAACAATTGCAGGAGAGCACCCCAGAAAAAGGTCACCTCTTGGCATTATGCAAAGTTCTCTTCTGAATTCTAATCTGCAGCAATTATGGTTTGAATGTATTGCAACTTAATGGATTTTGATTTTGTGTGATTCAAACTCCCTGGGCACACAGAGCCCTTGTCCTATCTGGTCAGACAAGGTAAGTGATGTGATGGTAGTGGCACAGTCTCTGTAAGTTCTGCAAGTTTGATTCCTAAAAGATGCCTTCATAAGCCAAACTGGTACAAAACCCCTTGGTACAAATTCTCCATGATGGGCATATGTCTTGATTTCTTAGATTAATAGCAAGTTCTGTAGAGAGTACTACAGCCATTGCATTGTCACTTCAAGTATTCATCATTAAAAATAACCTGAAGCTAGAAATGTATGCATGTGTACTAACAAAAAGGATAATTATGATAATGAGCATGATAATGAGCAGCTTTTAACACATGGATCTGAAAGATTCTTTACGAAAGCAAAAGCTTATCATTGTCCTGATTTTGCACCTTCAGAAGCTGGCTTTGGAGAGCTGGTTTGAAGCCAGAGGCACCCTTCAAAACCTCAAAATGAGCACTGCCCTCAGCAACCCTAGCAGTTCCCCTCTGCATCCTTCCCCCTGCTTGCCAAGGGCTGAAAATACCAGCAGGTCTTTAAGATGTCAGGTCTTCACTCCATGTCTTCTCCATTAACTGCAGCAGAGTTTGTCCAGACTCAATTCACATATAATTTCTCAGTTTTGCCCATATTTTAAGAGTAAGCTTAATCCAGACCATTTCATACCATGTAGCATGATATTAGAAAATGTTGCATGGCAGGATGGGTGCAGGTCAGGTACTTTTCCAACGAAACAGAGCTTATAAGCTGAATCTTTTCTCCTGTATAATAGCAGGAAACATGATTTCTCATCTTAACAGGAACATATAAACCAAGGAGGTGACTGGAGCAGTCTAAGAGATTTTAAGAGTCCCATAGTGATTTGAGGGTCAGTCTCTGTTGCACACCCTGGCGTAACAAAAGAGCCCTTTGCAAACCCTGATATAAAAATTAGGAGAGAACAAGGAGAAATTCTGGGCTGTGTGTACATGGCACCTTGGCTTGAGTTGGCATGGTCTGAAATAGCGTGAGTTAACTTTGAAGACTGTTCAAGTACCTTAAGACACCTCAAGGGAAATGCCCATCATAGTGAGGATCCAAAGCAAAGTAAGTCTGCTTTAATCATCCGGTCTGTTCATTTTTCAGTGTACACCTCTTACTGGTGTTGCAAACACTCGTATTTAAAATCAACCTTACATTGTATTTAATCATCGAATTCTTGGAATTTTATTATTATTACATTTTATTCTGGCATGTTGTTTATCAACCAGAGAGAATTCTAACAAGCAAACCAAACATTCTAACATAACAAAACCATCTTATCTTTGTTTTCCTTTCTAATTAACAACTAACATCAATGCAAACTTCCTGTCCTACATGTGAACTCAGCCACAGTCACTTCACTTTTATCTGAGCTCTTGATTAAGTAGGCCTCCTACGAAGTAGCCCCATGTACCTTTCCTGAAAGAGATTTCAGCCTCTGCCCTCATGCTGTTAAAACCCTCTCCCCTCTGTGGCACCAATGCAACTGCTAGTATGGCTGCAAATCTACAAAAACCTCCACACAGGAAGAGAACCCTCCAAAAAGAAGTTAAAACAGATTATTTCAGATGTACAGTTCAGAATGGTTGCTTGGAATCTCTCAAACAAGCCTGTGCCTCTTTCCTACCAGTATGTCTGCTTTACAAAAGGAGAAGCAAAGTCTGATCCATCCAAGGTTTTCCAGCATTGCAGTGACAGAGTTGGAAACAGGTTTGAAATCCAGCATTTCAGCATCACACATGACCTCAAGGGCCATTTCTTCCCGTCCTCCTCTTCCACCCTCCAAAAGCTTTTAACCCTCAGGAGCAAGCTCCCAAAGTCATAGGGACAGCCTGAAGAGCTCAGTGGATACTGGAATGGGGTCTTCAAAGGTTGGAACTGGAGCCTGGCTTGCCAGCTGCCCTCCCTGCAGAGCTCATCACCCACTGACATTTATATCTGCCTTGGAAATAGATTTGTTACTGCAACCCATCTCCCGTTTCTCTCTCTCTTTCATGTTCTACCCATACCAAACACGGAGGACCATCACTGCTGCCTTCAATGAGGTTTGAGATAGGGCTAAATAATCTCTAAGTGCAATTTATTTTACCCTTATTGAGCATTAATAATGTTTGTGTTAGGATAGAAAAAATTATTTAATAATGTGTCTTTTTCTCCTGCTTGATTCATTATTCAAAATTACCCAGACAATAATTTATGTGAATTATTCTGCAATTAATTCGGCATGAGTTTCTTGCAAATACCCACTGAACAGCATCTGAACTCTCTCGATTAGTTCCAAAGGTCTGTTATATGCCTGGGAATGAGGTCAGACCTGGTGACAGCAAATTTTAAGGAATACCTGCTTAAGAATATGGGCTATTTCCATTAAATTAGTACACGATCACATGCAAATTTTTTTATTTTGTTTTCTAAATGACAGGGGCTTTTTTCTGTGGTTTAGCATAAATTTGCTTATAATCTAGGTGACAAAAAATAATTTCTGTGTGCACTTTGCATTGTTTTAATGAAATCAGGGGAAAGCCACAGCTTTAGTTTAGTCAACACTGCAAATAAATAAGCCTTTTGAAGCAGGTTTCCAAAGCAATAGTTCCATTTGGTACCATCAGCATCTGTTTCCCGTGACTTTTGTTCATTTTTTTACTGTGTGTTATCTTTCATCTGTCCCAAAGTCTTTTGAACTCAGTGAAAAAGTTTCCTTGACATTCATGACATCTGCATCTATTGAACTTATGGCTAAGTATCCTGTTTGATTGGTAGACCAGAAGTATAGCTAGTAGAAGTTGACTCCATGTTTATTGACTGCAGGTACAGTCCAATTTGCAGCACCTGAGGTGAGAGGTCTCAGATGGAGCAGCAAGGCTGACAGGAACAGCTGGAGAACCACTTGATGGTGCAAGATATTCCTTCAGAGGCCTCATATTAATTTGTGAAAATATCTGGGTTTGTTACATTTTAATTAGTTCCTAGTAAATGTGCCTTAATAAGCTCTTTTTAAAGAAATAAAGTAACTGCCATACTAAATGCATCTTGAATAAATATGTGGTGATAGGAACCAGCCCTTTCTTAACTTCCTGGGGCTATAAACATTCATATGCTCATAAATACATTTGCATGTAGACACAAGACTCACTAAAAGCCTTTTCAGATACCATTCATCCTTTTTTTACACAAACATATTCCAGTATTCATTAGCCTTGTAATTAAAATCCTTTTAACAGCACTAATTGAAGGCTTCATAGCCATAACTTTGTCATCTTAAAAGCTGCTTGCTCAATGCATAACTATTGAAAATGTTGGAGAGGGGTTGGGTCAAACAATCCGGCCAAGACTTCTCATTGCACAAGTGAGTTGGAGTCAGTGAGTTAAGAGGCAGGGAAAACAGAAAATCCTAGGATACACTAATAGATTAGAGAAAGATCAGCAGGTTACTGACACTGCTACCTCAAGATCAGCACTCCCCAGCAAGGTCCATTAACACTTCATGCTGCAAAGCTGATGTTCGCTGCTCCCTCCCCCTGGCCTTTCAGTGAAAAGGTCTTACCACAGCAACCTAGGGCACTTTCACCAATAATTAACTGAAACGGAGTTCATTAGGTAAAACGGGGGTAAGCAGGCATGGGAATGTCACACCAGCCTCGCATACGGAAAGTAAAGCCAATCCATAATCCATTGAAGCAAGGAGTGGGGTAAAGGCACACGTATTACAGCAGTCACCAAGGTGTAGAAATACAATAATAAAGTTCCACAACTGTCCTATTAACATACCAGATTTGATTAGGCTGCATTATATTTCATCAAATAGTTTACAAAGCACCCAGCATAAAACATCACCATAATTGTAATCATATATTTGGCGATTTAATGTGTACACCATAATGTACCATTAGTTACACAAATAACTAATAATTTGCTAATGACAATATTATGTTAAGTCAGTTTAGGGGCAATTAAAGTGAGTGATATTTACATATGCCTAATGAATCACAGTCGATGGCAGATTAAGAGATTCTAATGAATATTCATCCAGACATTCGCAACCAGCTTCACAGTTTATAAACTGAATTATGGTTGATTTGCCCTTTTAAAAATGAATATGTGAGTATCTTCTGCATGGAAAGAATGAACAATTGGGGCTGATTGTAAAATATTTTTTTAAGCAATGTACTGGTCAGGACACAAAACATTTTTATGCACTCTCATACCCTTGGCTTCTCAGCTCTTTTATATCACATATCAGCATTGATGAACTATCTCCATTTTCATCCCTAAACATGACATGAAATATAGAAAATGTTTTGTGTTGAATTAAATGCAATAGAAGTTTTATGCAGACTCACTAAGGAAATAATTACACAGGTAGGCTGCTTTCCTCAAGCAGAGTAAACAAACTCTCTCTGCCATATGCTAGCAACATTCTGCTTTTAAAGGTAGTTTTTATGCACGCTCACTTGAATGACTGAACAAAATATCATTCATTTAAAAGGAAGCTGTATAAGCTTCTCATAGGATGAAATTAGACTTACTTTGACACATCCTATGCCAGAAGCTTCTGTTACTATTAATGTCAATAATATTGGTAGCAGTTTCAATAATAGCTAAGAATATGAGATACAATTTTATGGCTTGGCTATCAGATTTCAAAGTGAGCTCAAAGAAATGTGAAGGGTTTAAAGTCCACACACAGAGTTTTCCTTGGAAATCCTTGTCAAGTGTTTGTGTGATTCTGAAGCAGTCCTTCATGGCACTGGTCCCTGTGACAGAATCACAGAATGGCTCATGTTGGAAGGGACCATAGAGGGTCCTCTGGTTCAACCTCCCTGCTTAAGCAGGGTTATCCTAGAGCACATTGCACAGAATTGCATCCAGACAGTTCTTGAATATCTCCAATGAGGGAGACTCCACAACATCTCTGGGAAATCTGCTCAAGTGCATGACCACTTGCACAGTAAAGCTCTTCCTTATATTCAGGTGGAATTTCCTGCGCATCCATTTCTTCCCATTCTTGCTTTAGCTTCATTTCCCCTAAATTCTGGGGTAGTTCTGCGTGATTTAAAATGTGAACAGTTATAAGGTAATCTTCATGGATCTCCTCAAGAAATTTGGAAGTGAAGTCACTAAGAAATAGTCCTGCCAAGGGGAAGCTTGTTTGCTTTCATTGAGATCGCACGCAGGAACTCTGCAAGCCTTCCCTAACAAGAGACAATCTGAAGTAGATAAAGCAACATCATTAAAGATACTCAGTTTTGTTTTGCTCAATTTGGGGATTTTATGCTTATCTGTCCCAGCCTTCAAAGTGATTTGGGAGTTCAGAGAGTGAAGACATTTCTATCAATGCCTTCTGCAGAAACCTTGGTACTAGAATTCAAAGTACTGGTAGATCTACAGTGTGATGTGATACTTCATGGAGACCCAGCTTGAATTCTGAAAGCAAGAGAGGCATACTTGTTTTATCTAAAATGACCTATGTTAGGGAAAAGTTCAACTACAACTGGAAAACATGCTGCTGGGATTCAATCAGAAGATACTGTAATTGCAACACAGAATTAATGAACATGTAGCTCTAATAATTGACTTTATCTTTCTAATCGTTCTCACCTAATCTGGTTAATAGGGTTGGCTAGAACTGCTATTTTCCACAACACTACAAAAAATTTACTGGATATTTTGCATATTTTCAGCCAGTTACTTATTGAGAAAAATGTCTTTCATTTTTCAATGAAAACTCAAACACAGCAACAAATACAACATGATGGTTCTTATTACTTTTTTAAAAATAAGAAAAAGTTATCTTAAAAAGTAACTTTTTTTATTTGAAGCATCATTTATGTTTTCATCTCACTTTTCATTACAGTTACTTTTCAACAACAGGAATGAAATTCAATTCAGTTCTTTACTGGTTTTAAATAACAGAGATGCTACAGTTTTCTCAGTTACCTGTTTCCTTTTTATTTGCATTTTCTTAATGCAATGTTATATAAGAGGATAATGAGCTCATATAGCATGAGAAGAATACTATAACCCCTGCACTGACTGAGTCATCATTATCATCACTATGCTGTCCATTTTCAAGGCTTTTCTTCTTCCCTAAAGTAGATCTGGTTTTGAGGTGCTAAAATGACAACTTCAGCTATGGTACTTTAAAGTTCTCTGTGGCTTCACCCTAAGAAGCTATTTAAAGTTTACTGACCTTCTATATGCTAAACCTTCCAGAGTCTGCTGCCAACAGGCATACAGGTTATTCTATCCCTCCCTCCATATTTCTCTCTCTTAAAAGGAATTAAGCTGCTAATCACTTCCAAGGTCCCAAAGCTCAAATGTCCTTATATTATTGTTTCAGCTTCAGTGCATGAGTTTGCTTTACCTCTGCAAGTTTCCCTCATCATGGTGAGTACAGATACAGACTGTACCACTCATACTGCTGGCAACTGAACAGTTTCAGGAAACTTCCATTCCTTACATTAAGCAACCTCAACCACCCTCACCTACTGCAGCAATTCATAGAAGTGTCATGAATAACTTGATCTGCCATTCAAACAGTAATCTACTGTGAGCTTAAGTAGCTCTATACTTGTTTCAGAAAACATTTTGCTGTCTTTGCTGTAAGTTACCCAACTTTCTTTTTCATCCCAAAACTATGGGCCTTCTTCAACCATTACTCTCAGAAGCACACTCAATAGCCATTTCCTATTTTAGGTTTTATTGGCATTGCTATGTAATTCTGGATTGAGAAGAGTCCTAAAATACATGGACACAAACTTCTCAAATGAAATACTGCTGTGATTTTTCTGTTCCCACACACAGTATAGTCATGTGGCTTCTTGCCAGTCAAAACCTATGTTAATATTTGTGAGAATATTGTATCAATCTCTGTACACAGAGTGAAATCCTACAGTTAATGACAGGCATAGCCTACAACAAGGGCACTTCTTAACTGCAACAATTTCAGCCAAGACCATTATTGTTATTGCCTCTATTACTACAGTATTAAAAAGGCACAGGTATTGCACAGAGTTACATTGTTCACAGGCACTGGACACAGAAAAAGACGTTCCTCCCTCAGCAGAGGAAAGGAGTTACTGCTGAAAAGTTTTGTTCGTTTGTTTAATTACTCATATATTCACGGGTACTGAAAGCCTCAGGGATTTTCTTATAATGTAAATTCTAATAACTATAATCCAGATTTAAAAGGAACAGATTAGTCTGTTGAATGAGCTCTGTTGTACAGCTAAGAGACCAAAAAACAAGGGCTGCCTATTTTACGCAAGAATGCTTAGAAAAGAATCAGAATTACTCAGTTAGAGTAACACAGGAAAAACAAAGAAAGGTGTCTAGGGGTTGCACTCTCTCATCTTATTCAACACCATTCTTTTAACCTTTAATCTCCAAAGGATCTGTGGAGAAGCACTTAGGTATGACTGTAATGATTGAAATTTGATGAAGTCCTTGATAAAATGGAATCAGATCAAAGGTTAAAACCCAACCAAATAAAATCATATGCCTCATGAGTAATTTTTACCCAGGTTGGAAGTGTGTGAAATTTTCTTAATTACGTTGCTTGCCTTGAACTTACAGGAGAGCTCTCTGTATACTGCGCCCTCTCCTTCATCCCACCCTCCAGAGCTCATTGCAAGTCTGGTACCTAACTAGTTAAACATAAAAAGAATAGGAACCCATGACTGCATTGGTAATACTGCTTCTGCAAACTCCTGATGCTGGGAGACATGAAATGCAAAAGAAACAAGGCAAAGAGAAGAGCTCATTTGGCTTAACGCTGGCACTGAGGATGAGCTCTGCTTCAACAGGTGCAGTCCTACAGCCCTCTGTGTCTCCTACAGCAAATGAGAGAACTGATGGGCATTTAATGAACCTCATTCTAACCTGTGTGGAATAATCTTTCCACTAATCTTCTAACTGGTTTCCATCCATCTAGCAACAGCGGTGCTTTAATCTCTTGTTTGCACTTTACTAGCTGCAGATTGTAAATGTTTCATGAGCCGCTGAGCTTGCAGCATTACTATTTTATTAGAATGTTGAATATCTTGTGTTCATTGCTGTCTTACCAGCAAATTTTATCTAAACAAGAATTGCATGCATACTTCTTGTGAATGACAATGTGGTAGTGTGATGGATGCTGTTGTTTCAGCTTATTTTGCATCAACAGTTTGAAAATAGCCTCTCTGCCTTGCTGAGACACAGGTGCACCTGTGGTAATGACAATAAAAATGTATTCGCATCATGAGGATATCCAATTTGGCTTATGAAGAAGGGACAGAGGTTCTGTCAGCCTCTGGTCCTGGTGTTCAGCACGCAGGAAAAATTCTCCTACCTCTGAAATGCAGAAAAGGTCTTCCTGAGTTGAGTGTTCTCTACAGTATTCTCTTTCCCTAAAATGGTACCACAGCATTACTGAAAAGATAGACTGGACTGTTCAGAGTTTATATACAACTGGATTGGTTAGCATCAAGCACTGATCTCCAAGGCATAGAACCATCCTCTTTGTTCATTGCTCAGTTCTCACAAAACATGGTATCCTTGGTGAGGTATAGTGATGCAGACAAGCTGATCTAGCAATGAAAGCAGCTGGGAGTTGTTCATGGACTCTGTGGGAACATTCGCTTGCTGACCATGCAGCTGGAATACTCAAGAGGGAAAAGATACAAGCAACAGATATGGTCGGAGTGCACAGATCCCATGAGAGGTCCCATGAGCCCTGTGGCTGGTACAGAGGAGCAGAGAATGTAAGAGCCAAGTAGTTTATAAAGGCAAAAGTGGAACATAAGAAGTCCTCTCTCCCAGAGGAATAAATCATGAATTAGCTTTGTGGGTTATCCCTTCCATGTGGATTTTTCCATGAAGAAGTCTGAGCAAGAACCAGTTATCTTATCTGGAACTGAACTTCATTGACTTGTATCTTTATGTGCATCTAGGCTCTGCCACAAATAGCTGCTGAAATCCCAGGCCAGCTCAGGTCCCCTTCTGCAGTATGATGGAGGAAGCAGTTTACATCGTTTGCTCATTTCATTTTACTTCATATCTTAGACAGGAGCATTGGAAACAGCTGATTTGGAAAGCTGAGTTTTCAGGATCAATGGATGGATCAACACAACCAGCAAGCTGTAATATGCTCTGGCACTGAAAAGGGTGCCAGACCATTCTGCCCAATTTCCTCCTCCCACAACCACTCCCACACTGTTAGATCTCCAGTGTCAACAACTCATCCACCAACGCAGAGAAAACCCCTGCGCTGGCCCTGGTGTTTGCAAATGAGAGAGAACTCAAAAACTGCATGTTGAGATAACTGTTAAGGAGTGTAATTTCCCCCAGTTCTGCAACAAACTGGGATAAAAGACCTGCATAAGCCTGACAAGTAAGTTCCAAGAGGATGACATCACCTAATGAATGCTGCAGGCAGTAATATGCTCAACTTGACAGCATGCCCAACACCCTTCCTACAGCAGCCAAAGTCACCCTGTCTACCACAGTTTCCCCGCTCACCCACAAACTAAGCAGACTCATGTCTCCTACATCCTCTTCCCACTACCTTCCCCCGCGCCCCCAATAACTTCAGTTATAACCATTTAAAGTATAACCTCTTCTCCCACTGTTTCCTTCTGATCTGCCCACTCACCCCATATCTCCTGTTACACCTTCTGATACCCTGCTCCATCACAGAAGCATCTTTCTTCTAGCAGTGTAGACGACTGTAACAACCCTACCCACTGGCATTACACGTACCCACCAAAGGCTTCCCAGTAGGAGCAGGGCCTGCTTTCAGATAAACAGTTGAACAATAGGATATATGAACTGCTAACTAAATAGGCATGAAAGCATCTTTGAGCACCAGACAGACACCCAAAAGCCACAGGTGATGTCTATACTCACAGGTCAGGGTTGGGCCAGGTGGTACCAAGAAAAGCTGAATTTTGGGCTGCAAAACAAGGCAAAGAAAACCCAGTTTTCAGGATGGTTCTGGTTCCCTTCCTTTAATGAAGGTCTTAATTCAGCGTTAAAAACAAACAAAAACCCACAAACAAACAAATGAACGAACAAAAAACGAAAACAAAAAACCCCAACCACCCAGAACTGAGATTTATTGCCTATTTCATGCAAATGTTTTCAGTCTAGTTTGCAAGCAGAAATTAAAAATGCATGCAAGTATTTGGGAGCTTTCCGAAAGGAGTATGCCTGTGATTCGCTCAGATCTAGAGTGAGCACCAGGCATATGTATAGTATGTTCTCTCCAGTGACTGACTTTGGCAATCCTTGGCACATGAAGGTCCATTGCAGAGCCAGAGTGGGTCCTGAGATTCTGGTGACAAACACCATTCACTGAAGGAAGTTGCTGCTTCCTAGGCAGTGTTAGGAGACAAATCTGCTACTGCCATCCCAGGCTAAGCACTGCAAAACTAAGTACACCCTATGAAACAAATGTCTTTTGTCACTTTTTCTGCTACTCATTTAACTCTTCAAATTATTTCCAAACCCTCTGTCTTATCAAACAACTAGTTTGATTTGCTGCCACCTGTCACTCTAAATGTTCTTGATGTCATTCGGGGGGCTAGAATTGTCCTTTCAATATTCACTGGTTCACAGTTTGTAGCAATTTTTTCCTCTACAGAAAAGACACCTCGAATTCACTAAAGAACTTGAAATTTCCCGAGGGCTGCTGCTCCTGCAGCGACTCTGGTGTGGGTGACATTTAGCTGGCCAACCTGTAAAAACCAGTGCGAGTTTACCAGAGAGAGAGAGAAAGCAAATACCTCAATTTTAAGGCAATGTCAAGGAGCAGAGTCCCAGGCACCGTGGGAAACCCACGGCTCGGGCCGGTCTCTTCCCCTGTCACTCCACACCCTGCCTCCCTCACCTCGCACCCTGCCTCCCTCACCTCGCACCCTGCCTCCCTGACCGCATCCCTCCCTACATTCCCCCCTCCTCATCCCTCATCCCGCATCCCGCGCCCGCCGAGCTCGGCGTTCCTGCAGCGCCCCCTGGCGGCCAAACCTGGGAGTAGTTTTGGGTTTGAGGCAGTCGGAGGTTCTTGTGCCGCGGGCACGCCGGTTCTGCTGGGCCCCTGTGCTGCCCAAACTGCACCCTGGTTCTCATCCCTAGGTAACATTTGTATGTAAAGAAAAGCACGTATTTACAAAGAAAAGCTGACTGCTTCTCTTTTTTAACTGAAGGCAGAGGGAATCAAAACACTGCAGTGCAATAACCAATTGCAACTGAACTATGTTCTGTTAAACTCAGAAGTTGTATAAACCAGAACACCCCTTTAAATCTGCTCAGATATACTGCTCTATATATGCTTTGTTCCCTTGTGGTGGGGGTAAAACCCTTCCATCCACTCACCAGACAAAACCCCAGCAAAAGAAAAACTGCCAAGGGCTGTCTTCAAGGAAATGCTTCCAGATGCTGTTGTCTTTATTAAAAGAAGTAAAGAAAGAAACAAAGAAAGGCCCCTCCAGCTCCTGGGAGAATCTTCAGCTATTAAAACCACATACTCATTTAGCTCCCAAAAGAAGTCTTTCATAATTGCAAGCAAAGCCCACAGCTGAATCAAGCTCTTATTGCTTCTCCCCAGTTAGACTGCATGTGATCACTGTAAAACTGACTCCCAAGTGTTACTTACTTTAGCTGAGGCTACAAAGAAGTTTGGTGAGTGCACTACCTAACTCTGCATCCCAGTAGCTGCTGGAATTCTCAGCGCTCTCTTTTCTGCACACTGAACAGAGAAGTTAAGGACGCAAGAATTAAGTCCTTAGAAATTGTTTGGTGAATGAGAGACATTTAGCTGGCCAAGAGGCAAGTTCTAGGTATGCTAAGAGGTATGAGGGAGCTCTGTTTAAAATACTACACCTGAATAGAGCTCTCTTTCCTAGAAAAACCTGCTACTATTTGCTGAATGCTGGAAAGGTCATGCAAACCTATCTGGTTTGAGGGATGCTCTCTGTAAGCAGCAGAACTGTTGGATCAAGCTGGGGAGCAGAGTGCTATAGAGCAAGTAGATAAAGACAGAGATGTCAACTTACTCCTGCCCTTCACTGATTTCCAGATTTCAGGAAGGCATCTGAAGAGACAATATGTCATCAGTGTGCTCAAGACACAGAGCGGATGAGAAAGAGACCAGGAAGTTTCCATCCAGTGCACAGGCCAGTTTCTCCCTGGTCAGTGCTAGATGTTCCACCTTATGAGTTTAGCCACTGTAGAGATGCAGAGCTCACTAGGGTTGGTGCTGGGGACTGACCACTTTCTCAGGCTACCCTTCTCTTTCCTACACTCAGGATGTGCTGACCACTTGCCCTCATTTGGGAACTTTCCTACTTCCCTTGGGAGAATGGGTAGGTGCAAGATGTTGTGGTCCCTGGGGCTGGCCAGAGCAGCATGCCTGTTACCCCTGCCTCCAGAGATGCATCAGATAGTGCATGCATGAATAGTGACACTTTCTTCAAGGCCTCAAGATATTCTTCGCTATAAGTGCTGGAGGTGAGACACAGGCAGAGGTAGCTGCTGGCTGTGCTGGAAACATGGGCCACAGCCCAAGTGAGAATGGGCCAAGCGGATCAAGTTTCCTGGGGAAACTCAGAGTAACAAGTTCTGTGCACACACACACACACACACACGTGTGTGTATGTGTACGTGTGTGTGCGCACTCCATCTCCCTCACTTCCCAACACCTTCTGAAATGTTTTATCCACCTCTGGAACTGCACATATGCAGGACACAAGTAATGCAGTCCACAGGCACCAGTCTCCATTGCCCAGGACCCCTCTGTGAGGAGAGGCAAAGGTCTTCAATGAAGTACATAGATGAGGGAATAGGCACAGTAGCTCCTTTCCCACCTGGCAGCCCTCAGCACATCCACACTGCCCTGACACACCTGCTCGCAGTGCAGCTCTGCCACGTGGCTTTGTGAGCGTCAAGACCAGACTGCAGAGTAGCCTTGGCCAAGTTGCTCTGCTTGGGTGCCCCAGACTCATCTCCCAGAGCTTCCTGGAGTCTGCGCTACTGAGTTATGGTTCATAAGGAGGAGATGACCATGGTGTGGCATGCTACCATATGCAGCCACAGCTCTTCCCCCAGCAACCTTCACATCAGTGACATCTGCCCTGGCCTGTCTGCACTTGTCAGAGTGATGCCTTCCAGGTGCAGAAACAACAGTCAGACAGAGCCACCAGCAACAGCCAGCATCAGGAATGCAGAGCAGGAGCAGGTTGCTATGCACTTTACTGCAGACACAGAGTAGCCTCAGCAGTGTGGATATCAGAACCGACCATACTGCAGATTCCCACATTTCAGTTACTGGTAACTGGGTTCTAGCAGCTGCACCTCAACAGTTCATCATCATCATCGACAAAGCCTGGAGACACATGGTGCTTGTTCAGGGCAAGAGACCCTACCTTGTCTCACTGAGCTCTACCGTGTACAAGACCGCTGAGTAATCTGTGCATGTGATGGGTTTAATCCCCAGGCCACCTGTGCTCTAGTTCCACAAGAGTCCAGGAAAACTGCAGAGTCTCTACCAGAACAGCAGCTCAGCTGCCTCTGGGTAATTTGTGGAGACATGGGACAGAGACACATAGTGCAGGGAAACATGAGTTCCTATGCTGTGATCCCTGCTTCAGATGGGCCTGGGTTTCTAGAGATGCCTACTGCATTTCTGTCAAAATAGATCTTAACATTCTCCTGCTTGTGGAACTAGGGACATCTCAGCCTGCTCTGCAGCAGGTCCTCTTCGTGGTCCATCAGTTTCTCTAGTAGTGATGGTTGCTACCAGTGTAGTAGAAAATACAGTTCAAGGAACAGGGTTTTTCCAGAGGTGGAGACCTCATCATCTTGCAAGTACTCAGGCCCAAGCTAGTTATCCAGAGAGACTGGGAGGTATTAGATATTAGGAAATTTCTCACACGTGCCATAGCAGCAGCTCTGCAGTGGTAGAGTTTATTAACTGCTCTTTCCTGCAACAGCAGTTTGCTGTCTACAGAGTCATAGTGTAGGATACTATATGACTATAAATGTTAGTAATACAAAAGACTCTATTTTCCAGCCTTCCAGTTGCTGGCAACTTCTCTCACATTTTTTTTTTCCCCTTTTGTGTATAATCTAATGTCTTATGAATCATTACTCAAGTGATCTGCTGTTTTCTTTGCAGATAAACAGACTGGAGGCACTTTGGTGTTTGCAGTGCAGTAATGTGACAATCCACACTTTCTCTCACCAGTGTTTCCACTTTGTCTTGTACACACACACATTCAGCATATTACACAGTAAATATAATTTGTTCATCAGTCACAGGATGCGAAAGTACAATTTTTACACTGTACAGCATGAACTCAAATAGGAATACAGGTTGTACTGGCAAACTGTTGTGTGGTCTTGTTCAATACTGTGTAAACTTGGCAGAGAGTTACATGCCCTAAGTCTTACCAACAACTGAAGGGAGCTTTGTTTTCCCCACCACAGAGGCTGTGTGATGTCCATGCAAGTGTTTCAAACATCAGATCCTTACCAGAAGTTGCAGACAGATGAGACTCAGGCTTGCTGCCTCTGCAAGGTGAGGTGCTCCCAAGAGGAGGTCAGAGCCGGGGCAGGCAGCCTCACAGACTGCTGAGAGAACCAGAAGAAGAGGAAAGTCACTTGCTGTAACACAAGCTCAAATATGTGTAAGATTTGGGATGTACTCTGAAAGGAGTAAGATGACAAGGTCATTTTCTTCACACAAGTACGTGTTGAACGTGGAATGGACTTTGTGAGAAGTGGGGGCTTTTCCCAGTGTGGGGTACATCCCACTTGCCATAGTCTGTCTTAGAGCAGGGACACGTGGTTATCTCCTTCTGTCTCTCTGGACTGCAGAAGTGTTGTGACAGCTCCCTCAACAGAGCCCAGGTGCCAGAGGGACCCTGAAGCTCATCACCTATTCCTGATTAAAAAATAAAATAAATAAAATTAAAATAAAAAATAAAATAAAATAAAATAAAATAAAAGGTGGACAGGTAAATACCACAGTATTTGCAAGTGATACACAGACTACGTGAATTAGGGGATAAACTCCGAACTAATCGCCTTTCACCCCGTGCTGCTCCCTCGTTAGGGTGACCTATCCCTGTGCCATCACGCCTCTCCCGCAGCAGAGGCAGCAGAGGCCGCCGTACCGCTGTCACGGCAGGGCAGCGTATGTCGCGACAGCTCTCAGCAGGGAAGCTGCCGGAGGTGCGGCAGAGGCGGTGTCCTGCGGCAGTTCCTGCGGGTCCTGGCAAACCCCATCTTACAGAATCACAGAAGAGTTTGGGTTAGAAAGGACCTTTTTTAAGGTCACCTGGTTCCAACTCTCCTGCCATGGACAGGGGCTTCTTCAACTAGACCAGGCTGCTCAGAGCCTTGTCCAGCATAACCTTGAACACTTCCTGGGATGGGACATCCACCACGTCTCTGGGCAACCTCACCAGTTTCCTTGTTAAAAAATACTTCTTAACATGTAATCGAAAATGGCCCTCTTTTATTTTAAAATAAATACCTTTTGTCCTATGGCAACAGGGAGTTTCCCTAGTATAGATCAGAAAATGCAAGATGTGCATATTTTTATCATTATGAGAATCCTGTGGTATAAAGACAGCATGTTTTAAATCACCTGAACCTGTGACAGATTGCTGCTCTGCCTTGTCTGGCTGAGGGATCTGTGATCTGACCTGGCCTGGCCCTCCCATCTCATGGGGAGTGATACCTGGGCAGTAAGTCCCTCTGCCCCACTCCCATCAGCCACTGGAGAGAAGACACTATCTACACTTCTGAAGAAGGTCTGGTGAATCTGATTTTTCTGCCTTTTTTTTTTTCCTTCACAAAAACCCAAGTCCTGACCAGGTTTAGTATCTCACAGAGACCTTTTGAGCCAAGTTCTGACTGGTGTGTGTTGTATTCCAGGGCACAGAATTTTACTGCCTCAGAAACCACATTCTCTCCGTTCTCTATTGGGCTAATTAATGCCACATTGCTAGATTTCTGGATTGAATTACAACCATTCACAAGCGTATTTAGAGCCAGCATGAAGAGGCCACCTTGGCTGGATTTTTGTTAGGCAAACATAGGGATGAATTAGCAGTCACAGTAATGCAATAAATTGAACAAGGATGAAAGGGAGTTGAAGGGTTAGGAAAGCAGTTGCTTTTTAGAATCGTAGAATAGTTTGGGTTGAAAGGGACCTTTAAAGGCCACCTAGTCCAACCCCACTGCAATGAGCACATCTTTGACTGTATCAGGTTGCTCAGGTTGCTCAGAGACTCATACAGTCTGATCTTGCAGGTTTCCGGGGATGGGGCACCCACCATATCTCTGGGCAATCTGTTCCAGTGTTTCAACACCCTCAAAATAACTTAATTCTTACATGTAAACTATATCAATCCTCTTTTAGTTTAAAAAACATAACCTCGTGTCCTATTGCATCAGCCCTGCTAAAAGGGATGCAATTTAACTGAGAACTGAAGTATGTGCTTTAGTCCATCCCTATTCCGGCCCACTTTCAGAAAAGCAATTAGGCACTTAATTAACTTGAAGCACATGGGCTGTTAAGCATGTGTCTAAGTGGTTTGTTGAAAAGGGATAGCATTAAAAGCATGCTTAAAATTAAGTACATACGCTCAGCTAATTTCCTTGCCAGCAAAGCTCACTTTCTAATCATAATGGACCAAATTCACAGTGACATCATTCAGAATGACAGCAAGGTCAAACTTGGTCTGTGAATTTCTGTCCTTTGAGATAAGGAGGAATTAAGCTTGAAGCAAGTAAGAAGAAATCAGACAGGTACTGTGAAGTGCCACTGCTGCACACTGAAATGGTATCATGGGTAGGGTATGTACAGGTATTTATGAAAGCAGAATGTAGCTTTCCTATCTCATTAATATTTTCAATACATTTGAATTTTTTCTTCTTCAGGACAGAGGGGAGGAGTCCAAATGGGAATGTTTCTGTTCATTGGGGGGAAAAAAAAAAAGACTGCTTGAATGTTATATTTTCTGTGTTTAGAATAGTTTACATTTCAAAGCAAAATTACTCCAAACGAGAAAGATTTTTCTAAGAAAAAATATTAAAAACAATAAAAATTTCCATCAAAGCTTGTAATTTCCCCCCAAGTTGTTCTGGGAGAAAATGGTATTTTTTTTATGAAATGGGCATTCCATTAAAAAAAAAAGTCACTAATTTTCCTTAAATCCTATTTTTCACTTCTGCTAATTAATAATCAGAAAAGAAAAAAAATAAGAGCACTGCAATGCACTGTCCCTTTTGCCTTCTCATCCTAATTTGGCTTTTAAAATCCCCAGAAGAGTTTTGACAAGAAAAAAAAATCCCAATCCACAAATCAAAATCAGGTCAGTTGAGGCAGAGGATCCTATGTATTTTCTAAAATTATGTGGATACCTCCAGGCACTGATGAAAAATGATCCTAGTTCCCGAAAATGTAATGAGTGTTAACATGGGCATGCAGACTCGCACGGGAATTGGAGTACAACTACTTCAGTCCCCCCTGATCACCCTGGGGAAAGCTTGTCCCATGACTGTCCTGAGCAGGGGAATGCACAGTGAAGGGGCTGTGAAAGCCAGGCAATCCCACTGAAGTGCTGGAGCTCAGGGCTGCCAGAAGTCCAGCACCACACAGGGGTGTGACTCAGCACCAGGGCAGCCTGTGAACAGGAGGGGGCAGGAAGAGTGGGCGCTTTCTTGCTCTCGGTTGGTGGCAGGGTCTGACCTGATGGACCTCAGTCCATGGGAGCAACTATGAAGTTGGGGCTACATGTTTATTTCCACCTGCTCACCTGACATCTCCAAGGAGAGGGAGGTGGCCCTGTGGCCACAGAATGATCAACATAAGGGTGCTATCAGAGCCTGCAGAGCTGCAGGGGAAATACAGAGAGGATCCAGAGGGAGAGACTAAGTGCACCCACCTGGTTCAGGCAGCCACCAAAATGAAAACTGCTCAGTAATGTTTGACATTTTGTTGGCTTTCCTTCCACCTCCACAGCACACACAGTATTTCATCAGATCTCTACAAGACCTCTTAGGTCTACGGTGAACATCACTTCAAACACATTGGCCCACCTTGACTGTGGTTAGTTACCTGACATTTAGAGCTGACAAATAGCTCTGACTAAAATAATGATTTCTTCTGGCAATTTGTAGTCAGAAACCACTGCTGATAGCAGAGCTGTCTATGTCCCCTCCCTGCAGCAGATACTACTTCAGCTCCTCAGCATAAAGTTTTAACCTCTGCTTAGCTTGATATTCATATATGTCTTTAGCAAATTAAAAAAAGAATGTATTTTTTAGAATATCAAAACCTAAATGTCGATATACTCATTCTCCTATCTGCGAAAAAATTCACACTTTACCCCCACAGACAGGCCCAGGTATCTGCTTTAATAAATCCCTTGGTTGTAAGAAAATAGGTATTGCAACTCATAACTTTTAAAGAGCGAGGAAAATTATTTCCCATGGGCAGACAGGAAAGGTCAAAACTGCACAATGCACAGTTTTGCACTTGATGGTGGCATTAGCATTCATTGTTAGCATGATTGTTTGGGGCACAAAACACAAATGTTAATGAGAAGAGATCACATATTTTCCCTGTTGGTCTTCAAAGGGAGAAGGCTGCTTTCAAAACACATGGTTTCATGCCTAGGTTGTCCCCATTGGACACACTTGGGATTTCCTGCAATTGCTCAACAACACTGTGCAGATATCTGCAAAGCTGGGTAATTCCAGTATTCCTGAGACACGTGGTAATACTACCTTGGCTTCATCTAAGAAAATTTCCAGGCCTATTGAACATTTTCACAAACTTTTATGGAAAGCACAAGGTTCAAAATTGAGGGAACAAACATCATTCTCGTCCAAAAATTGCTCAAAAATATGTTTTCTTTTATTCATGAGGAACACAGGAAGCTTTTTCTTCTCTGATGGTAAGCAAAGAAATCAGAAAGCAAATGAGATCTAATCATAGCTCTGAACAGTACCTGGGTAAGGTCATTATGACGCCTTCCATTTCCTCTCAGAATTCTCCGGGAAATTCTTAGGATCATCCCCTTGCCTGAAAAGTACCACAATTCTGGTGGCACCAAAAATGGAAGTTGCGTTGCGGTAGGAAAAACAGTCTGTGGTTTATTCAATACAATAGTGGTCATGTCTGTGGTTGGAGTACAAGGTAACTTTGAGTCAAAACCATGTTTACATATTTTTGAGCATGGATCTCAGACATCCTCACACACACAAAAAAGACACACATATATACACATGTTCCTTCTTGAATTTATTTTTTTCTTGAAGGCTGTGGAGAATTTTTTACTTACATGAAAATACATTTAGTGCTATCAAAACATATTTGTGTTTAGACTAACAAGATGGATTTATAATCAGAACATGTTTATAAAATATTCTTTGCAAGGGAAATTGGTTCCTGACAGGTTCTTAAAACTTTTTGCACATTATTCCTCTAATGATGATAATGGGGAAATTCATGAGCCAAGCAAATGCCTTTTCCTCTTTAAGTGGTGAAATTTACTACAAAATTTCAACAAGGTGAAAAAAAAACCCCTGACAGTCTCCAAAAGAAGCACTGAAACAGAGTTTATGTTTTTATCTTTTAATAAAGCTGGCTAAAGGCGCTCAGTATTTAAATAGTACTACAGATCTGCAGCTCAAGCTGAAAGTAGGGGCATAAAGATACAGGACAAATGTTTTTCCTTCCCTTTTGAAAGAGGTTTGGTAAAGAAGAAAAGGACATTCTCTCTTCTAAGTAGTTGTGGGATTTTTTTCTATAGGAGGAACAAGAGAAAACATTCAATTTCTCGGTCTGTTTCTTATAAGAACTGAGAGAATTATGTTAATAGCTCAACCTGAAGGTCATGGAATTCATGATTACATGAATCTGCTATGTCTAGTCTTAAAACAAATTGCTTGATTCTTCATCACAGCACTCCTATACTGAATTATAACAAAATTTCATAGTATCCACCTTTTCACCGAACAAAACATTCTCATCCTGCTTTTAAATTTTACCTCCTTTAAAATTTATTAAGAAGTCTGGGAACCTTTCCAGATGAGAGACTTTAAAGATCTCACTACTTCTTAGATTAGGGATGTTCAGAGGGCTGTATGTTAAAGCAGAAGGCCTCTACCAGTTCATGTGAGGTTACTCATCCCCTGGTTCTTTCTCTCAGTGTGACAGACCACAGAGAGAATGTCCCTGGTGGCTCACGGTGACTCTTGTGGGTGGTTAAATGTGTGGGAGTTACACATTTTTGTTCTGGAGTATCTCCGGGAGAAATCACCCTCAAATTTATGCTGCTATTTTTGTGTGAGTTGTTTGCAATGTAAAGAGGAGTTTACCATGTACTTTTGTGCTCTATTGTAGACATAAAAGGAAGTATAAAACTTCCACTGCTTATTGCCAAACTGAATAGATATATTGAAGGGGAAGTCCACGACACTTTTTTTTCCCCTCCCTTCAAAGTCATTACTTTATAGCCCAAACAAACAAATGGCCTTTAGAGAGACAGACAGTGATTTACCCAAGGCTGAAAGCAGCACAATCTCTCCCCAGCAGGCTGGTAGCAAAGTCACAAAAACTGATGGGATTTTGTAGTGGTGCTCTGCAGTGTCAGGAGACTTGCCTCTAAACTCTCCAAGCTCTTGCTTTCTGGAAGCTCACTCTTTAACAGACATATGCCCCTTCCTACACCTTTTCCAGATTTGATTCTACCAAGCAAGCAAATCATAATATTTGCTCTCCTATACAGCAGAGTGTTTTAAATTAAAGCATTATGCCAAGGCCTTTTTATGCAACTGGCTTCAAGCTACATAATATAAACAAATAGTTATTGCCATATCCTGAAATCTCTGCAGCTCTAAGCAGGTTCAGTCCTGCCATCCCACATCGAGACCAGTGATCTCCACTCTCTTGGCATACACAGAGAAACATGGGAACAGTATTACTCACTGGTCTATGCACGTGCCAGGATGAAATGGGTGACAAAACTTCCGGGGAGTGCAGCAAGGCAGCATGAAACTCCAAATGCCCTGTGAAATGATATTATCTATGGCCATAGGGCAACCACAGCAGTGGGAGATAAGAACCATTCCTAAGGCTGTAACTGTTCACCTGATGGTTAAAAAGGAAAAGGAAATTATTATACACTTGGGGGAAAGCAGAATAAATCTGGGTGGCCAAAGTGCAGGCACTGCACTCTGACAAGCAAAGCCAGCAAGCCAGTCCCTGCTAGGCATGCAGGTGTAAGTGTGTATTTACTGCCCTGTTGCCCCAGCTCACAGCTGTTATATTAGCTTTTACGACCTGACATGCTAGCTTAAGTCAGCAGAGTAGACACACAGACATTGGTGCATGTCATAAACCACCACAGTGGTTTGCCACTGAGGCAAATCGGAACAGCAAGCGACCCTTTGGAGGCAGGGATAAGAGTAGCGAGTGCTGGCCAGGTGCTCAGGAAAGCCATGTTGCAGCCATGGAGCCAGCCAGCACCACTTGCTCAACTCATGCTTTCCCCAGATGTCTGTGGGACCCTCCGGCCAAGGTTTGAAGGACACAATCAAGCCCACCTCTACAGTGGACATCATGTGCAAAGCCACTCACAGAGAGTCAGAAGCTGAACAAGAAGGTGGGGATGAGCAGGAGCTGCCACCTCTCCGTAAGAGCTGGGCAGGAAGTGATGCAAGAGCTCTTCAAAACTGGCACCATCCACCTGCATGGCTTTGGTCCTAGCTGGGAACTCAGGCAGCTGCTCTTTGTGCAGCGTTGTAGCGGCAGCAGTCTCACACTCTCATTTTAACAGATTGGCAAAAGAGTGGGAGTGAAATAATCTCTCCCTCTCTCTCTGAACATCTGGAAAATGCACTTAATTCACCCATGCTCATTCTTCAGCTGTTGTACCCCCGTGGTTACACATGGTTACATTCAGCAAGACATTTTCAGGCTCATTTGAAAAACTGTTGAGAGAAACTGCTTTAAAAATCCTTACAGGTCTTTTCCTAGCCCAGGCTGAGGTGACTGAGGGTAGCACAAACCTTCCCAGAGGAGGTGGGATGGCTGTGATGATGGCTCTGGCTCCATGTTAGGGCTGTAGGAATCCACTCTGATTGCTGCTGACAAGTGAATGGCACCAAAATACAATTTTCTGTACAATGCTGGGCATCTCTGAATCAGCATTCATCTGGATTCACCTGGATGCTGGGACTTTAGTGTCCTTTTTTTCTTTTAAAATAAGATATTTTCCCTGTGACACATGCAGCTGAAAGGTCAGCTGTGGTGCTAGCACAGGTGAGAAAGCTGATGAAGCTGCCCTTGCATCCTCCAGGTTTGAAGTTACCTGTGGTCAAAGGTACTCACCCTTGAGTCTGTCCTGCTTCGTTAGGGGGGGCCATAACTGTAGGAAAATCGTTTTGCCTTGGTAACATATTCTCTTAACAGGGTCTTGGGTGAGAACCATAAAACATTTTCTTTCCCTTTGATATTTGTGACTGTGGAGCATCTCAGCTACAGGCAGTAAAATAGTAACAGTCATGTTGAGTATGTTCAGTGGCAAACAAACAGCAAACCTGAGGTTTCTCACCACAGGCTATGTATCCCTTGCAAACTCAGCCAGATGTGCTTGGCCAGCACCTGCACACTTGCTTTATTGTTGTTATTGGTAAAGACCAAGTCAGCTGAACTTGCAGAGAGCTGGTTTGTAACTGGACCATGGCTTCAGACACTTGAGCAAAGAGCCCCATCTCAGGTTACGGGTTACGGCAATCAGGCGTCTCTCCTCAGATGTGTTCAAAGCCCTGAGAGTCCTGGACTTTCCCAGCAAATTCCTCTGGAATGTAAATAGTCTTCAGATCCCCCACCAGGTGCCAGAAGGCTTCTTGAGGTTGCTGAAGGGGAAGTCCTCATGACATACTCCAACTCAATAATAATAATAATAATGATTATAATAATGATAATAATGATGTTTAAGGTGTTTGGGGTTTTTTTTGCCCCAGGGGAGGATGCTAGTTTGGGAAGAAGCAGCAGCTGTCGCTAAAGAATGTTATTCAGAAAGGGTCAACTTAAAATAAGATTTGCTGGATATTGGTAAGGTATATGTTCAGAAGTCTGGCCGACAATGCACTGACAAAGCAAAGGAATGTTGTCTTTGGCTCAAAGAGGAAATGTTGAAGCTGATGTTTTAAATAAAGGTCCTGGCACTACAGATATGAGCACCTTGAAATATATATTCATATGCACTCTGGAGATTTTAAGGAATTTGCAAGCTGTAACTATGGGTTGTTTTGACCCCGTGAACAATCAAGGGCACTCTCAACCTCAAGTTGGGCTCAAGTCTTGGTTCTGGCACTGCCTTGCCAGATAACCTTGAGCAAGTTGTTTCATTTCTTGTGCTTCGTTTTTCCCAGACACAAAGCCAAGGTGCCTGCCACAGCATTTTTCATAAAGCAGGCTGCAGAAAGAGCCGTGCATGATAATCTTCACCAATGCTGTCAGGCACAGTCAAGAATATGAATACCGGCCCTGTTCCTGAGGGATGGGACAGCATGATGGGGGTGACAGGTAGCAGGGACAGGGCTTACAGAGGGAGTTCTTACCAGCTTGGGTGCCTGTATCCATGTGAGGATAACAGGAGGGTAACTGTAAAGTACATTGGCTGCTAAAATATTCCCTGAGAAGTTATTTTAATTTCTTTATTCTGAATCTCACCAAGTCTCTGCGTCTTTAAATCGTTTCTATATTGCTTATGTCTTCTGTTTTTCCATTTTCTTTCCCTCTCCAAGTGTTTCCTGTGGGCCTCTTGGCTGCTCTGCCCTCACCTCTCCCTCTGCACCAACTTCTCCTTTTTCCAGTCCCTTGCAGTTCACTCATCTCTCTGCCAGCAGCCCTTCCTAGACAAACATCACATTCACAGCACTCCACAGCCACTCCAGCCTAATGGCTGGGGGTCCCCTCACTGCACAGGTGGGGAGCACCCAGGCAGTGTTGGGGCAATGAGTGAGCAGACAATGGTCTCACAAATGGAGCCCTTCAGCCAAATGGGACTGCACATCCGTAAAGTATCCCTGGTGGAGAATTGGAGATGACCTGAGTCCCACTGAAATGATCCACCTGGCAGTAACAGCCCCTCTACCTCTCCTGCCCCCACTAGGGGCTCATAGGGATATCCAGGACAGCAGAGTGGTATTTGATGCCCGTCTGGGGGACAAGGAGTGCAGCTGACCAGCACTGGCAGATCTTCAAAAGAGACTCCAGAAAGGCTGCCCAGACTGGGTGCCCACCCCCAGGCTAGGTAGGGCAGGCTCCAGGAAATCTTCCAGCCTGTGCCAAAGGCATTGCTGCTCCATTGGGACAGCTGGCTACTGACGAAGCTGTGCCTGCACTGCTACTGAGGTAGGGGTTAAGTGGTGGGGGAAGAGAGGTTTGAAGTGGTCCACAGAAACCCTTGTCAGCACAGAGTGGCCATCACGCTTCTTGGCTGCCAGTGCCAGTGTCCACCTGGGGGCCACTGGGGGTTGCCAGATGGCTGCAATGCATGAGGCACTGGAAATGATGCTGCCAGGGATGTGTTCTCTTTTTTTTTCCTGCCTTTTTACTATTTTTTAATGTAAGATAATTTGGTTTTTGCTGCCAAAGAAAAACATTGAGAAGCAAGCATGAAGGGGGACACAGCAGGAAGCATGTGGCAAGCCATGATGAGCCTTGACACAAATTTCTTATTTTTGAAGTGGCTTAATATAGTCCTGAAAAAAAAAGGTCTTCATTGTTATGAAATATGTCCTTGCTCTTCTTAAAAATATCCTGACTTTATGGGCAGAAGAGCAGGCTGTTCCTTTGGCACCTAACAACAGAATTTTATTACCAGATCTCAGATATATCCTAGTCCTGGGAATACAGAGTCACTGCCAAGATTAGAGCCTGTCCCTAAGCAAAGCTCCTTCTGCATGCACTCCTAAAAGCATTTCCTTTCCTAAAACATAGGCAAAAAAAAATTCAACAGGAGAGTGATATTTTTAGACATTTAAAATCATGATTTCAGGAGCTGAAGGAAGGAAATTTATATCAGCATGAGGTCCATCCAAGAGATATATCAGTTATTTAAGAGATAAGTACATGCATAAAGATCAAAGTCTCCTTCTGGGATTAATAACCATGATTCACAGAGCTGGGAGGTGCAAAGAAATTACTCCAGCTACCTAGCTATCACTTGTTAGACAGAAAGAAAGCATTTCTTTACACTTACTTTAAGGTATCTCTTTTGTTCCACAAATGTTTAAAGTACTACCCTGTAGCAATCAAAGGGCAGGTGAAGTAGGAAGAGGAACAGCATGTTCTTGACAGAAGAAATAAGCCACAGTTCTCTCCCACTGCCAGAAAGGGAAGTCAGCACAGCTGGAATGGCACACAGCATTGGGGGAAATCACCTCTTCATTTTCACCTCCCCCTTCTTCATGACCTACAGCAGCAGACCTGCGGGCACTGAGGTTGCAAACAAGGAGGCAAAAAATACCTGTGCGGGCTTTCCAGCTTGTTTTGACGTGTTGAATATTGGGAAAAGCAAAGTGAGGTGTCTATGCAGCTACAGCCACCATGATATGACAGCCATTTATTGCCCTGGACCACCCAGCTCCTTGCCCAAGATGTCTAGATAAAAAAGCCTGGCCCCAGAAAAACAGACCACTCTGCTCTCCAACACACTGGAATGAGACAGGGAAATACACTGGATGTGGCCACATCCTGGCTACTTCTGTCGGCAAATCCATCGCTCACTCGGGAAGGAGCTGGGGGTCCATTCTCCCTCCTCCCTACAGCTGGCTTCCCAGATACGCTGTGTCCTTTGGAGGCTTTTTGGAGCTCCTCTCCTCCTCGTTACCCCACATGGGCTCTACATTTCCCTTTGCCTTTTCCCATAGTGACTTCTCTCCCTGACTCTTTGAATTCCTTTCTCCATTTCTGTGTGCCCTCTTGCCTCCTCTCTACACACCCCCTGCTCCCTACCAGCTACTCTGGCCCCCAGCCAGGCACGACATATTCCTCCCTGCCCTCTCCTCCCTCCTCTCCCCAGAGCAGGGAAGACAAACAGGGCTGTGCTTTGGCTATTGCTGTGTTAAGCAACAGCCATGAATGGTCTTTGCCCCACTGAGCAGCAGAGAGAAATTTGAGGCCCTGATAACCAAATGTTAGGGTTCCATGGTTGCTTCAGATTCCACCTTGATGCAAATTTAATGCCCTTCTACAAAAGAAAGGTCCCACTCATCACCAAAGATGCTGCCCCACTGAAGCACTCCCAAGGCCTGGCCAAGTGTCAGGGATGTCCTGTAGCAGGCAACCCCAGTACAGACAAACCCTGGTCCTGGGGTGCCCTGGCCTCGGCAGCCCATAATTAAAGGTGTTTATTTGATGTATATTTCATCCTCAGCCACACATGCACCTGCTCCCACCTTATGCTATACATAAGACAGAGGATTGCTGATATCATTGACTTTCAGGCACCTAAATGACAGAGCAGCCCTAAGGTGAGAGCTGAGTGTCTCGCTCCGCTGCCCCAGTCAGTCAGAGGAGAAGCTGTGCTAAACCATAAGTCCCATTTTCTTCCACTAAGCAGGTAGGCAGTCTCTCAGTTCAGTCTGCCACTCCAGCTGGATAACATTAATACCCCTCCCTAGGGTGTCCATGCATGGTGTCTACTCCTAGTGGAGAAGGGGAGTAGAAAACATCTCCCTTGCTTTCCTTCAACTTTAATCTGTATTTCTTTATTGCAGACTAAAGGTCTGTGGGTTATATTTCCCTTCATTGTATGCCATATGCTCATACCCCACTAATGGCACATAGGTATGGCCAGATGCCTTCATGTTGTCATCACCAGCCTCGGGGGTGAGCTGTTCCCTGACACTGTGTGGGTACAGGGCAAGAGGTAGGAGCAAAAGCCATTACTGCCCCACGAGCTCACGGTCCTAACTCAAGAGAACTGATTCCAGGAACATGCATGAGCTCTGTGTGACCTCAGAAGGCAACTTGCAGACCTAAGCCAGTGTGCCTACCAAACTGCACAATGCTGCCACTGCCTTAGGAAGAGCAGGGTCTGCTCCTGGGTGTAGAAACCAGACAAGTTTATGCACTCTGGTGTGCAGATCTTGGAAGGAAAGTGATGCGGTATGTGAGAGCTCTGCTAAGAGGAAGGAGAGACTTCTAGCATGCAGAAGCAGAGTGAAGCCATGAGGCAGACTGGGAAGATATCCACAGAAGATCTATGCTGCTACCTGACACTACTCATAAGGCTTTCAGTTTTCAGCCCCCATTTCTTCATGCCCGAGTATCTGCTTTGGGATGAGGTTTTCTTAGATGCATGGAGAATAATACAGCCAAAACCCTTTGCAAGCATGAGATTGGGTAATAAACATTATTTAGCCCAGAATTTTGGCAGACATCAAATTTTGGCAAAGCTGCAGTGCCCTAACATGCCAGAGCAGGGCTTTGCATTTGGCAGAGAGATGTCTTTAAGTCAGAGGAGGGAGTTGTATTGTTCTTGGAACAATCTGACCAAATTTGGTCAAAATATAGAAGCTTTTGGAGAAATTTCAGTTTGCGCATTCTTGAGAAAAAGCTCACTGAATCTTTCCCGAGGACAGTTTGCACTGAGCATGATTAGAGCCAGGACTTC
Source organism: Campylorhamphus procurvoides (assembly GCA_013396655.1). Taxonomy (NCBI): domain Eukaryota; kingdom Metazoa; phylum Chordata; class Aves; order Passeriformes; family Dendrocolaptidae; genus Campylorhamphus; species Campylorhamphus procurvoides. Next base: position 302,418 of record WBMV01000322.1, read on the forward strand.
AGAAAGATCCCTGCTAAAGGCTGATGCAGACCACTACAAGATTTAAGCACCAGAGCTGAGAATAATGGTGCTAACACTTCTGGAGAGCCCTAGTTCCTCCTAAACGCAGACAATATAGAGAAGGCAGATGACTACCTAAATGCAGATTGACCCAGCACAAAAAGTAGGCAGTGAGATGGGTGGAACAGGTGAGGATAAAAGACTGGGAGTCAGGGTCAGAGGATCAGACTGGGATTATTTGCAATGTGTGTCACTTCTCATCTGCCAAAGACTTAAACCAGTGTTAATTATGGTGCTGTAGCCCCTTCACATTACCATTAAGTGAATTTGTGTCTGCCTCTCCTTCCCATTTTAGCTTCTATTCTATATCCCCTCCTTCTCCTTCTGCCATCTCCATTTCCCTTTTCCCAATGCCCTTCCCTCTGTCGTGACTCTCTGCCCTCCTCACATCAATATTTTGCTGCCAGCCACTGCAATTGCTTTGCTGTTCACTTCTTTGTTCTCACAATGTTGTGTTACCTTTCAGCACAGTCCTGTCCTCCCACATGCTTCATGTGATATTTAGGGCACTTGGGTGTTTCGGGGCTGTGTGCTCCCTTCAGCACTGTTGAGTCCTCTCTCTTACCTTTATTCAGCACTGCTAAGTGATCCACATAACCTTCTAAGTGGTCTTTGCCTAACTGCGAGTCCATCAGCACAGGTGTTGACTTAGATCCTCTCACCTATCTTTCCCTGATTCCCGGACTTACAAGTTCTCCCTAATCCATCTGGGATCCACCCCTACCTTCTGCCACGGCAAAGTCTCTTCTGGCTCACCTCAGCTCCTCATTTGCTCTTCACTTCTGGCCCTCATGAGAGTGCTCCTCTGGGGTAAGGACCCTTCCCACTGACTCTATGACCATCCTGACTTCCTGGAGCCTTAGAAGTTGTTTGGTTTTCCTGATTCTTATTGAAACATTTCTGCATCTCTAACTTAATTTATTCCTGCTCCTGCCTCTCCAACAGCACAGAGATAGTCTGTCAAAAAGTTCTTTTCTGAATTCCTTTTCCCTCCCGACTAGTCATTTCCCCCAGAGAACTTATTGCTTTTCCCCCAACCTATCTCTTCATCTCCTTCCTTACCTCTCCTGCATCTTCTCTGGTTGGCATTACAGAGGGAAATGGAGCCAATCTTGTCTCTCAGGGTTGTGGGAGGGGACCCTTCTCTTGTCCAATCTTTCCCAGCTCCTGCTATTCCCTCATTGAGCCCCAGGAATGCTAGCTCACTGGGGCAATTCAACTCACTAACCTTGCAAAAAATGTCCTTCTGGGGCTTTTAGCTAGGCTCTTTTTCCTCCAGGGTTTTATTTGTCTGAAATTAAAGTAGTAAATTGAAAGCCAGTAGGGCAGGGGAAGAAGAGGCAGCATCTGGCCAAGGAGTGAAAGGAGGCAGTGGGTGGTGGAGTGGGACGTTCCTCTTTCAGTGGCCACAAACTGTGAGATTGGCTCAGAACACTAACTGTAGCTTCACCCTCACTTTCCTCTGGTTCTTTCCTTCATATTATGAATGTGTCTCCCCTTTATAGAACAACAGCCTCAATTTCTACTGCTTTTCCAGTGAAGTCCTCCAGGTTTCTTTCCCTTTAAGCTCACTGGCAAAAGGATTTTACATTACCTCCAGTCTAGAGCCTCCAAACAACATCTCTTTCCTAGCTAAACCTCACAGTCAAATGCTCATTAGCAGATGTCTTGATCTGTCCACCTCTTTCCCCACAGAGACCAGGGGTCATGAAACCCTTGCCTTCCTGGCCCGAGGACTCCAGCCTTCTCTGGCACTTGTCTACCAGTTTTCCCTCCTCTCTTCAGTCTCTTTTGACAGGAGTAAATTGGAAGCTTTCTTCAACAGAAGGCTCTCCCTGTGTTTTTCCATTCAAGCTTCATATAGATTTAAGAATATGACTACTTGAATAAACTCTTTTGCACCACAGCATTGCTGTGAATGTGCCAGTTTATCCAGACAGGAAGTTCTCATAGAAACTTAGACAGAAAGAGCCCTGGCTTTATATCTAGCAAATTGACAGCTTTGGCAACCATGTCTTCTAATTGCCCAAAATACTCAAACACTTCACAAGAAGAACTTTATCTTACAGTATTCTAGTATTGAAGAGGATCAACTGCTGATTTCATTATTGAAAGCAAACCTGAGTAAAAAACAACTTATACTGGTGTAACTGAATCTATGCTAGTGCTTTTAGTGGAATAACTATGTTACTGAAAAACATCCATACTTCTAACTGACATGATTTTGCTGGAAAGGTTTTACCTATAAATGAATCCACAGATTCTTTTTGCCTCAGGCTTTTCTACCTGTAGTTCTGGTTGGGGTTTTTTGTTTGTTTGGGTTTGGGTTTTTTTAACAAGTCAGGTGCACAGAATGCCAAAATACTCTGTCAATGGCTAGTGTGTACTGAGTATTCTGACAGGGTTGAGCACTCCCAGAACCTACGTCATCTCAGGTTTGGAAACCCTAAGTCCTCTCTGTTACTCCTTAAGGCAATGCCTTGTAGAGCATTTTTGTAGGGAAGCATAATATTTCTATGTAAGCAGGTGTAGAATGGCTACTTTGAGAGTCTTCTGAGAGTCCAGAAGTAATACTCAAGGCTGGGCTGAACCTCAGAGGAGGCCAAATCCCTTCTTGTTATTGCAGAGCATTGGGGGCTGGTGCCATAAGCTGAGGCACAGAGGAAGTCCTGAGATGGCAGCCAGTGCTGAACACACTACCAGATGAATTTCAGCATGAAGCACATGGACAGTTATTAAAATCATTTGCAGACCTGTTTACCTAAGGGAATTGGCAAGATCAGTGCTGTGTTTTACATTCCCTTATTTTATATATGAATGGAAAGAGACAATAAAAGCACTTCATCTTTCTGGACACACTGCTTTGGGACAGTAGTATAGCTATAGGCATGGCTAATAAAGGAGTTCCATGCAAGCCTATAATTTTAAGTAAGTGGAGCTTATAAGAATGGTTCAACAAAGGAATACAGTGGTAATTTCAAGGAACCTTGCATCACTCCTAAAGGTGATGGAGTCCTACAGAAAGCAGGCACTGTCTGTTGCTCTGGAGCCTGTTGAGCAGCTTACAGAGATGGTCCCTACAAAGCTTTTATATAAAACCACGCTATTATGGAAAAAACAGAGTGATTTTTCTTCAGGATATCAGGTAAAGAATCAAAAAGCATCTTCCAGAAAACAATGCAGAGATGACACAGATAAAAGGAGGGGGTTTGCATATTTGGACAAGATACTTTGCAAGAATACCAGGAGAAAATAACACACATTTAAAAGGAAATCAGTCAGGATTGCATTGCAGCTGGCTCCCTCCTCGATTACATTTGCCTTAGGGCCAGGCCTTCTCCATTTCAAAGACATCCACTCTCCACAAGCTTTGTGTGGTTTGTTTTTTTTCATCTCTGCCCTCCATCTCTTCATTGTGGTCTTCAGACGTTGCTTCCTTGGTTCATGCTGGGTTTTTCCAATGATAAAAGTCCATTTATTTGCCTCTTTGGGAAGTTGAACAGCAAACAAAGAGGTTACCCAAATTGTAAGTTATAAAGAGGGATTAAAGAGCATAGGGAACTATCTTGTCCAGGGAAGATGAAAGCCATGACCGGAGCAATTGCTGTATGATGAAAGTGGATGACAAGATTGTGGCTGTACTGCTGTTGGGACAGACATCAGTCATGTTATCTCTACTCTGGTACTGTGCTGACAGACAGAGAGGAAGCTGACATTGGTGTTTTCCTGGGGTATTTTCCATCTGTTGTTAGGTATCATTTTTCTAGAAGGAATAAAATGTAAAAGTACGCACAAAGTATAAATCCTTATGTAAATATGTTTTTCCCCAGTTTACAGTAAAGTGGGTTCAGTTTAGATGAGTTCCTCTTGTGATATTAAAGCTCTAAAAAGCAGCTGTGGTCAGTATCCAGACACAGCTGGAGCCAGAGATATCAGTCCATGGCCAACTCCCAAATCAAATTCTTTACACTACTTTTTATTTTTCACTTTTTTTCCTGTTATGGCCCAGGTAGGACATTGTTCTTAGTGACAAGCTTATTGCATGGTGAATCCTGATGGATAGTGTTATTCCTGACTCATCCCAGGAGAAAGGAAGCCCAGGTGTGTCTGTTTGTTCTTACCAAGTCTGGGACCCTTAAGCTGCATTTTATTACACTTATTTCTGAGTATCTACTAGCATCTGAAGCACTTCTGCAGGCAAGTGACTGTCATTAGGTGCCTCCTCCCTTGTATTTGCCAGCCCATCTTTGTTCATGTTACTTTGTCAGAGGGTATATTACCAAACTTCTCCCCAAAATTCTCCCCTCCCAGACAGTAGCCCAAGACAAGGCTTGTTAGCTGAGGATTGTTGCCCACATAGATGAGGTGCCTGTTGGCCATATTTACACTGGCACTAACCAGGCTTCTTGCCTTCCATCTGGAAATCACTGAAGGTTTATCTAAACAGGACTAGCCTGACTCTCAAGAAAGTTAAGAAGACTCTGCTAAAGGTATGAACTCCATTTCTACAAGTAAAAGCATGCTTGGTGCCTTCTGAAAGGGTGGGGTAGAGCTAAATTGCTTTCTTTTCTTTTCTGTGGATTGAGTTTACAGTTTTAGTTGAGTCATCCCAGTTTTTCTGCATGTCCCTGGGAGGTGGGCCAAAAAATGGCCAAACTCCCCAATCCTGATCCCCACCCCCCACACACATCCTGAAAATTCCCTGTGCCTGAGGCTACAAGACACCTACCACATACTGAGAGGAGGGGAAATTCCAGGAGGAATGTGGGAGAGAGCAGGACTGGGCATGCAGCTGGGTCCCAGGACAACCCTGCTGGCTCATTTACTCCTGCGACTGAGGATTGGGGGTTGCTCTTCAAAGGGATAGTTTGATTCTTGCCAATCTGGCAGCCTCTAGTGTTTGTATTTTCTTTTCATCAGTTCTGCAAGTGGCTCCAGCTCAGCATCTGGTCACCCGATCACTAAGGGACACTGGGAAAGCAGCAGGAAGGTCAGGCGGACACAGGGAAGAGTGAGACATCCCCTTTCAGTGGCATCCCATGAAGTTGCACTGCACTTGGAGAAACGTAAAATTGCATCTGGACCTCAGAAAAATGACGGTCTCTCTTACATGCCCAAGCCAATGAGAACTGGGGTCACGATGCCATTTCCAGGAAGTCTTCTAGATCTTGTCTTTTGATGACAAAATAAGATCACTGGCACATATGATAAAATGGTGAACATGCCAGTGTTAAGGTAATGGTAGGAGTCAATGATCTTAGAGGTCTTTTTCAACCTTAACAACTCCCTGGTTCTATGGGTGAGGACTCTGTTCTGGTTGTGCTGTTAATACCCTCCTCTAGCATTAAACATAACTGAGTCCTGCCATTACACCCAGCCTCCTGCTGATCCACCCTGGAGAGGCACCAGTTCATTTCCAAGTTCTTTGAGGATAGGGCAGCTGGTTCCCTGTGAATCACAGAATCAGTAATGCTGGAAAAGAACACTAAGATCATTGAGTCCAAGCATTAACCAAACTTTCTCTTTCAAGATGACTTCCTGAAAGGTAAAGCACTACTTGTGCCAATGAACATTGTCAGAGCACACACCTTCCCTTTTACAATGCTTATCACATGGGAAAGGGAGGAGGTAGCAATGATTTTATACACTTTTTCTTTTTAAGTAGATACTCTGTCTTTCAAACAATGTTTAATGGAGATTATCTTAAAGAGCACAGAGCTCTTCTTTGTGTGGGCAGAAATCCCTCATGAAGAACAAGAGGTATTTGCACATACACATGAGATTCAAGAGAAGGTACTGTAAAAAAAACAGAGAGAAAAATAGAGGATAGTACATGCCAGCCTTATCCTCCTAATCTCTTTGCTTCTTCCTATATCCATCTCTTTTTATATATCCTACTCATGATTAGGAACATTCCCATAAAATGCCCAGTGTGCGTTTTTGTGTGGGAGGGTATGTAAATAAAAAAGCAACCAGCCCAGAGGGAGGTACGAGCTATGAATGAAGCCCAGGAACCCTGAAGGCCATTGCACTTGGGATGACACAAGAAATGCTATGGATCATATGGTCAAAATACCGTAACTACCAAACTAAACCACAGGCCTGCAGTTGCCTATCTGGGAGGGACATACGGATTTCCTTTCTGTGAAACCACAGCAGTGTCTGCTATTGCAGGGGGGAAATTCCCACCAGAAAGGAGGAGAGGATTCCTGCTGTAGCGCCAGAAAAGCATCTGAGGAATTACCTAGGATGACTGATGATTATCAGAGAAATAATACTTTTAATAGAGAGAAAGGTCAGATCAACTTCACCTCAGCAAATTCTGATCTGTAGTAATTTGAAAACTCCGTTCTTGCTCTGTCATATAGCCAAATTCTTCTGCCTGGTTAGGCAGCAGTCCATCTCTGTTAACAGAAGACCTTTACAAACTTTGTCAGTAAGACTACAAGATTTTTCTCCTTGATGTTAAGACCTTTAATCTCCAAGTGAATTCATTGTCTCCCTAGAGTTAAACTGAGAAGCTGGAGCATGATCTTCAAGCTACAAAAATTGTGCTTGATTAGAGTTTTCACAGGCCCTTAAAAATAAAGCTTTAATTTCTTTTTTCCTCCATCTCTCTATATTCAAAACTTTCTGTTTATCCAGAAAATCAACCAGAAGATCACAGTCCTCAAGCTCATTTTCAGAGGAGATATGCTTGTTTCATATTCTTCATACTACTGCTCAGTCACTGCTGTGATGAGTAAAACGAGTACATTTTGGGGAGAAAGTCTGTGTAAGTATGTATGTTTATGTTTTTGTTAATAAATACCTTTCTCAGAAACTGAAATAAAAAAATAAAAAAATTCATTTCTTCACAGCAGTCACTTCACAGCCCTCAGTTAATTCAGAGACTCACTGCTCAGATGTAACACCAAATTCCGAGCAGTTGTACAGAAGCGAGAAGCTGCCCTTCTGCAAATGTGACAGAGCCCTGCTGAATGCCAGGCAGAGAGAGGCATGTCATATCCACAGCAGAAGGGTCAGTGAGATGGAAAGGCAATCACAAGAATGAAATGGGAAAAGGTGGAAAGGATTTTGAAGGAGAGAAAGGGCAGGAGTGCACAGAGAGAGCCTGAACGGAAGGGTGAGAAGAAAGTTAAGTGGCTCAGCCCAGTCAAAACCACCAGGTGCTTTCTGCACTCCTTGTGCTAATTCCTTGTTCTGTCTCCTCTCCGCAGGCTTACTCCAGAGCTGAGAGGCTCAGGATCAGTGCTAATGGTGGAGGCAAAGTGGCTCTGGCTAGCCTCACCTTATCACACTTCCACAGCTGGTCTCCCACATCCCATAAGCACTTCATGTACTTGTGTAATGTGGCATCAATGTGCTGAATTCTTGGACAGAACATGATGTAGCTGTCTCCTTAAGATATCTGATCTCATCTGCAGCTTGGAGCTCCACATGACAGTAGGTGCTCTCACAGGAACATTTCTGAGTGACAGAGGCTCAATGGTTTGCTGGTACCTGAAAAATTGCCAGTGACTGCCTACAGCAGAGTGCCTGAAAATGCAACCCAGAGCTCACTTGGGCATGCTTACACAGGAAGAAGCACAAGATGAGTGTTCTGCTCTGACCACTCCTTGGGAGACAGTAGGATAAATGTTACAGCACCTCCTTTCCCAGTGAGAAGTATCTGACAACCCATCCCAAGTATTGCTGCTATCAGGAAATACAAGTAGTGACTGCAACACTCCCTCTTTCATAATCAGAGAAAGAAACATCTCTGACTCTGTCTCTGACTAAAGGACAACATATTTCCCACTTCTGGGAGTGGGGTTAAACTGACAGAGTGAAGTTCTTGAAGCCCTCTTTTTAATGGTTAGACAAAGAATCCTAATAGAACAGGGCAGCCTGCTGTCCTTGATGTGATTGCCTCCAGCTGATCTCCCCTTGGAACACCATCTGAAGGACAGGAAGGAAACAGGATCAAAAAGGAAGACAGTTGCACGCTCTCAAGCTGGATTTTGGACACTTACAGTACGTGCAGCTGCAAAAAGTGCAGAGGCTTATTCCTGTGCAGATATGAAGAAAACAGAAGTTGTCGCAGGTTATGTGCATTGTTCAGGGGATGCTAGTTGTCTGTGGCCAGTCCTTCTGGCAGCCACACTTACCAGAGAGCTGGCAAGCCAGGATAATCAAAAAAAGGACACTGATCCAGGGGGAGCTCTGACAATGCTGTCACTGCAGCGGTAGGCACCAATTCTTCTCTTAAAAGGGCTATGAAATGCTAAAAAGCCATGCTCTAAGCACAGAGGAAAGGGACTGGGTGCTGAAGACACTGGCATTCCTGCTATGTGACACACAGCACATTAGACAACCGATTCACTCATTTCCTACTGACTTCTGTCTGTTTTCTACATTTACGTCATAATCTCGCAAGCTGGGAACTTCCAGGCGAACAAGGACAGGGAAGGTGACAATATAGGTTAGAGCAAGACTGTTCTCACAGTAAAATCTCCTATGATGACTCTGAGTTTTAATTACTGTACAAGAATGAAAAATACGGGTAAAATCCTAAATATCATTAACACCCTGGGGTTGGACTTTACCTGGAAGGTCTAAAAATAAAGATTCCCGCTATAAATTATTTCTGTTTCACAGTTCTTTCTCTTTCTATTTTCTATTTTGAGAATCAATTCCAGTTACACAGCCTTTAGTTACAGGAGTTTAGAATTGTGACTTTCTTACTCAGAAAGGGGAATTAATTTTTAAATGCACTCAATAGTCATTGCGGATAAGATGGTCTCCTCCTAAAGAGAATTCAGGTTAACTGCCAATCACACAAATTTTCCTGTCAAGGTCAGGTAACAAAAAGGAAGGAAGCAGAAAATGAAAGAAGTTAAAGGCAACACAAAAGACCGAAAACAAAAATTGGTTTTTGGGATAGTCTGCCAGGAAACATTGAGGCAGCAGAGAAGGAAAGTATGTATGTGCTACTCTTCATGATGACACGGCTTTCTGCATTGAAAATATTGTCCCTGAAAACAATTACAGATTCCTAGCTCTAACTCCAATGTTTTAGACAACCAGTACCCTAAGAATTTCATGCTACCCTAACAAGGACATTTTAATATAAATCCTCTCACCCATAATCTTCAGTAAGATATTTAAATGTTCAAAAAACTTCAGTGTTTCTTGTGCTGATATGGACTGATGCCTACTTTTTACAAAGTCTCTAAGAAATTCTGTAAATAAATGGAAAAAATAATAACTAGTTTGCCAATGAAAAGATGTCCTACTAGTATGCCTCAGCAAGTAATCTGCCTTAAAATCAGTTATGAATCTGAAATCTATCTGAGGAAACAGGTTGGTACTTCGTCTAGCAGATAGCAGGGGACTGTGTTTTGTGTATGTGAGAGCATGTGTGAGTCCACACAGCTATTCTTCAGGCATTTGAAACTTCATTTTCGGTTGGTAATAGTAACATTCATCTTCCCCCTCTTTCTGCCAGTGAGAATGTGAAAAGAATTCTCATGCAGGATTCCTTCAATAGGAACTTTTTTTTCTTTTTCCAGTTTTTTATACTGTCTCCAGCTGGGGAAAATGTGTGGTGGAGAAATACTCAAGCCTGCTAAACTTTCCATTTTCCCCTAGGGCCAGTGTTAAACTGCTGCTTACTTTTTTATTTTTTCCCCCCTGGTCTTTTCTCTTTACTTGCTCTCTAGCTTAGCTGAAACTGAGGAGGATTTGAAAGCTGCAGTAGGAAAAAGAAAATGAAACATGACCTGGTGGCGCCCTCCCAGAATGCACTCAGCAAAGTCTGGGTAAGTCATTGAAGACCAATGTGCACAAATCAATGTATATTACAGTTTTGCTTTGGTCATTGTTGCAGCACATTGTTCCTCACAACCCCTTAAACCCTCCCGATTTAGAATATGAGCATCTCTATGTCCATTTCTAAATCCTGAATATATGTTGTTCCTTGATTCCTCATAACTTAGAAGAAATCTTTCATAAACAGAAAGAAAATTAAATTCACCTGATATTTCAAATCTTACTTTGATGTTTCCCATGTATTAAGGGACTTTTCCCTGGAAATTACAAATTCCCAAATGCAAGGACTGATTTTACTAAAACATCATTTCTCAGGAAGGAAATATTTAATTGGAAACATTTTTACCTTTCTCATGACCATCTTGGAATCTTTCCATTTTGGGGAGTATAGTTAATTGAGGGTAATAAAACTTCCCTGAATACATTTTGAGAGACGCACAGAAGGCAAGGTGATCAGAGACAGTGCTGTAACTGCAGTCCCATGAAAAGATGGATTCTTCCATCACAACTTCCTCTGAACCATAACGTTAACCAGTTCAGTTTGTTTGGAAAAGGTATAAATATTTTGATTACTGTCAGCACTTGCTCAGTGACTGTTACCAAGACTGATGGGTGTACTGGCTATTGCCAGCATCCATAGGTACAGTTTTGTTGCATAAGCAGCCAAAAAATGCTCATCTTCCTCTTTTGGTTCTGTGCCTTTGCCACATGCTTCCCTCCAAATCCTCCAGGCTGCTCTTGTTTCATGTATAGAGCAAATCTCTCCGTTTGCTCTGTTCTCTGTTTGCATTTCTGTTTCCTCTTTCCTGCACTCTTCTCCTTCCAGGTCCTTTCTGAGGTCTCAGAGCTCTCTGCTGCTGCTCTGGCTGTGTGCCATGTGCCCTCCATCACCCTCCCTCTCCTCTCATCCAGCTGTCACCACCCTGCTTTCCATGAACCCCCCACCCCACAGCACACATCGGTGAGGATGCTCTATTCATGCTCCAGCAACTGCTGTCCTGAATTACCCTCCCTGTTCCTGGAGGCAGAACATTAGCTTTTCACCTACCAGGTGTGTCTTTGAGAGCTTGGCTGGGCATCCACAGTGACGGTGACTATGTGTCTTTCCACAGGGCCAGGAAAAAGGAGGAGCAGTGCTCTGCTATAAATCAAGTAATTACTTAGACATTTGGATTAGTAGTCTCTTCATTACTCCGCCATGGCACTCTTTCTGGCATCTCTCAGCATCCTGAAAATCTTAGCACAGACCACATTTATTATGAGGATTTGATATGGCCTGATGGTGAGAATGCTGAAATTAAATATGAATTTTTCACCCTTTCTTTCTGCCTTGTGAAAGAAGGGATTGAACTCTCAGCAAGTGTGACTGTATGATCTCAGAGATGGGAAAATAGAGTCTGAAATCCACATCTAGTTTATCCTTTTTAGAAGAAAAGAAACATAATTTCCAGCTCTTGGGGAAAAAGATAATACAGAGCCCAAGTCTTTGTGTACTGGGGGAACTCTATGCTTTTTTTTCTGCTTCCTTTTTAGGTCAGTACTGTAAGAAACTCTGGCCACATCTGTACAGGGAAGTTGTGCCAATTTAACTAAAGTCCCTTTTGTAATCCATTTTAAGTCTGACAAGCTCTGGAAAATCCAGCCAAGACAGATGAGGATGTCACTTACACTTCTGATCCCCCAAGAACCAAAGCCAGAGGTTTCCATTCCTCTGATGGAGTGGACAGAATGGATTATTTGTCCATGCACCAAAATCTTAACACAAAACCACACTATTAGTACCTTATTATAACACATGGTTACTGTCTAGGTACCCTAGAATTTCAACTTTGAACTGGGATACCCAAGGCATAAACAGGATGCAGATCCACCAGCTCTGCACAGTGAGGGCAGGGCCTGCTGGAGAAGTAGCAGTGCAGAGAGGTGCCAATGCTGGCATCTTCATTGTTATGTCAAGTATCACAAAGGCTCAGCTGTTAGAGCCTTCCCTTTACATGGACTCCTTGCTCATTTTCTTCCTCCTAGGTTTAGACATGGCCTGTATCCGTTTGGCTTACAGTCATTCCACTGCACATAAAGCACTCGCACTTCTAACAGTAATTACAGTGACAGTAATGTCAAATGTCATGTAGCTGGTTTTGACAGCAGATATCCGAAAGCTTTGCCATGGAATAACATTATTCCTGGCAGAGGGTAAATTGGTCAACGGAACTCAGGTGTGTGCAAACAGCCCCATTCAAGATAATTTTTAAATTTTTGATGGTTCTTGATACATGATAGCTTTTGTGTGAACTACATTTTGAACACTCTCCTACACTGCTAACAAAACCAGTCAAAGCAATGTCACTTGTGGTGCAGCTCTCCAGAACACAACAGAATTAAGTTAAAGGAATGAAAATATTTTCTTTACTAAATATCAAGGCAACAACACAGCTTCCCTGAAGGAGTAGAAACCAGGAATTTTGCCAGGTTTCCCTTCAGTGTGATGAATTGCCATGCGGTACCACACTGATATGCATCTGGGAATCACCATCTCAGTAGCAGCCCTGCAGCCTCAAGGAAATAAACCAGACCTGACAAGAGGACTTTACTGTTCTCCCACCTCCAGCTGGTTTCCCTGCTCTAGCATTAAAGAACACTCCCAGTTCAGCAGGAATTTTTTTTTTCACCTTTTGTACCGTATGTTTGTTTGGATCTTTCACAAACTCTGAATATATTAACTACAAGGAGGATATACTGGCTTAAGCAAAACACTAACCTTCCCCCGAGACTTCTCCATAGCTAATGTGCCCACAAAAATGTTCATATCTCTTTTCTTTTTAAGAAGAAACCATATTCAGCTCACATAGCTTATCTGATAGCACTGTATTGTCTTTACAACAGAGCAAGAAAGAATATTTTAGGCTATTGTTTTACACATGCCTACAACTGACACAGAAGGAAACAGAGCAGTGGATGGAAGCACAGTAATACAGGAGATCACCTAAACTGCCTTCTGCAGTTCAGGCAGCTCTTGAAGGGGAACTGTGGAATCAGTGCAAGGGAGTTTCCTCTGTCTGTGCCTTTGGTTTCCTCACTTACTGTTTAGGCTTTTGCTTTGGATTAACAGACTGTCATGCCCTTTCAATTCATAGAACTCAATAAAGATAAGGAACTCGAGTCCACATCCTGTATCAGAGTGTTTTAGTAGTTCCCTTTCGATTAGCTGCATAGTTACTAAGGTAGAGTTTTAATGTTTGGGCTTATTTTTAAAACATGTCCTTACCTATTGAATGTAAGTTGTACCATAGCTTCTTTCTGACTTTTTGAATTATGAGGATCTCCAGAACTCTTATTTTTCAGGCATCAATATGATCTTCATTTATTCTGTCATAAGCAAACATATTACAAGGAAACCAAAAGCTGCATTTTGTCCCTTGAACATAGAAAATAGGGGGTGACAAATACCCTTAGAAGTATAAACCTAGATACACTGCCCCATCATTCAAAAATTCTGCCAGGACAAGAAGATGTTTCAGTGTTTCAAATGCTTAGTGCAGTGAAGTCTGGGCTGGCTTCACCCGTCGCTCAGGCTGGCAAGGTAACTGCGGGCAGCACAGTGCAGAGCTCTGCCGCTGTGGGCTGGAAGGTGCTCTGCTGTACCTGTTGTGTGCAGAGAAGGACTTGTGGGTGATGTGATGGTTGGAGGCATCTTGGACACAGCAGTCACAAAATGGTAGAATTTTCAGTTCTTGGAGAAGTGAGCAGGGTAGACTAGGACTCTGGTCTCTTAGGAGGCATTGCTAAGGGACAAAGGAGTCCAGGAAGGCTGGACATTCTTCAAGAAAGAAATTTGAAGGTGCAGGTGTGGGACATTCCCACATGTCAAAAGATGAGAGAGTAGGGAAGACCAGCCTGGCTGAACAAAGTTTTGGCTGGAACACAGGGAAAAAGATTTTATGACCTATGGAAGAAGGGGCAGGTAACTCAAGAAGACTATGAGGATGTTGTGAGGTTATGCATGGAGGGCCAAAGCCCAGCTAGAACTTAACCTGGCTGCTGCTGTAAAAGACAATAGAAAATGTTTCTATAAGTATGTTAGCAACAACAGGAGGGCTAAGGTGACTCTTTATTGGGTGCAGGGGAAAACATAGTGACAAAGGACAAGGAAGAGGCTGAGGTACTTAACACTATCTTTACCTCAGTCTTCAATAGCTAAATCACTTGTTCCCCAGCCCTCTGAGCTGAAAGACAGGACAAGGAGTGGAATGAAGCTCCATAATCCAAGGAGAAATTGTCAGTGACCTGTCACAGTACTTAGATGTGTTTATCAGGCCAGATGGGATCCACCCAAGGGTACTGAAGGAGCTGGCAGAAGTGCTCACCGAGGCCTTTCCATCATTACCAGAAGTCCAATTATAGAGAGGTCAGAGGTGACGGGAAGTTAGCAAGTGCAAGTCCCATTTTCAGGAAGGGCCAGAAGGAGGATCCAGGGAACTACAGGCCTGTCAGTCTGACCTCAGTGCCAGGGAAGGTCATGGAACAGATTACCTGGAGAGTCATCATGCGGCACGTGCAGGACAACCAGATCAGGCCTAGCCAGCAGGCGTTCATGAAAGGCATGTCCTGGCTTGACCAACTTGATCTCCTGTGACAGGGAGCTTAGCGGATAAGGAAATGGCTGTGAATGTTGTCTGCCTGGACTTTAGTAAAGCCTTTTACACCATTTTCACAGCACTGTCCTGGCGAAACTGGCAGCCTGTGGCTTGATTGGGTGCAGAGTTGACTGGGTAAAGAACTGTCTGGATGGCCAGTCCGAGAGAGTGGTGGTGGCAGCTGGTCACAGGTGGTGTCCTCCAGGGCTCAGTGTTGGGGCCAGACCTGTTTAATATCTTTATTAATTGTTTGCATAAGGGGATCAAAGGCACCCTCAGGCAGTTTGCAGATGACACCATAGTGTGGCCAGCAGGACCAGGTCAGGGATTATTTCTTTGTATTTGGCACTGGTGAGACTACACCTCAAATCATGTGTTCAGTTTTGGGTCCCTCAGGACAAGAAGACATTGAAGTGCTGGAGTGTGTCGAGAGAAGGGCAATGGAACTGGTGAAGGGTCTAGAGCACAAGTCTTATGAGGGGCAACTGAGGTAGCTGGTGTGTTTAGCTGGAGAAAAGGAGGCTCAGGGGAACCTTATTGTTCCCAATGACTACCTGAAAGGAGGGTGTAGTGAGGTGGGGGTCAGTCCCTTCTCCCAGGTAACAACTGATAAGACAAGAGGAAGTGGCCTCAAGTTGCATCAGGCAAGGTTTAGATTAGATATTAGGACAAATTTCCTTATGGAAAGAGTTGTCGAGCATTGGGATACGTTGTCCAGGAAAGTGATGGAATCACCATCCCTGGAGGTACTTAAAAGACATGTAAATGTGGCATTTGGGGACATGGTTTAGTGGTGGACTTGGCAGTGCTGGGTTAATGGTTGGACTCAATGATCTTAAAGGTCCTTTCCAATCTAAATGATTCTATTCTATGACCCACATCAGACTTGTTCTGGGTGCTCTGGGTACTGGTGCTCCTGGGATGGCTCTGAGCCTAAACTAATCCTCTCTCCCAAGAGGAGCTTATCATCCCTGGAACAATGCCAGGCTAACAAAAGAATCCCAAGTTGTCCTGGAGATGTCCCATGATGTGGCACCATGCCACATACATGTCTGTAGCCAAGCACCGCGGGGCTGTGGCATTGCTTCCTGTTGTCCCTGTGGTGGCAGTAGAGCTGCCCTTAAAGGTTTGTTCCAGTAGGCAGTAGGGCAAGGCTCCTGCATTTCCCCAGGATCTGACACTAAGGTCTTCTTTTGAACATTGTTGAGTTCTGTGTCACAGATCTGTCAGCTACTGAATTCTCTTGGGTTATGGTTTGGGCTAATAGAATTATTGACTGTCACACCTTTTCTCAGATCAAGGGATACTAAAAAATAAACAAAACACAGAAAAAGAAAGAAGTTCCAGTTACTCCAAGCATATGCAAACTAGTTGGTTTCACTTGATCTTTATGGGGTTCTGCTCTTACTGATGTCTTCAAGCTGAACTATCTGTCCCCAGGCTGAATTTCCCACCTTTTGTAAAGGTAACTGATGTCCAAACATTGCGTTAAGATTACATCACACAAATAAATATGTATTAGGTTGGTGGGGAATATGTATTAGATAGTCATGTTCATGTAAATACTACTGTATAAAGTATGTCACCCGTGGTGTGCTTGATTTGTGGAAACCTACGCTCTGCACCCTCCACCCTCCAACCCTGCACACTGGGCAGAATAAACAATGTCTCTTTTCTAAACTAGACTCTGTGTCTGTGTTTAGTGAGCCCCTAAAATGTGCAACTCTACCACACAACTCACCTCTCCACCCTCGCCTTTGGAAACTGGGAGCTCAGCAGTGGAGCTCGCATAGTGCCTCCTGCAAGCTGCGTTGCTTCCACACTGGCGTTATCAGTCCTTGATTTTACAGAATACTACAGGTTTGCAGAGGTCAGTTGTTTTTAGAAGGTTGCTTTTCAATCTTCTCTTGCATTCATCACAAAATAGACTTACTAGACAGGTTTTGCAGCTTGAGTGGTTGTCAGGTGTTACAAACCACAGAAAGCATGTGCCTACACTCTAAAAAACTCCCTTTTTGCACTTGGAGATCAGTCACTGTTACTGAAAAAAGGAACGCTTCATTATTTTCATCCCTAAACACTAGTGTCAGTTCCCTCTTTAAACTTTATGTCCTGCCCATATTAGGACAGCAGCTTAAGTGGCGATTGGCAAATCCAGCCTGAACTGCGATTATGTAAACTTGTTCTTGTAGGCTTGTGCCTGAGCATCATTTGTGAAGCTCTGTGGGTGTGTACCAGCAAGAGCAGCTGTGGTGCTGCAGCAAGCCTCTCCAACTTGCTCATTGGAACAAGGAATACCTGCATTCTGACACCCAGAAAGCAACTTGCAGCATTTTCTATAAAATCTGAGTCATGGTACACCAGCTAAATGGTACTTGTGGATTTTGTGGACATTTCTGTGGACTTCCCTTGCAAAACCCTCCCACTTTTGATCTTGGGGAAGGAGGAGGTGTGCTCTCATCCCTCCCAGGATGTGATACTGGTGGAGAACTGTCCTTTCAAGGTAAAAAGAAGTAAAGCCAAGTAGTCCATGCCCTTCACCAGGGGCTTTGAATCAAAACTGAATCACTGTTTGCTCTGTATTGGATCATGCTGAAGCCATGCTCCTGCATTTCCCCAGAGGAAGGCCCTTTTCCTGCCTTTGATGAATAACTTTGGTGTCAGTGGGAGCTGGGCTGGGGAGTGGTGCACACTGAAATACCAAGGCTCCACTGCAGCTAGGGACAAGCACCAGTGACTCCTCCTTCCTGGCTAATGAGCCCTGGGCATCCAGGGCCAGGAAGGAACTGGCAAGGATTCAGCCTTGGGAAACTCCCCAGGAATGGGGACAGGATGTCCCATGTGGGTGAGGGCCATGATCAGGCCTGGTGAGCAGAACCAGTGTCAGACCTGGCCCTGGGATATCCAGGCAGGGTTATGGTAAAGCCTGTTAGTGTAAGCCACCAGCATGTGCTGCCAGTGAACTGCTAACTTCAGCTCTATCTAGGCAGGTTTCTGGGGACAGCAACAAGATCCTCCCAGGGGTCACTCTCAGCAGCCGTTCACCTCAGCTTTTTTAAAAAGTATCAGGAGTCAGCATGTGTGTCTGTTGTTCTGCCTATTCCTCCTGCTCGCCCTGCCTCTCCCCTCACTCAGAGACATCCTGTTCAGCAGCCCTGAGCCTGCTGGCCAATGCCAACCATGACTCTCAGGGACAAGGGTTTTGAAAAAAAACTAAATTCTGCAAGATCTATAAGAAGTGGCAGTTTTTCTGGGTGAGTGGCCCAGGGGATGAAGGGATGCTCTGTCAGGAGGGTAACTTTCCTCATGCACTGCCAAGTCCACAGAGAAGGGACACCTTATGAAGAAGCCCGTCACAGGAAGATCCCCAGAGATTGCCTGTCACAAAAGCTGAAGGCACCACTCTGTAGGGAAAAGGCTTCATGAGCTCTAGGGTGAACATACAGAATGGGCTATGCTAATGTGCTCTTCAGAGCCCCCAGTGAAGGAGATGAGACTTGGGCTGTATTTACAATCCTATCCCTTTATGACTACGTGCACTACATCTTTGGGTCTCCATCACTTGCCTGTCAGACGACAGCAAGAAGAGCTTCCTAAGGGAATGACTGGGTTTGACAGAGTAAATCTGACCGTAGCTCTGAGGGATACTAAAGTACAGTGTACCTGTAAAAAGATTTAAAACCATGTGTGTCTTAGAACCTTTGGTTTGCCAAAAAGCCTGAAGAATGCCTGAGATAGCTCCTCCCATTTCTATGTGACCATGTAACAGTCCCTCTTGCAAGAATAAAGGTGACTTCACAGCACCAAGCTCCCATATATCCTACAAGGAATACAGAGTCACATTTTTTCTAGCCTTGTGACAGACAGACAAGACAGGCAGACAGACACATTGCTACATGTCATCTTCTCCTTTTTCCGTCACACACTGGGATGGCTCTGTACTTTCCAGTTGTGCTGGGGCTGTTGGCCTCCTGCCTGCATTCAGTCAGCTGCCACTGAGTCACCCTGGCCGCCTGGCAGGACTTTCTGAGAACACCCACAAAAGCCATCAGTGACTGTGGGACAGGGCTCATCCCCAGAAGACCTGAATCTTTCCTCCCCACCACTCACAAACTTTCACTGAGAACAAACTTGCTAGCTGTCAGTGACAGCCACTGCCAGGTCCCACCACAGCAAAGGCAAAAAAAAAGTAACTGGGTTCAATTTCCAAGAATAAGAGAGAAGTACTTTTCTTTTTCAAGCATCATTTTTATGAATGAATTATTCATTCACTTGTGGTAATTCCTGCATTCATTTAAAAAAACCACCAACACACAAACACGGTGACTTCTCTTGGCTGTTGCTGGCTGCTTAGCACTGGAATCCACAGTAAGGAGACAGACCCACACTGAGTTTCTGATCTGTGAGGAAGGAAGGAAGAAGTATGATACAGTGGTACCAATGAGCAGAGTGACTGCCCCACAGGCAACATGGATTCCCTAGTCTCAGTGCTGAATTTGCACACAACTAATTTTAGGTTAGAAAGTGAAATACTACAAATACCTGCAATTGTTTTAATGATTTTGTATTCTGCAGAGATTAAAACTATCAAAATTGGCCAATGCTACATGCTTTGTGTGTATCAACGGCTTGCTTACTTACTGGGGGTATCCCACAGGGTTTAACTTTCTGGACAAAGCTGGATTTCTCTTCCTACTTCTGAGCCTACAAGGTAACCCCAGAGGCTTAGGCACTCTCACTTGATTAAGCCCTGCTTTAGTATTAGAGGTTTCTTGAGCAGTGAGTGCACCATCCCATGTCCAGCACCCATGTCCTCTGAGCGTGTCTTAAAATACCAGCTGTCAAGACAACACTGACACAAGTCCACTGCCTGATCTTTTTTAGAGAAATCAGAGGAAATGTCATTGCTGCTGGACTGGTACTAAATCAGTTGGTCAAAAGTGGAGAGAGGGGACAAAATTCTTTTTACTTTTTCAACCCTTCACCCCATTCTGAAACTTTTGATGATCCTCAGAGTGTGGGATACCTAGATAAAGGATCACAGGGTATCAGGCTGGAAGAAGGCATGTAGAGAAGTCAGTACTTCAACCTCCTGCTCAAATCAGACATCGTTGTAAGTACCAATCAAGTTGCTCAGGGCTCTGTCTGACCAGCCTTGAAAAGTTCTAAGAACAGAGACTGCACAATCTCACTAAGTGATCTGATCCAGTGCTTCACTGTCCTCTTGGGGAAGTGTATCCTGAGACTCTTGTTTCAGCTTCAGTCCCTTGTCTGTTGTTCTCTCAGTGTGTAGTGCTGTGAATATTCTGGCAACATATTCTTGCTGACCTCTCTGTAGATACTGGGAGGTTGCTCTTAGGTCCTTCCAAACACCTCTCTGCCTCAGGCTGAATTAGGCCAAATCACTCAGCCTCTCCTCACAGGGCAAACACTCCATACCTTAACATCTTGTGGCCCACTGCTGAACACAGCCCAGCTTTCCTGTATTTGAGGGAGAGAGTACGAAACTGGACATGGCACTCTAGATTGTGGTCTGACGAGCCCTGAGTAGAATGGGCTCCCCTCCATCTACTCCTGTCCCTAATACCTCAAAATTGAAAGGGTGGACAGGTATGACCCTGAGTTCTGGACTCGGTAATTCTATGAGAAGTTCCTCACTAGCCCATTGTTATTATTCTGGTCTGGCACCAGAAAACAGTGCTCAGCACCTTTAAGTGCACTCAGAAAGTTCAGCATAGGCAGGACCACTCCTTGGTGTGGCCATCCAAGAGATGCAATACAGCACCAATACCAGCAACACAAAGGAGGGAGCCTTACAGTAGGAACAATTGATTTTGATTTTGCTCTCAGTGCTTACCAGAAAGACAAATGATCTGATTTAGCCATGCTACTGCCCTCTCATCAGTAACCTATCCACCTCAGAGGTCTGTGTTTATTTTTATAACATGCCCATGATCTGACAGGATTCAACCCACTCATAATCTGAAGGTTTAAAGGTGTTGAGGGGGTGAACTGCAAGTCTTGCGTGTTACAGAAACTGACTGAAACCTGCTCCCTCTCCTTCCCACACACACCTACTTCACCCACACTGCTGTCACCGAAAGGGCTGCAGCAGAAGGGGCCTTCCTTCCCTGCAGCCACCCCATCCAGTGATCATAACCAAACATTATACAGAGGTAAGGAAGGGCTGATGAAACAAAACCAGGGCCAGAGGATAAAGTCTAAGAAAGTTCAGGTTGTGCCTAAAGCCGAGGATGCAAAGTGCACCCTCACTGAACAGGAAGCCAAAGAATGTCAGCAGTCACACGCCTGTAAAAACAATGTTCATGAGATCAGCCTCTGGCCTCAGCAGCAGCGAGCTGAACAAGCCCTCTGGTGTAGCTGGCAATCACCTAAATCATGCCTATGTTTGCCAGGTCAAAAATAGGTTAATCAAAAAAAAGAGAAAAATCACTTTCTTCTTTAGCACTGAGATCTCTATCAGTAGGACTACATGCCCTTAAAGGTAGAATACTTTTAGGTGACTGCTAGAAGCAGAGCTGAGCAGAAAACAGTTGCACTTCAGAAATTGTAGAGCTTTTCTCAAAACAGTAGAAAATGTAGACAGTTAGTCTAGAGCAAAAATGAGCAAACCAAAAGACTTGCAAAAAACTTTCACTAAAAATTAGTCGTGTCCAGCTGGAACCAGACACTTCTGCAACAGGGTCATGACCTTTCTTAAGTGGAAATCTGCTTCCATCTGTCCAGTATTTCTGCTCTTACAGTAAAAAGTCATCAGTAGACCATGGTAGAAAATATCTCAGCCATTACAATAACTAAATTGGTTGTTGTTGGGAAATGAAAATTAATAGCAGTTTTTCCTGGTCATATAGCTAAAAGTGACTTCCAGAGAAGTGGCAATCAGTTCTTGTGAAATTGCTACATACTTGATACACAAGAAGGAAATAGATGCATCAAGGAATATTGGTAATTGTGCAATATAAATGATGCAAGTGGTTTTTTTTTCTGCCATTATGCAATTACAAGAGTTTGGCTAATGCAAAATTCTTGATAAATTAAACAGAGGCACAGGGACGAATCAATATACGTGTGGATTAATGATATATGCATGTTTGAAGTTGATACTTGAGGACAGAATTTTGCTGGGTAAGGAGAAGGTGACCACATTCAAGGTGGCCATCCTTGAAAGAGAAAAAGGGAATTGCTGTGCAGCCAGTGGGTGCTAATCATGACCCACAGCACCAAAAACTACGGATAGATCTACACTGAAACAAGACAAACCAGCCTGGTCACATCTTTAGCAGGATGCAACAGTATGGGAAAGCAAGGATCAGCACCATGAATTTATATCTGGCAGGTAATAAATTAATTTACAATTTGGGGCCTGTTCTGCACACAGGTACTAAAATAACAGCTGTGCTGTTGACTTCAGCTGAGCTGTTCTGATTTATTCAGGATCCAGATCTTTTCTTAACTACCTGGTTAGTAAAACTGAAGAAAAGATAAGTCTATAGGACAGGAGGGAATACAGGACTTGATCTGAAGTTCTTCAAAGGCTTTCAAAATATATATTTCAAACAATTTGTTTGTGTTTGTTTCTGTGGGAAGTCCTAAAAAATTTTGCTGGCATCACCATGGCAGGAATGTGGCTTCCTGGCTTGCCTCATGCCACTCCATCTCACTGTGCTGTCTTGGCTGCACTCCAAACCCCACCTGGCATCACCACCCCACCATGATCACCCAGATGATGTGCCATGGGGCATGCTGAATGCCACTGCCCAGCCCAGGTGAAACCACTGACCTCCATTAGGAAATATTTGTTCCTCACACAATCAAAATGAGAAATAAACACAATTTCTGTGGTGCTCATCACCCAGGATATGGTGAGAGAATGCCTGGGGATGGGTGGGTGAGAACAAGCTGCCCAAATGTGACCACTGCCCTCCCACCATCCACAGAGTGACTCAGTTGCCCACATATGCCCTACCCCACCTCCACTGCGATGGCCTCCAGCTTTGCTGCAGCCATGTGAAATGCCAAAGTGAAGTGGTGCAGTGGCTTGCAGCCCTGCTGATTGAACTGGCCAGTGACAGCATGTGCCAGTGACATGGGGTTTAAGGCTTGATGCTGTCACTGGTCCGAACTGTGGGTCAGGGGCACAGGAGCACCTGAGACATCCAGCCTGCAGTGGTGGGTTCTCTTGGTTGGCTTTTCAAAAGAAAGATGGAAAACAAAGTCTGAAACTAGGTATTTGTGCTATGAATACCTAATTTCTCCACATTCCTTTAACAGGGAAAATTAATCATTCCCTTACCTCCTACAAAGTGGAAGTGTTTGGTACCAAATGGTGTTTATACTGCTTGGCTCCAACTGCAGAGTGCACAAGTTAGGGAGCTGTAAGGTAAACATGAGGAGTCATTCCCAGTCAGAAAAACTAAGGAGATGCTTGACCAGATTGCCAACACAATGTATGAAGCTTTATCATTGCAGGTGCATTAGAACAGGTAATAGGGGCATCTGTCAGACTCAGCTGAGGTCTGCCAGGTCCAGCCTCAGGGCAAGGCATAGGACAGGTCACCTCTGAATGCCAGGCTGCTTACTTTGTCTACCACGACCCATAACGCACTCATCCTCAACCTGCTACTGCAAAATGCCCCGTAGCCTCTGCTGATGCTAAAAAGCACCAAAACTTCAGTTTCAAACATCATGAGAAAGATAGTAACTATGAAGCAACACAGTTTGTCTAACAGGCAGAGGTAAAGGATCAGCAATGAGTCAGAAAAAAAAAATTAGCCTGCCTCCTGACTAATTGCTTCCACTGCTGCCATGCTACCATCTATAGCACCCAGAAGTTTTCTTAACCATCTCCCACTCTCTAGAAGGGCCCAAAGCACTTTATCTGCTCATGTGTGGCACGTGTGGCTCTGTTATGACCTAGCTAGTAGACAGCTAGAGACATTTGATTTGGCTTGGGTTATTTCTCAGTAACAAGTGCTGTGCTTATCTGTTAGGGAACAAAATTCTCCTATGTACCAAAAAGCACTTTCAGTTCCCTCAGAGAATGGTCTTCTCTCTCAGATGTTGGCCACATGGATGAAAGTGGTTGCTTCCTCAAGAAGATGAGCAAAGTGAGTAAAGAGATTGCTCCTCTCCTTACCTGATGAGGATTACAGCTGTCACTACATATCCATAGCACAAGTAACACACTGTAAGCTGCAGCAAGCCAGTGTTGAGTTCTGCCCTCTCACAATTCCTCACCCTTGTGCACTGCTTTCATCCACACCACTCAACAGATTTCACAAAGGAGAGTAGCATCTTTATTCACATTCAATGGATGAGGAAACTGAATCAGAGAGATACGATAGCAGAAGCAAGAATATAAGCCACGTATTGCACACCAAGAGCTGGTGTGTAGGCAGACATTCCTCATGAAGATGTATGGCCATGTCACCATGATTAAAATGTGCCTTTGGTCAGTGAAGCTGAAGAAACTGGTCCCGAAGCAAAACATGACAGACTGCATTTTTTGCCCTGAAGCTCATAAAGCAACATTCTCCTGGCTTTGTGCGCGCTTTGAGCAGGCAGATACCTCAGCCACAGGTAGCTCACTCAAATGTAAAAGTTGTACAAGCTTTCCTGACAGTAGTGGAGTAGGAGGTGAAGGGAGGAGACATGCCTCTGCTGTCCTGATACTCATCTGTGGTCTCCATTCCTTAGGATCACTCGATGTTGGCCTATATAAATTCAGAGCCAGAGGCTGTTCCTGTTAAACTTGGAAACATTAGTTTCTCTCTCTGACAGCCATCGGGCCAGGTGCACAATGCTCTGGGAGGCATGTGCCAGACAGTGCAGTTATAAGGTGACATCAAACACACACCAAGGCCCTTGCCCCTCTGCAGACTGTTCCACAAAGTCCAGTGGAAATCAACGCAACAATTTCCTGTGTCTCTGTGTTAAGAAACTGGCAGAAGTCCAGGGAAGAAAGCTTGGTACCAACACTTGCTTTTCTAGGAAGGCCATTATGGCAACTGCAGGGGTTTAATTCACTAGAATTGCTTCACATCCATAAAATCCCTTTTTACCCCGAGGACTGATGAGAGAAGACAACTTGTTAACAATGGCCTATCTCTCATTTATCACTTTCTGCTTTACCCACTGATGGTATCTTGTCACTGACTAAGGCCCTAGTCACTGCTCATCTGCTTATCTTTTGTGATGTGATTAGCCCCATCAAGGTCACAAAGAAAGTATGCATACAGCTCTCAAATCCAAGGCAGAACAGTCTGGAGCGAAAAGTTGTCCGCCCTTCAAAAGCTATCTGGCTACAACAGTAGTAAACACCTTCATTCAAGAAACTGTCAGGTTCCTTTAGGGGCATTGCATTACTTTGCCTTTCAATGCTCTATTTTTCCTTCAATGCTCTTCTAATACTTTTCTTAGAAAACATATTATCCTCAGCCAAAACCAGATCAGATGGAAACAGTGGGACAACACCCTCGGAGACCTGAAAGCCCTCTTACCTTTAGATTTCTTTGCGGTGCTGTACAGAGTTTTGTGTACCATGCATTTATAATCACTGAGAGACTGTTCAATTTACAATTGAATAAGTTCTCCCAAAACTTTTGTGTAGCTGATATTTGCATAAGAAAGTTTGAACAGCTTAAAAGGCTTTTCTTCCCCACTTGCTAAGTGGAGAGCTAGTGGCTTCCTGTTAAGGAAACATTTAGTCTGCTCTTGACTTTGTTAGTCAAGCCTGGCATTCCCCTTTGAGAAAAAAAAAAAAGAGAGAGAAAAAAAGACATTGCTTAGAAAAAAGCAGTCAAGCAATACTAAATTAACCTATATTTATATAAACATTCACAACCGTGGGCACATGCTACCACATCTGGTACACAAAGTGGGCTGAGAGGACTGACCACTACATTCACCAGTTCCAGAAGCCATCCATTTCTAAGAATATAGTGGGTTTTCGTTCCTACAGAGGCTTTTCATTCCCACGTGCACGTATCTTTAGCGCACAGTTTTACTTCAGACAAGAGCAGCAAGGATGGGCCTTTCTACTGAACCTGTAGCAGAAGACAGAAACACAACATACCAGTTAATTCAATCTGTCATCTCTTGAATCGACTACACAGCAAGTGAATCAGAAAAATCCCTCTTGGGGTGACACTGATCATGTAACTAAGGTGAAGAAAATAGGTTGGATGTCAACAGCTGTCCCCAAGCAACAATTGGTCTGTTGTGGCCTCTGACAAGTATGAAAGGAATCTACAAGCTTAAGAGAAATTGAAGGTCTGCAGCAATAGGTTTGTTATTTGCAGAGAAAGTCATAAATGCTGTGGAAACAAAGGGAGACAATAGGAAAGGATGAAAGTGCTTTGACCTTTCCTAGATCAGTATCTTGCACTGAACTCATAATTCTGTAAACATGCACCTGCCAGGAGAAAAGTACTGTTGCTTAAAGCCACTATGACAGCAACTTTGAAATCTAGCATGAACTACCATGGCAGCACCACCAATCTGAGTTACTGTGCAACTTCTCAAGCATGTAAGAGCAGCATATAGCAGCAGCAGACTGTCCCCCACTTTTAAAATAGTACAGGAGGATCATGCATGTTCTCTCTCCAGTCATGGCAGCCTTACTGGCCAGAGGCAACCCTCACAAGGTAAAACTATCCATTTTCCCCAGGCAGGGAAATGACAAAGGCTTGTGGCAGCATTAAACACTTGTGTTTGAAAACCATAGAGATTGGTGCTTCAACAACCCAGCAGTAATGCTTCCCAATGAGTACCTAGAAGTCCATTCCTTTGAGGGGCAAACCATTCAAAACTAAGTCCTCACCTCACTTGCTCTTGCTTGGTGGTGTCATTCTGAGTGGTACTTTAAACCACCTGACTCTTCTACAGTGCTGCATGAGTACCCTTCCTTGAGTTTCTTTCGGGTGTTCAGTACATAAAAAACAAGACGCCCCAAAGTAGACAATAATCTTTGAAGATCTGAGTGACAAAGCTAGGCATTTAAAAAATAATTACTACCTACATTATATTAAATATGAAACTTCTATATAGCTTCCAAAGGAGAGTACTGCTAATTTGCATATGCCTCGTTCAGTAAAACATAATTGTACAAGGATGGTTATTACCCAATTTGGCCACATTTTGTTTTCTGGGAACTGAACACATCTTTATGATTCATAACTGCTCTGTGGATACAGTCCCTACAGGGAAGAGCTGTGCCTCCTCCTTTTTTGAGTGGGTTAACAAGATGGTATTTTACTCTACATGTGTTTAAGAGACTGTGTACATTGGTAAAGGGACTTACTATCCAATGTCTGCACACACAAGTTTTTTCACCTCAGCTAATCCAATAGCTGGATGTGCTTGAAATATCCACATTTCAACAGCCCTCTCACTTACTAGAGTCAGTGTCCAAATTAAAAAAAAAATGGTAAAAAGAGTCATTTTGCTACTCAAGCCACCCGAGAATTTTTGGCAAGTAACTTTGTCAAATTAGGGGTGCACTTTTTAGTGGAATTGTACAATTCTTGCTTCAGACATAGTTTATTAAGACATACATAATTTTTACCAGTATAGGTTTTGCCTTTTCTTGCAGCATAGAAGCATAGAACACCTTCACAGCTGTGTAAACATTTCGTCTCTGGATACTTGGGTCTTTAGTATACCTTTCTTGTCTTTTAGTTGGTACAGACATCCTGATAAGAGAGGTGATTTTCTGCCAACAGAGTTGTGCTGGCAAACTCTTTTTAAATTAGCAGCTGTTGAATTACAGAAAGTTGCATTGGTATGAAACAGTATTTTGTACACAAAAATATATTTGTGTTTATTCATTTATTAATACACACTACCCAACGAATACCAATAATATTTTAGTATGAGATAATGTATTTATTTGCCAGCACCTGCATCCAGCAAGACTACTATGGAGAGTGATACTTGCATGTGATTATCATAAACCACGGTTCATCCAGACAAAGAAACCTGTCAAGCTGTAATATATTGTCTGAGTTTCCCTCTTTACCAGCTTCACACAGTCTCAGTCACTGAGGGGGGAAGGCACCTCTGGTGGAGGTCACCCAGTTCAGAGTAAGGTCAGTTTGAGCAGGATGCTCAGCACTGTATCCAGTTAAGTCTGGAATTTCTCCAAGGGTGGAGACTCTACAGCCTCTTTGGCCAATATTTTCTAGTGTTTGATGATCCTCACAATAAAAAAAATATTTTCTTATGTTTAAGTGGATTTTCCTGCATTTCAGTTTGTGCCCATAGCCTCTTGTCCTGTCACTGGACACCACTGAGCTGAGCCTGGCTTCCTCTTCCTCCCATCTGGGTGTTGGTACACATTGATGAGATCCCCCTGAGCCTTCACTCCTCCAGGGTAGGCAGGCCCAGCTCACACGGATTCTTATCATATGACAGATGTTCCAGTCCCTTCATCATCTTTGTGGCCTTTCAATGGTCTCACCCCAGCAAGTCCATGTCTCACCTGTACTGGGGAGATAAAAACTGGGCCCAGCACTCCAGGTGTTTTAAAACGGAAGAAGGGCCTGTGCATTCAATTTTCCCTCTGTTTTTTTCCAACTATATCAGCTTCTTGGATAAGATACAAACTTTACCTACACTGAACAGCTTCTCCATTTTTGACACCATTCTTTAAAAAATAGTTTAGGGCTTGAGTTTGTGTGCTTGCATGCATTAGGCCACTATTAAAAATAGATATGCTCTTCCAGATAATAATCCAGATGTTCAAATGGAATGTTAGAAACAATGCTACAAATAATTCAAATCAGCAGTCCTGCTGCTGAATCCTTTTTTTAAAAAAAGTCATTGCTGGAGAAGGTATACCAGAAAGATAATCTTCCAAAAGTTTAACCAGATAGGCTACAAGCTTCCTTACAGTGTATCTGTGATAAGACCTCATTAACAGGGTCCTTAGTAGCTTGAGTTGAATCTTAGAACTTAATACTAACTTGAACTGTGTGACTGTTTCTGTATTCTCTTCCAGATATCAAGATACCTTTCAGGAGCTGCTCACACCCATTGCCTCCTTCATGCCAGGAGTACCAATCCTGATTGACAGTGTTTGCTGTGGGCAAATCCTAATCCACCACAATAGCAAATACAGCAGAGAATCAGTTGTCTAAAGGAGATACATGTTGTGATTGTAGTGAAGGAAATTGACAGGTCAAGGCCTGCAGCATTTTCTGCTCACAGAATCGATAATATTAAACATTTTTGAGTAGCTGATGCTAGGCTCACAATTTCAGCTGTAGGTAGAGCTGCAGTGGAAGAGAAGGTAAGAAACAGCATCATCACTACATTTAATAAATCCTTTCTTGTGCCTGCCTTGGAAAGGATGAAGATATTTTTATGTTGTCCTTTTATTTATTACTTCCACAGTGGAATTAAAGAAAGCTGTGACCTTAGTTTTAAGCCACATTGTTAAATATTACAAAAAGTTCAGGAAAAAAAAGGGGGAGAAAGGACATTGCCCTTCCTGCTATGAATACAAAGTATATAGAAGAGAAAACTCATATCTGAGATCAATAGAAGCCACTAGTGAGGACAGAAAGCCTCTAGTGAGGACAGTGAGGAAAATGGTGTGTATTGAGCTGTAAAATGTTACTAAATGACCCTAAATGTCCTGTGTGGTGTCAGAGTCATTGTGGTGAATCTATAGACATCTATATATGACATTTGGAATAAATTTTACTTTGATCTTATTTTCATGGTGGAGAAGAAAACAAAGGTCTGGGTTCTTTTTTGCTCAGAAGTTAAATATTTCTGTACCAAAAATAGTGACTACTGTAAAGACCTATACATGGTTTGGGGCTTTTTTTTTTCTTCACTGACTTTTTGATAATTAGTGAACTACATTGTAGAGGGTTTATTTTTTTCTCCCCTTGCTCCCAACTGGCCTCACAGATTCCTGTGACTCACAGAAATTTTTAAAAAACAAACCACCAAAAGTGTGACTTTAAAATATCAGTTACAGTTTCATTATTAGTTATCAGAGGGGATTCCACATACTCTCAGTGCAATCAAAAGGAGTACCCCTTTCCTCATTAATGTACAGGTGAATGTCAGTTCTAGGAAACTGCCTTTAGTTCCAAAATCAGGTCCCTCGTCCTTGTCCCTAGCTTTGAGCTGTTGATACCAGAAGCCTTTTTGATTCCTCTATGATGAGGAAATCCAGACCCCTCAGATTTTTTGTAAAATCAAAGTTCATTCAGATTTCATTCAATATCAGGCCTGGCTTTTTCCACTAACATGCTTGGTATTCCTAAATAATTATCCATCCCAGACCTGACCTTAATTACTCTAAATGGCAAGAAAACCACCAGACTCCAAGGTAAATTTCAGGCCTGTTTATTTACGCAGGGTTTCAAACCCAATGTGACTGGAACAAAAATACATGCCTTGTTTGATCTTTAGGGAAAGGAACAAGATGTGGGGATCCAGGGTTTTTTTCCAGTTCTCCAAGGCTCATTCCAAATCTTGTTAAGTCTGTAAAATGGACATGATACTTGTCTGCTTTTCTAAGAACCCACTAATATGAATGCCAACATATTAAGATCTCTGAATTAATATAAAAATTATTCACCAACACAGTAGACTACTCTATGATGAGGAAAGCTTCACTCATCTTGCATTACAGGCAGAGAGAACTGCCCATTTCAACAAACAGCTTGGTTACATATGTTTACACTGCACAAAAAAGTGTTCATCAGGCATTTACAAATCAAGCACTTGGGGTAGGAAATCCCAGAATTCAAGCTACCTTAGGCAAGAGTCCTTTCATGATCTCACAATAACTTTTTCCACCCCACTGCCATCTGTTTGCAGGCACAGACTGCAAATCTAGTCATTTGGTGAGCGGTTCTTCAGCCTTTCGTGTATTCCCCTTTGCTTAGTCTCTAGCTTCACACATTACCTACTCCTCATAAATGGCTCTGAAAATAAAATTACTCAGAGACTCTTACTCTTGCCTCATCACTAAAGCATTTGAGTATCTTTGAATGTAAGCTAATCTTTATTCGTAAACCCTGCAGCATGAGGGGGTGGTACAATCCACATTTTACACATAGGGAACTGAAGCACAAAGTGATTAAGGTCAAAAGTTTCCATTACTTCTCTGTACTCCCTAGGACCTGATTTCTCCATTTATTTAATACTCTACTTTCTGTCTCCAAAGCAGCATGCATTACCTCAGCTTTTGCTGTGAGAACTCCGCACTCCTTCACGTCAGACCTGAAATCTCCACCCACATGTGCATAATACAAGGAGCACCCAGTCGGTCATCACCTCTGAAAAGGTAGGTTTCAAAAATTTGCCCAGTGCCACACAGAAATTTTGTGGCAAAGAGGAAAATGAAGCACAGTTTCCCAGGCCAGCATGTGACTGCCTTCACCACATGTACTTCTCAAAGCAATCCCTTCCTTCAGCATGCAGCTTCAGAACAAGATACTGAGCAAGGTGAAGGCCCTAGACACACAGGGATGTCCTCTTCACTCTGCCTCACATTCCTGACTCCCCCAGGACAGATGGATTATGTACTATGAAGCAGACAGGCATTCTCCTTTATCACATTTCTTTAATGTTCTTTAATCTCAGGAGGGAAGTGTGAGACAATGGTAATGGACAATGGTGTAGAAAAAGAAAATCTTGATGAATTTGAATACCACTCCATGCTCAAGCACAGACTGTGCAGTGGGGCCCACTGCCTCACACTTTTCCCTTTTCATTCTTCACTTCTTCCTGTTCTAGTTGCACTTGTTTCTTCCTATCCCTCTGATTTTGTTGTCTTCATCCTTTAGTCTCCATTCCACAAGCTTTGCCACAAAGCTCTCATCTCCTTGCTTAGCAAGTTTAAGACCTCTTCTATCCCTTCTGGATAAGTCTTCATCTCTTCAAAATTCATAGTATTCATAGATATTTTGCTGATAGTCTTCACCTTCCCTGTTCTCTGTTTTCTGACTCCTTGTCATAGCCTTTTCCCTATGCTCCTTCTATCCCTGTCCCACTAGGTTCTTCCTTTACTTGATTCTTTTTCTCCAGTGTCTCTTTTCTCATCCTGTATTTTAGCCCCTAGTAAGAGTTGGTGCTTTTTCCATCACGGATTTCCCCAATCTCTGGGTTTTTTTCTACTCTAGTACCATTGAAGAATGAACAGATTGACTGAATTGCTTTCTCCTTAGGCAGCTTTTCAGCTCCCAGTTTCCCATCTCCCACAGAATCTATCCTGCATCCACAGTCTCCCCAGCTCTGATGCTGTCTTCTTCAACCATAGTTGCCAGCAATCATCATCAAGTCTCAGCTGCCACTCAAGTAATATCAGGCTCTTCCCAAATCACAGATATTCCCCTCTTCTACAATGCTTGCCAGCAAAACAAAGGGCACTAAAATTATGAGATAGGGAGAAGTTCTGTTGTTTAATTTACAAAATAATTATATAATTATTGCCACTTTGATTTGGATAGTGGGGAACTGGAATTGTAGGAGGCCCAGCCTTGCCCTACAGGTCTCAGCTGCAGCAAACCTTCTCTGGATCACCCTGTACAGTTGCACTTAATGGGCAATAATGGATCTGTGATGGATGGAATATACTCCCTCCCAGTACTGGGAGCACAGAGTTACAGAACAGCATCTTACTCCATCTCTGGATAAAGCTGTTTGATTTACTGTATGAACTGAAAGATCAGAAAAAAAAAAAACAAATGGTTTGATCTGTGGGAAAACGTGAATTTTTCTGTTCCTTTTATTAACCTGAAAAATTATATTCACCTGCAATTTTACTCATTAGAAAATCTTTCATTTCCACTTACAGCATTGAAAACATAAAAAACAAAGGACACAAAGTGAAGGACAAGGATGCAGCGCTATAGTTTCCTGTCTTTTAACTAAGGAGCCTTTGGTTAATTTTTTGGTATGTAAGGACACAGAGAGACTCAAGCTCTTCTTCCACACCTAATATCACCAGATGGTACAGTCCAGGGTGTGATGCTCCTAACTTTGTATCTTGAGTCTGTCCTACTCTATTTAGAAATGTTTAACTATTGATTGGAATAACCTCAGTAAGATTTCTCATCATTAGTATATGATGAAACCTAACTCCTTGGCACTTTGCCTCCTACCCAAAAAATAAAAAATCGTTTAAGTGTTACACTTTGAGAAGAGGGACTGAAAGTCTCCTCCTGCCCACTCTGTATTCCAGCATAGCTTAAAGGTTTCCTTACTTCACCAAGGAGGGTAAAGGGAAACTAGGTTTGCCTCCATCTTCACCTGGCTTTCCATGGTAGAGACAGAAACCAAACTGCATCAACAACATTCTCTGTATGAGACCTCCTCTGAGGCACTAGGCAACAAAAGGAATTGGCAGTTCCACTTGTCTTCACCCTGAAGACAGGTGCAAGTATTTAATCTGACTCTGGGTCAGCCAAAGAATATTTTTTGGATGGCAAGCAAATATGCTATTCACTGAATGCAGCACAGCTAAGCCAAGGGGTGGACTAAGCTCTGCAGGCCACAGTCCAGAGACACAGCTCCAGTCAGGACACATGGAGGCACAATGGCATGGTCACCATAAGAAGTTAAATGGAATTTGCACATGGTAACTCATTACAGGACTACCAGTAGTTTGACTTTTAAAAGTCTCTACCCACAAGTGCAAAAAACAGTTGACTAGTAACAGGTTTAGGCTGACTTTTTTTTGCGTGGCAAATAGCATATCCCTGAAGTCTTTTTGCTGCCATAAATGAGGTTTCTGTTCCTAAGACTGGGTCTTCAGATCAATTTAAATAAAAAGTTAGTGGAATTTTTTACACAGACAAAACGATGTGGTTTTTTCCTTAGTCTTGTCCCTAGAAAAGAATGAGCTATTTTAAGTCAGGCTTTTTCTCACCCCTGACACCAAATTCACAGAGAAGACCAATACCAGATACTTCATCCAAAAGAAATGTGGTTTGACAAACATGGACAAAACAGGAAACTAGGTTTTAACACTAGCAATGCTGAACAGTTCAGTAAACTTCTTTTGTCTGCTTATAATTATGACATAAGATGAATACACATGCTCAAATTTCATTACTAAGAGACATACCAATTTTCTCTTAATAATAAAATCGTGGCTTAGCACTGAGCAGATACATTGAGTATTGGACTAAGGCAAGAAATGGGTAAGTGTGCGTAGGTGCCTCTAATCTGCAAAAATGCTCATGCAGTGGTGAATGTTCAGCTAGGGGATTTACCTTTGATGAGCAATTCAGATGTTAAATTAGCTATGCACTACAACAGCCGTGTGGGTTTTTATGCACAGTTCAGTGGAAGTAGGTGAACTACTTCACAGCTACATCAGAACTGTGCAGGACTTCATTAGAAGGACTCATGCTCTCTGCCCGGGATAGCTCTGGTACAAGGAAGTTTCTCCAGAGTTTGAAAACTCCCACTTTGAACTTTGAAATAGCAGCAAAGCTCTACTTTGACCTGTTGTAAACTACTCCTATTCTGGTGTCATCTGTCCTATCTGTAAAGGAACTAATCTCTCTTCAGACCACAAGGTTGGAGATAACCCAGGTTTCATTAATGCCCAATTAAAGTAACACATGCCAAGCAGCCCAGGGAGGCAGAACAGACCAACCTTTTGCACAAGAATCTATCACAAAGGCAGAGTGTGCAGAAAGTACTTCCTCCTTGTACCTCTAGGAACTCAGTGTACTGTAGATAGAGAACAGGTAGGTCATATAGATACCTTCTTCCACAGCCAATGTAACATACCTGCAGCCAGAAGAAACAACCACAGGGGCACAGGAACCCCTGGAATGATGTGTGCTTAGACTAAGGTCTTGGCCTGTGACCAAGAGTAACTAACGACTGCTGTTTTGGATGGAGGACTTTTATAAAATAGACGTGTCTAGGCTGAGTGTACTTACAGAGATATGATGAGAGTGACCATGTCAGAGCGTACCTAGTGAGCCACTCAGATGCTGACATACTGTCCTAGGACTGATGATCCTGAAGGATCACTGGCAAAGCCTGAAGCTTACCACTCAGTTTACTTTCACTTCATCACACTGAAGTGAATCAGACTAAGCCCCTCTCAGGACACAGATTCTGAATCAGTTACAACTGATCATAATGCTGTTAGATCCACTGGATACACTAAAATACTTTCCTGCTCAGGTAGTGAGATGACCAGGAAGGGTACTGTTACGGCAGACAGACTTCAGTTTACACTGCCTTAGCTGCCCCAAGAATCAGGAGCTCAGGGGAGTTAAATGCAGGCAGATCAGAGTAGCAGGGACAGGTGCACCCACAGGTAGTCTGCAGACTCACTGTGCAGTATCCTGACACTGTATTCATAGGAACAAGAAGGCACAAACGTTCAAACTACTCATGGAGAAGAGCTGAAAAGCTATTACTGAGAGTGTCAAAGAGTAGAAATTTATGGGGAAGCTGTGAGAATGACCCACTGTGTAGATACCATGCCACAGTCTTCATTCCTGTTGTTTGCATTCTGCTGCCTCTATCACCTTGTGATTTAGCTGTTTCTGTTCCACGTTTCTACTACCTGTGTACATAAATGTATATCCTTATCCATTTATGTACATAAATGTATATCCTTACTGGAGCATACAGCCTATATACTACTTTAATGATAGAATAACTATTATTCACACACATATCCAGCATATATTGTTGTGTGTTTCTCAGCACACAGTGTTACCCAGGGCACTCTTCGATATGCATTCTCTTTCTCCCTCCTCTTCTTGTAAACTGGAACCACCCCTGAAATGCAGATGTTTCTTTGGGAGAATATCATAGCTGCTCCTCAATGCACACCTGAACTACTTTACTTAGTCCATGAAATTACAGGCTGCCATAAACCTGAAGCTACAAGGCAAAACCTATGTGGAACTTATGGAAGGACTTCAAGCCAGAGCAGGCCTTTACTGCAGTAACAAATTTCATGGAATCGTTACTATGCGTTCCTTTCATTTCTGCCACATGTTCTCATGAAATTTCATAACAAGTTATTTGAGAATTAGTAATACTGTTTCCCTTTTATCTGTTTTTAAAATGAACTAATTTGGGATAAGCATAAAAGGGGAAAAAATGGCAAAATAGCAGAAAAAAGAGGCTGAGGAGATCAGGATCAGTTGTGCGCTGGACTTCTTATGCTGTTTGACTACTGCACCACGAGCCAGACATGACTCAGCTAGGACAAAGCTATACATACTGCATTTAAAGTTTTGGCAACAGACTTTGTCTTCATCTTGTCTACAGTTGGATATTTCCTTCAATCTATTTTCAGATATCATGCAAAAGCATCTATATAGGGTTTGTTTTTGTTGGGGCAAAAAAAAAAGGGAACTTGAAAGGTAAATATATTTTGACAACAATGATGAGGAGCTGACTAGAATTTCAGCAGATCTCCCATTTGGAAAAAAAAAAAAAGGGGAGGTTTTGCATTCAAAAAAGCATCTTTCTCTAAACCTGATGTACCAAAT
The DNA here is from genome assembly GCA_013396655.1 of Campylorhamphus procurvoides. NCBI lineage: Eukaryota > Metazoa > Chordata > Aves > Passeriformes > Dendrocolaptidae > Campylorhamphus > Campylorhamphus procurvoides. Next base: position 338,446 of record WBMV01000322.1, read on the forward strand.
AAAGAAATGACTTCTTTAAAGAGAAAGGCCAATTCATCAGCTCAATTAGAAAGCATGCAAAATGCTTTTGGGCAATGAACTATTACAGGAACATACCAAAAAATCTTAAGCTTCTGGCACTTCAGAAATTACCTGTTCCATACAGTCCAGACTATGTTAATGCACCACGAAAAGGGAGTCTCACTGCATATGAAGAAGGTCAACACACAGAGAGATGCATTTATGCGATCCATATGATACAGATCAGAAAGTCCTCAGTTTTAATGCTCTAGGACCACGTGGATGGAAAAAAATAATTGGGGTGTTCCATGTACATCCGAGATGAATATGCTTCTATAGTATCTCCTACACAATATACTACTTTTTTCTTTACGATTCCCAAATCTATCTGGGACTAATTTTACTTCTCTCCACCTGAATGAGTAAACTGTGATTTGTAGTAAGCAGCTACAACTTTTGCTTCTGCAGCAGCAAAAATTACAAAAGTAGGGGCATATGACATGAAAATACATTCCCCCTATGTACATGGCAGAAACCTTACAAAACTCTCTCTGTGAAGTTAGGAATAAATGATTATGCTAGTCTTATTTAAAAATGCTGACATTGCAGAAATGGGGAGTCCTTTCTCTCTGAAATCAGAAGAAAACAATGTAATTGTTCAGTTAAAACACGTGATCAGAGTCACCTTGTGGACATTGACTAAACCCATATTTACAAAACAAACTTACCATTTTCCTGCTGGGAGATGACTGTTAGTTTTAAGGAAAAAGTCTAGGGACTCAGTTATTTAGTTCCGCATATGCTGGTAAATTCCCATGTGCAAACAAACATCCTTATTTGGAGGTATTTTTCTTGGGGAAATTCTGGCACTGCTGACACAGGGCAAATGGATTTTTGCTGTCTTGGAAAGCTAGCTTGAATTTCTGGCTGCTCATAAAGCCTCTCATGTTATTCCCCACACGCAGAATGTGCTCCACACAAAGGAAATGCCTTTCCTCTGCTTTTGAAAGTCCAGGAATGAATTAACTTCCTCATTGTCACTGAAAAAGGCTGTGAGCTTTGAACAGACCCAAAATGTAGTTAACCTCTTAACACACGAGATACTGAAACCTATTAAATGCTTAGCAATTTGAGGTAAAACCCCAGCTAAACAGTTTAGCTGAAGGTGTGCCAACTGAGATGAACTCTCACATCTACAATAGTTACTCTAAAACAGGAATTACAGTAAGCACTGTGGGTACCAGACCCCTTATACAATTATGTTCTCTTTAATAAAATCAAAACAATTTGTTCCTGAAAGAGATGTTGACATCTGGCAGCAGCTATGGGGCTGACACTGCCCAAGAAGCTCGACAGACTATGTTATTGTCTGTCAGACTAAGCAGTTGTGAATCTAAAAAGCTGGTCAGAAACATTTAACGATTACTGTAGAAACTGGTATTTCTTGACTATTTCTCAACATTTTGATGAATTGGGGGAAATTACAAAAATTACACAGGGAAAAGATTGCCAAGCTTCATACTCTATGATTTGTGACTAAAGATCCCCTTCACATGGTCATGCTTTATTCACTTAGCATTCCTCACTTAATTCCATTGCTAAGAGTTGCTGAGAAGAGGTATTTCCATCTTGAGAGAAAACAGTGTCAGCAGTTCTCCATTTTGGCAAGGAATGATCCAATCACTCATTCACATATTCCCCAAGCACATGGAAATTAAACACAATTTAAAACAGATTTACTGATTTTAAAGAGTTTAAGGTTGGCTTATATGGAAACATATGTTAAAAAATATATTATTAGACATATCTAAAAGAAATAAGAATGGGTTGCCATTCAGATTATACAAACTGCATATATTTTGGGAGAAAGTAATAACTTCCAGCAAGACTAGAGTTAACTGGGAAAGAAACACAGAATGCCCAAGATCTGGAATACTGGCTTGTCTGCTGAACAGCATGCTGCTCTAAGAAAGTCTGACTGACTGCGTTACATGTTGACATTGTTCGAGGAACAGAGGAGTAAGGGCTTTAATTATGGAACAAGTATTTGCTAGCTGCATTCCTTGACCCTTCCCATCAGTTCCCAGAGGGTATAGCTTTGTGCTAAATGCTTACTTCATACCTAAAGTTAGAATAGCAACTTATGTAATCTCATCACTTGGGAATACAGAAAAGAAAACAATAGCAGTCCTTCCTTGATTTCAGATGAGGCATTGTCTTCAGCTGTTTACTTGTTAACCAGTTGCTGCCTCATGGATGCTGAACTGCTGGCTGAAGCAAACAACTCCAAAACCAGACTCTGCTTCAGAGTCCCCCTCTGTGGTATGCAATGGACATTTTGTGAGAAGAGCAGTCATCTCACACTTAAAGATCAAGTTAAAAGTTGAAATGAGTGGGCTTGCACTACCTAAACCCAAACATTTACTGTGCACTAAGGCAAGCAGTTTTGGAAAGAGAAGACTATCCCTGTGCAGAATCCACCCCCCTGCAGCATTATTTACGAAGTCCTTTATGCTCACAACCCTCAACCTTAATCAAAGACCATTTTGACAGTCAGAGTTAGCATTTAAGTAGGTCTGCTACACTTGGATAACAACTTTCTGGACCACACTGCATGGTAAATAACCACATGTCTAGGTGTTAAAGTACAGGAAACACAAAACAAGAAAAGCTTATTCTAAAGAGTTTGTCCTCAAAATTAAACAAGCAAGATAATGGAAAAGTGTGAGGCAAGAAACATCCTCACACTTATTGTATAACTGAGAAACTGAAGTCCCAGAATGCTAAACCACAGCCCCAAATCCCACGAGAAAACTGTGACAAAGTTCAGGCTGGAAAAGTATCAGGAGCAATTCACCTTGTTTCTACATCTTTTCGTGGGCACCTTCTCAATCCCTCTGAGAAACAGGGCAGTGAGCTCCATAGGCCTTTGATTTGGCTTACTGCTGCTGTTCTTATTTTCTTCAATTTAGCTACAAGCCCTGTCTGAGACTCCTTCAAAATCCACTGAAATCACTTTGCTGTCCTGAACAGAAATTATGTTAGTCTCCCTCTTACTTCTTGCTGGGACCTTGCTGGAATTCTCTGTACTGTGTATTGCAGAGGGTCACTAATGCTGGGCTGTGCCGAATCTCAAATGTAGCTATACATAGGTATGTCTGTAGTTCTTAGGGGCCGTGAGGCTTGTTGCAGTATGTACAGTTATCAGAGGAATGTACGACAGATAAAAATCAAGTTAGAAAGATTTTATCATTACCACTTTGACTTTTTCACACATTTCACAGACACACATAAAACAGTGCTGAAACGTACCTCCAGACCAGCAAGTAAGTATGGTTAAGGTCAGCTTTCACTATGGGTAATGCCATACTTAATCCTCCTCTAGCTAATAAAACCTGTTCATAAAAATGTCCAGTGTTTGCCTCCATAGGTCATTTATTGCAGTGTTTCAGCAGTCTTAATGGGAGAATACTACCCTTATAGTTTAACCTTCAGTTTAACAAAAGGGATTAAGGCAAGATTTGATCCTTCAGCCTCTTTGACCTCACTGCAATTCCAGCCCTTTACTTCTGACATTTCTATCACAGATATTAAAATAAGAAGAAAAAAGAAAAAGCAGATGAAAAGCAGAGGAAGCTTTGGCCCAGGGTCATAAATAAGAATTCCTACTTCCAGTACAGTCACTTGCCACAATACCCTGGTAAAGTCTCCTTGGGATTCTGCAGTTTCTCTTACTGTATTCAGATGAGTATAATGGAAAAAAAAAATCACAAAACCAGTTCAGCTCTTGCTATCTAAGTGGCAGAGATGAGTTTAGGTAATTTTCTTTTGTTTTGGTTTTACCGTCATTACTTGAATCAATAGAAAGCACCATCTTTCTGTCTGATAGAAATTTAAGGGATTTCCGTCCCCCTCGCCCCCCCTTTCTCCTCTGCATAGGCAAGCTTTTATCATTTCTCCACCAGGAAAAGAAGCAAAGGAAAGGCTCCTGGAAGACACAAATGCTGAACTCAAGCATGACCTCAAGCACTGCTATTGCAATAAAAGGGATTTCCCTTTTAGGATCCTTTTCCTCCCTTCTAGATGAATCACACCTCTTACAGAATTATCTGATATTAAAAGACCTGGCACATGATTGAGCTATTAAAGGCTGAATGTTACTATCCATAAATATTACCATAGTCATCATCCTATGATAGAATATTATATGAGTATTGTCCTAACTATGAGTCCTTCTTAACGCAACCTCTGAAACACTTGGTGATGATGTTTTGAAAACTCTTGGTTTAACTTAGTAAGCATGAGCTACTCCTTCCTGAACAGTAAAAAGAAGCCAAGTAATTAAAATAACTTAGACATAAAGAGCTGAATGGGGCCTTGAGAAATTTCTTCTTCTACCTAAGTACAATAAAGAATTGTTATTGATTGATGTGCATGAAACTGAAACCGATTACTTAAATTTTCCCCAAAAATGGATATTCTGCAGTTTCTCTAGACAGGTTCCTTCAGGGTTATATAAACTTTACCACTCATAATGGTGGGCTTTTTCACTCTTATGCTTAACCAGAATGTAGGTAGCTGCAATTCAAAGTATTTCTTATCCTGTCCTCAAAGGCAAGAACTTCCCCCTTCACTCATGAGATATACATATATATATATATACATAAAAATATGCATATATATATATACAGTTATGTGTGTATGTATGTGTATCTACACACACACTTCAAAGAAGAAAATTTTCCTTGACTTTTTACATATGTATATATATATTTATATTCCATCAAATATAAGCATTATATCATAAATTATGAAATAAACTATGGAGTGTAATTACAAAAGAAAATATGAGTAATTCAGAAAAAAGCATTCTATAATTTATCAATGCTGTTGATGTTTTAAATGTATTCCCATACTGCCTAGAAGTTATGGTTGACAAGACAGAACCTCACTTTGTACTGTGCAAACTCAGATCAAATGAATTCCTGCCATCCTGCTCAGACCTGTTTGATAAACATCAGCTGTAGCAATGTGTAATCAACTTTCAGTTTATCAAGGTATAAACAGTAATTATGAATATTCAGATGTGCTTAACATCTGGAAAACAAAAATAAGCTCTTGCCTTTTCAGGTTTTCCTGGGTCTCAGTATCTCCTTCGTGGGCTCACTGATAATACCTGCATAACTATCAGTCTTCTTATTCACATTTATTTTCCTTTCTTTCTTTTCCTAAGGGAAGACCAGAAGGGGTTAGGACCACTTGTTCATCTATTTCCTGCAGTTTCATATACAAAGCAGGGCACAAGGCAGCTCTTTTTTGCCTTACTTCCTACCTTAGCTCCTCATTTCCACTCCACACTTCAAATGCCCTCTGTAAAACTGTTTCAGGGGCTGGGCTTCAGATCACACGAGAGACATGTTTTGGATAAAAACCATTTTTTTCTTCTCTAATCAGATCACTTTTGTAATCTGGTACCTCAGGCCGCATGAGGGAACAGGGAAAAATGCCCAGGAGCAGGGAATGGTAAGATACTGACAGAAACATATACTGGGTAAATCACACCACCCTAGTTATGCAAGCAATCACTCAGGCCCAGTTCCCTCAGGCATCCAATCCCCTGGATTTTAGCCACCCCTCAGGCCCTCAATCATTAAACTCAAAGAATCTTCCTACCCAACTACTACTTTCCAAGGCAGCAGAGCGGCTAGAGGGAAAAAAAGAGAACTGGAGGGGGGAAAAAACCCCAAGAACAAAAAACCAACACACCCACAAAAATCTTTAAAAGAAACCTCTCCAAGGAGGGAGGGGGAGTGGGGAGAACTGGGAGGGATTATTCTTTTTCCAGCCACACCCCCGACTTCCTTCTGAAAAAACGCAGAGAAGGACTGCCAGCTGTGCAGAGCCAGCATAGGCCTGTAAACCCTGGCAAAGATTGTATTTCCACATAACCAGTTGTGTGATACAAGCAGGTGAGCTGAGCCAGCTGCTGCTGGGGGTGAGGTGAGAGATCTCAAGGCTAAACTCTTCCAAAACCCCCCTGTTCTCTTAAGGAGTCAATATTTCAATGTGCGGAGCAACTCTAGCTCCTCATCGGGTCAGTGGGAGTGGGGATGCTCGGGAACTGGCAGTAGCTTGGTAATACTGCAAGAAACTTTGTTGCACTGCGTTTAATTTCTGGCTGCCTTCAGGTTGGAAGGCTGTTGAACAAGGCACTGCCCCTTTTCCAGCACATAAATCATATTAACAGGCCTTACGTTATTTGGGTTTTACTCAGTGAATTTTTTCATTGCACAGACATTGAAGGTGAACTAATTGCTTAAAATAATCAAATGTAATGATTCCTACAAAGCGCTAGGTGCAGTCAAGTACTCATAAATATATTCAAGCACTAAGAAGTCTCTGATTCGGTAGCTCTAGCCTAAGGTTCTGACCCTTGCCTGTGATGACCTTAACCTTGAGCAGATCTGGATTACAGTTTATTAACATCTCCTGCCAAAAATACCAGTATATGGGTTTATGGGATTATGTATCAGCCTAACCTCTAATTAAAGAAATGAAGTCACTTGTGGTTACTTACAATGCAAAGCCAAAACTCTGAAGCAGATGCAAGCCAAATAAGAAATAAAAATAAAAAATAAAAATAAATACTTGCTTAAGTTCAAAAACAGACTGGAAGAGCAATAGCTTCCACGGGACAGGCTCCCTCCCAGTCCTGCTGGGATGCTGACGGCAAAAGGGTGTGGGCACCTACGCCCCGACCCCTGTGTGCAAGAGCAGGAGGCCAGCAGCCCTTGCCACGCGTGCCCGTGCGGATGGGGACGATGTAAGGGCTCCTGGGGCAGCCGAGCCGAGCGGGACACAGGGACACACGGCTGGACCGGACCCAGCGACTCGGTACTGGTCCTGCGGGACGGGATGGGACGGGACGGGACAGGATGGGCAAGACCCGCTCAGCCGTGGGGAAGGGACTCAAGAAGGACACCCGGCTGCCCGAGAGCCCGCGGTGAGTGCCGGCGGGGCTGGCAGCGCCCCCTGGCGGCGTTGGGCGGCGCGGCGGCGCCGGGGTTGTCACACGCCGGAAAGTCCCTTCGCTGCTGCCGCTGCCGGTGGAAATCCCCGCTGGGGTTTTTCTGTTGTGTGTTTTCAATCTCCCCCCCCCNGAGGCTAAGCTCAGCCCTTCATTTCGCAGCGGCGGCGGCAGCACCACCAGCAGCAGCAGCTCCGGCGGCGGAGAGGGCGGAGAGAAGGGAAAGGGAAGGAGCCTCTGTGCCGTAGGGGTTGATGGATCCCGAGCCCCGCTGGTGAGCAGGAGTGCCCGGCAGGAGGAGGCGCCCGCCGCGGACAGGTGAGCGGGGCGCGGGCAGGGGAGCGGGGCACGGACAGGTGAGCCCCGAGCCGGCTCCACCGCGCCCGTCCCCTCGGCAGCAGCGCAGCGCCGCGCTCCAGGCGGCCCCGGCTCAGCCGTGTGTGTCCCGGCTGGCGTGCGAGGAGGGGACGCTGTGCCCTCTGCCGCGGTGCCCTCTGCCGCAAAGCCCCCCGCGCTGCTGCGAGCACCGGCAGCCGCGGGGCAGTGCCCTGGAAGGGGGGGCTCCTTCTCCGGGCGGTACTGTGCCCTTTCCACCTCGTATACCCAGCGCCCAGCCGGAGCGGCAGGTCAGGGAACTAAGAACGCGGAACACTTACTGTGTGTAAACCAGTCTTATGGGGTATGGAACAGACTCGGTCCTTGTGTTCTTAATTGGTGAAGAGTAATGTTATGCTTTACCTTGTACCGAACAAAGACCCAGGCAGAGAAATCCATGGGGGTTGAAGAGGTGGTAAACGTGTTTATTTTATCAGCCTTAGCACTCTACGGAGTTTATTATTGCCGTTTTTCAGATAGAGGACAGAAAGTAAAAATAACTTTATGAAACCACTGGCAGATTTCATAACAGTATTTAGCTTTCCCGAGCCCAGCATCCTCAGTATTATATGTTCGGAAAGGATGCTGTCTCTAATCATTGTTTACAGCTGTGTTTCTTTCAGGGAATTCATAGTCATTACTTGTCAAGGGGTTAAAAGTAGCATTGCACACAGCAAAGCACAGTACACTATAATATAACTGTAGCTCGGTTTTCTGACTCTTAAATCTCCAGTTTAGAAGGCTATGGAGTTCTTTCTGGCTCATGACGTTGATTTTGAAAATAAGGATTGCTCGGTTTGTACCTTGATTGGCATTTAATGACAGTAAACAGCATAGACAGTAATTTCCACGTGGGGAGGGGAAAATATGCCTGTAAAACCTAGTATCAAATAATGTAGTTTCAGTGAATGCTTCTGTAAACTCAGTACTTTTTATTACTTAAATCTGGAAATAACCCTTTCAAGGGTCCATGCCGGTAGTGCTTAATCATGTGATTAGTCTTTATTCATGTGAAAAATTCCCATTGACTCAATGTCTCTTCTTACATAAGTAAGCAATTTGGTACTTTGGCCATCTTGGGGTGAAGTATAGCTGTGGTTATTATACAGATTAGTAAGGGGTTGTTTATATTTTCTTTGTATAATAATCCGTACATTTAAATACAGAATTACATAAATAGCATGTATAAAACTGTATTGGTGAGGGGAGCGGATGAGAAAATGTGTTATTTCCATATTAAGGCTGTGTGCTCTTGGGGAAAGGTTAAGCATATGCTGTCTTTATTACCTAAAGGAAAGCTTTTCCTCATGTTGCAAGATATGACAGTGCTGAGCCCTGTCCCTAGTGCTCTTACAGATGCAAAGGAAACACTGTGTGATTGACACTGTCCTGAAATGGATTTTGTAGCATCGCCTGTTTCCCCTGCCTCTCTTTAGGGCTTGACAGAATGTCCACTGTATCTCTCCACCAGCTGGTTCTCAGAGAGATTATAGAGGTCAGCCCTTGGCAGCAGTAGTTTGAGGTCCCCTCTTACCTGGGAGGGTCTTTTCCAGTGCTTTGACTGGGCAGTTGGAGGTGGATGCTGTCAGTGGATGTATCTGGGAGCAGAGAGCAACTGTTTTCATGTGGGGAAGGATGAGCTGAAGTCCTTCTGTGCAAAAGGGGCCTTTTACTACCAAAGACCTGGGAGTGCCTTCCCAGTCAGTCTATCAGATTGACATCCTCTGGCCCTCCAGACTACCATCTCCATGAGAAAATTTTCTAATAATTGCATGAAAAATTTTTAATTGCTTCTTGTCTGCCTTTACTGATATCCAGATCTTAATATACACTTATGGCTTGATATTTGTCCCTAGGTTCATAATCACAGTGGTGAATTCTCCTACTGTGACTAGCTGTACTCTAAACATGTTAGGCATGCGTGCTTTTATTTGTCTTGATACAAATTTAGCTTTGTTTTTAAACAGAGGAGTAACGTACATAACTGCATAGGGAGTCTCTCCATGTAAAAACAGGTGGTTGTTTTTACTGTAGTGCACGGGAGTTTTGAGGGATGTGGTTCATGCATTTGGTTCTAGCTAGCCACAAAGTTAGTGTCCTTTGAATTAAGTATTTCAGAGAGTGCAGGCAGTTTGAGGTTATGAGTTTTTTTTCCTATGTTCTTCCTGCTATAGACCATGAGGCCAAAGATACTGAAAAAAGGGATGCAGAGCAGTAAACTTTACATGTTCTGCTGTGGAAAAATATTGGGGGTTTTGAGTCAAGTGGAAATGCTTTTTCAGCTATGTTGACTTACCACTGAGTAATAGCAGCACTACAGTCTGCACCCCACACACAGCACAAACACTTCAGTGCAGTAGCTCTACCAGTCAAAATATAAAGGGCCTCAAGAAAAGTAACATAAGTGCCCTTGAGAGCTTGTTCTGCAACAAATTCGTCATTTACCATATTTGGCCACGGTACGTATGGGACAGATACTAGCACAGATTGCAATCCTTTGGGCTCTTTCTGTACTGACCATCACTTCTCAGAATGTATAGGCTGAGAGAATCTGAAATGGTTGTTATTTGCTTTTTTTGGCATGTTATCAAAACAAGAGCTTGAAATATGCTGAAAGTTCAGCAAGTTCGTATGGGATTTCACTGTGCAATTATCAATTAGTCAAGTTTCCAGGATAATTTTCCCTTCCCTTGATCTTGCCTTCTTTTATCCTTACTTTGATTTAAATGCTTCTTTTTTTGAGCAATGATGCAATTTCCGTAGTTATGAATAAGCTGTCTTTAATATCTCAGTAAATTTTAGCAGTAAATGAGTGGGATAAACTGGTCAGTGTCTGTATCTGTGTAATGCAGAAAAGTTAGTGAATATGAGTTTTAAAAACCATCATCTATAAAAGGCTCAGTTGGACAGTATCTGTTCTGTGCTTGTTTTAGTCAAAATTGCAACCAGAATGCTGCCCTTGAAAGTGCTGTGTCAATTTTTGCAGAAGTAATGACATTGTGATACAAGCACACTAACATGCCAATAAAAAGATCCTTTTTCTTTTCAGGTGTCTTCTAGAAACATGGCTGGCCAACACATCCTTCCTCAAGCTTTGTACCAGAGCAACATGCTGAAGGCTATGAAGATTAGAGAGAGGACACCTGAGGACCTAGTCAAACCTCCCAGTGGAATAATTCACCACTTCAGGACTATGCACAGATACACCATAGAAATGTTCAGAATGTGCCAGTTTTGTCCACAGTTTCGGGAAATGCTTCAAAAGTCCCTGACTGACCAGGCTACCCAGACTTCACTGGAGCGCCAGAGGAAGCTCAACTGGTGCATGGAAGTTCGGAGACTTGTTCCTTTGAAGACTAATGGTAAGTGAGGAGCAGGTCTTTGCACTCACAGTAAAATGGGTAATGTATGAATATAGCGTCTTTATTAATAGCGTCTGAGTTCACATTACTGAAACAGAAGTGCAGGGCTTTAAAAATGTGATGCTGTTTAATCTTAGTTTTGAAAACTAAAATTCTTTCCACATGATGCACCATCCTGAGGCTGTAGCAGACCCCTACCCATAGCACAGTGTTGTGAATAGCGTGAAAATTTCACAGTTATTTTCACAATGTCAGTAACCTGTGGCACTTCAGAGTCAAGTACCAGGCAGAGAAACTTGACTAGCAACCCATCACCTTTCCATGAATCTGACTGCTATGTGTCGGCTGCCTCATTGGAAGTGCTGAATGACTTTTAATGCCAGGCAGGAGGAGACTTCAGATGCTGTCAGTGACAGGTTTGCATTCCTGTGTATATATAGAAGGAGCTAATATCCTTCCATAAGCCCTGCCGTTGTAGCTGATGGGCAAGGTTCCATCTTTAACAACAGTGCCAGCAGGAGTGTTCTGAACATGGAGCCTCTGGGAACCTGACACTGCTGTTCCTGGGGTCAGCACCCCGCACCTGGCCAGCTCCCTCATCCTAAGCTACTTGCTGGGGTTTGCCAGCTTCTGCCTTCCCCCAGGGCTCACTGGTAACTCCCACGTGTGTGACTGAGAGTCATTTTGCACAACACAAAGTTTGCAGTGCCCTTTTCTTTTAACAGTCAGTGCTGGTTTTAGAACTTGGCTTTTGGGTTGCTGTGTGTGCATTGTGTCAGGTACTATAAGTGAAAAGGTACAGCAGTAGTGCAAAGATTTCCTGAACAGGTTACATTTGTCCACAGTCTTGAGCAGGAAATTTTGGCACATGACTGTAAGAGTCAACTGGACATTTCACATTCAGTGGAGGAAAGATTCAGTAGAGGAAAGATTCAGTAATGGCTATGACTTATGGTCACTCAGCTGCAAACTTGGGCTCAGGATTCCTTACAATACAGGTTTTCCTAAACCAGAAGGTATAGACTGGGACAGTGAGGACTCCAAGAAGATGGAAAATACATATTCTTTCCTCAAGGAGCAGATCAAAGCATTTAGAGAAACACTGGGTGTGGCGGACCTGCAGCCTCTTTGAAGTCCATGTTGTGTTCTGTGGATGCTTCTTTTCATATCTGCATATATACACATTTCTCTTATCTTTCTAGTCTACATTGTTCCCCTCCCACATTCTGCCGTATTTCTCAGTCTGATTGTACACAGCTGTGTTGTACAGAAGCCATAAAAATAGACCCACTGAGTAGATGTTACTGCCTTGACCTAGAAGAGCCTCATCCTGATGTATGTCACTGTAACTTGTCACAGAGCCACGGACCTACTGGTGGGCTTTTGTGGGCTGCCTCTGCATTGGTGTAAAATTCTCAGGTCTGTAATTAAGGTTGTCCAGTGTTCCGGGGTCATCAAGTGCATGAGTAGGAGTGGCTTTGGGAACCTGTGGTTTATGCAAAGTAGTCCCGTTGAAGGACCTCTGCAGGAGAAAGAAGGTAGATTGGACTGAAGGAGAAAATCTCTGAAAGAAGGGCAAAAGCCAGGAGAAGCCCTGTATTATCCTAGAAAATAATTTTTTTTTTCCCTATGTTGCATGAAGAATATCTTTTTAAGCATTTAGCTGCTTATCCATAGATGTGGGAGGAATATATTAGTTCTTTCAGTCAGCATGGGGCTTTCTTCAGAAAGTTCTGGGTTTTTTTCTGATGAAGGTTGTAGTTGTTGAAAACAGGGAAAGTATCTCCTACGGGATCTTTTGATGTGTATTTTACCTAATATGTTTGTGAGTCTGCGGAGTGGTGGGGTTTTTCTATTTAAAAAAGCCCTTTTGAATCACCACACATTTCTTTGCAGACATCTGAAGGGAGGATTGAAGGAGAGCAGTAGGAGGTATAAAAATCGAAACTGTTTGGGTTTTTCTTTTTTTTTTTTTTTTTTTTTCAATTTAAAAATTCCAGCATCTATTGGCTGTAGAGATTTCACTTGTATAATGAATTGGCATTCATTCCAGCTCACCCAGCCACGCCCCCTGGGAAAGTCCAAGGGAGGCTTCACTGCGCAGCCCTGCACACAGCAGAACAAAAAGTACAACTGTTGCTCAATTGCTAGTCAAACGGTGTTGGGGAATTCCAAGCGCTGTGTAAGGAATTTTGTGCAGCGCTTCTCAATAAAGAACTGAAAGTGAGCTCTCAGAGAGAGAAAGAAATTAATCTTATCTTTGCTCTAGATTTTGCAAAGGGAAAATTTTAATTGGATTAATATGTCATCTTTCTTGGTCAGACAGAAACCCAGTCAATTTTTCTGTCTTACATGTTGTTCCCTGATTTTTCAGCTCAAGTAAACAGCCTGCAGATTGAAGTAAGCTTTGCTAGACAGCATTCAGAAAGCAGAAGGCTGATATGCACCAATCCCGTAATAATTTTTGAAGTATTGAGTAGATTTCAGATTATATCTCTTTAAGAATCTGGGGTCTTTTGTAGGTTTTTTCTCGGCAGTTCCACAGAAAAAGTAGCAAAAGTGTTTGCAAATGGTGTGATTGAACTCATACTGTGTAGGACAAACTGGGTTTAATTATTTTATGGGAGTTCTTTGGGTGTTTTGTTTTTTCCCACATGAGAAAAATCTAGTAACTTTGCCAGGGTTGATGTCCTCTATTCCAAGAATATTGCTGTGGTTTCTTAGTATTGGGTGAATCAGTTTACCACTGTAGTAAACATTAGGCCTAGTTTTGAATCTGAGGATTTGACAGTAATGAACCTTGATTCAGCAGAGACATCCCCTTTTGAAGATGACTAGAAATAGAATTTAAAACTTATAGTCATATTTTTATAACAACTTTTAATTAAGTTAGCTACCTCCTCTAATTTTCAAGTTTCTTCCCCTCTGAAATTGCAGAACTCCACTTTCCTTCCTACTTGTAGAGAGGACTTTTTCAATGCAAGGAGATTGTATAAATGAAAATCAAATAATTGCTTTTCATTTATTTCGTTTTAATTTTGTGTTTTAAAATAATAACCATCTAAATAATATATATAATATCCCAGCATATTAGCATTTCTGAGAGGAAGGCAAGAGGTGTTCCTATGATTGCTTTACATATATCACCTGCTCTTTCCTTTCTGTCTCTTTTTTTTTTTTATTACAATTCCTCCATCAATCACAGAAAAATGCCAGGCAGTGCTCATCAGGGGGTGTGAGGATTGATGTTACTGTAATATTTTCTTACTGGTTTCCATTATCTCAATCCTGCACCATTGGATGTATATTTGTAGAAACACTGATGAGGGGGATTTACATGTTTTTTGTAATTTTAAGATGACTTTTTTGTATTCAAAAGCTATTTCAATAGTTTGGCATTTGGATTTGATCCCAAAATTTAGTTCATGATATCAGTCAAAGTTAAGTAAGACAGATAAGGGGCATTGCTGAATGACAGCTTAACATTGGCTGGTGCAGAGACAAAACCAATAGAGAGGGGACTTTTTTCCTTTCTGTCTCTGAATAGTGATCATAGTTGTGGTCTCCTTGTTAAAACCCTTCTGTCTTAGGCTTAGAGAGAAGTGCACAGGGAATGTGCATATGTGTGGTGTGCTTCTACATCCCACACACTTGGGGGGTTCTATTTAAGTAGCCATTTAACAGTAGTGCACTCTTTCTTTTTTTGCAGGTGATGGAAATTGCCTAATGCATGCTGCATCACAGTACATGTGGGGTATTGAAGATATTGATCTCGTCTTAAGAAAAACATTGTTTAGTGCTCTCAGGGAGATTGACACACGGAACTTCAAGCTCCGCTGGCAGCGGGAGGCTATTAAATCCCAGGAGTTTGTAGAGACAGGACTCCACTATGACACCCGGGTAAGGCAGCCTGACGGAATGGTGCTGTTTTATGAGTGCTCACCAGCTTTGCCTTGCGGATTTTGTTTTCTCTTTGCTTCATGGATTCTGCCGTTAATGAAGAGCAAAAATAGTCTTCCTTTGGAGGAAATGGAAAAATGCGATTATTTGAGCACTGCTGTGCTGCAGCTGGTTGCCAGCATCCATGTCTTTGAACCATTGCTGATGACTGTTTCTTTCCTTAGAACTGGGAGGAGGAGTGGGAATATCTCATTGAAATGACCTCCCCAGAAATATCTGGGGCTCGAAATAGGCTTCCATATAATGCACTGGAAGAAATCCACATCTTCATCCTTGCTAACATCCTCAGAAGGCCAGTCATTGTTCTTGCAGGTGAGTTGCCTGGCCAGTCATCCCACCATGTTATTCTGTGCTGTGTTAGTAATCTTACTCAATAATTGTTGTTTTCAAGTAGACGTGTTTCAGAACAGGGTGTTTTCAGCAATTATTCTAAAACACTCAGAATATGTTTTCTCTTGCCTGTAGCACATATTTATTTGTGTTTATTTGTGTTTTCTTTTTCTTCCTTATGCAGATAAAGTGGTGAGAAGTTTAGAGTCAGGCTCCAGTTTCGCTCCTCTCAACGTTGGTGGTGTTTACTTGCCTCTCCTTTGGCCACCTGAAGAATGCTACAGATACCCAATTGTGCTCGGCTATGACAACATGCATTTTACACCACTGGTGACTCTGAAGGACAGCGGGCCAGGTATTTTTCAAGTACCTTGTTTTGGTACTTATGTCCCTTCTTCAATACCATTGTGCTGATAAAATATATAAAATATGATCTGGTTTAGATTTGCATTTCTAAAGATAAATACATGTAAAAGATTCCTTTGAAATATGTCCTTAAAATGTGACCCAAACCAACTTTTTCTGTAAATCTGAATAGAAACTAAAGGTTGTCCTCAAACTATTGATTGAAAGTACAGTACAACTCACCTGCTTGCAGACTGGAATTAGTGAAAGGGTGGCCTCTGCTTCATCATGTTCTGATCTCCTTTCCACACCACATCATACAAGAAGAAGCTTTGAAGGATGCAACCTCACAGCACTATACCACTGCCTGGCAGGGATAATGAAATATATGCTTTGCCTTTTTTTAAAGTATCTCTTCTGAGTGAATAGCAGTTCTCTTAAGTTCAGGTGACAGCATCATCCCATGGAAAGGCATAACAAACTAAGATCTACAATACTGCTGACATAGGGAAGAAAATTGCCATGGGGACATTAAAACTATTGCAGGATGGGGCCAAGTTTGTGACCTCCCCCAGTGGAACTGTACAGAAACTGATTGCTCTGGCCAGCTGTTCTGCTGTCTCTCAGAAATTCAGCAGCAGTGGTGACATCGCTGAGTTGCATCTTGTGGTTACTCCTAACTGGTATTACATATCTGTGTCTATATGTGTGTCTTAATCCATCTTGTTTCCCGACAGAAATCCGGGCTGTCCCTCTGGTCACCAATGAACAAGGCAGATTTGAGGATTTGAGTGTGCACTTTCTGACAGATGCAGAAGAGAGGGACAAGGAGCAGCTGCTAAAGGACTACTTGATAGTGATAGAAATTCCAGTGCAAGGCTGGGATCATGGTACAACTCATCTCATTAATGCTGCAAAGTGAGTGTCATTCCTATTTTCTTAAAGTTATCTTGTTTACAGAGGTGGGAGAAGCTGGGCAGCCCAGAGTGTTCTTCTGGTCTTTCCTGCCTTTCACAGTAGCCCATGTATTTACTCTCTGAAATACGAGACATTGGCATTACCGTTGACATGTTTTGAAGTTGTATGAGCTGAGACCAGTCTCAAATTTAAAGGCAAAAACATGTTCAGACGTAGCAGAGTGAAACTAGTATTTGAGAAGAAAAAATCCATTTGATTAGTATCACTGACTTTCAGATTATGCGTAGTTAAACACAGGAACTAGCTAGACCAAGCTCTTGTGCATTATGTAAGAGCACATTGCATAACAGGCAGTTGGTGTAATTTTGGCTGCCCTAGGGAGAGTACTTGGCAACATGTTCTTAGCACAGATACCTCAGCACCCTGGGCTTTTCCATGTGGCAGGAGGCAGGAAGCTGTGGCCAGTGGAGGAACCGACATCTGTGCTCATACTCCTGATGCTTGAACATCAGAACTGTGCAGGGAGCAAAGGGCAGGACCCATCAGCTTCTCATATTTAGTGGACACTGACAGTGGTGTCCAACTAGTCCCCTCATGAGTGTGGGAGGAAAGTGGCTTCCTGTATCCTCTGTCTGCTTCCATTACCACACAGGAGCATACCTTTATGCTGTTGGTTGATTCTGTTTTAGGAGCCTTGAAAATTGAAGTCCTTCTACCCAAAGGATATGTCACACACAGATTAGCATGCAAGCTTCCCTGGTCCCACCGCACAGATGTATTCTGGAGTATTACCAGTAATGTTGGCTTGTCATCCTACCAACTGTGGCAAGGCAAAGCTCCAGTGTGGGGTTTTCCCTGCAGCTAGAGACAGAGTAGGGCTGCTGTGATGAAGGCTTAGCCTTGCACGCACTACACTGAAGCCCCATAGTTGGAAGAATTCGGCTGGTAGATGCCGATCTAACAGGGCAGAACCAGGAGCAGATTTAATGATAAACTC
Source organism: Campylorhamphus procurvoides (assembly GCA_013396655.1). Lineage (NCBI taxonomy): Eukaryota > Metazoa > Chordata > Aves > Passeriformes > Dendrocolaptidae > Campylorhamphus > Campylorhamphus procurvoides. The sequence continues at coordinate 355,760 of WBMV01000322.1, forward strand.
TTATCATGAAATGCTGAGCCCACTGTAGGAAAGGCTTGTTCATAGCATGGGCTGGTGAAGAAAGGGGTCTTCTGCTGTAACTTCTGCTGATCCTTAGAGATATTCAGGATTTAGGGGACTTTTCACCTGTGAGATATTACCCATGCTCTTTGTACAAACAGCTCTTAGACAGAAAACCCTCACCTAGAAAATCCTTTTAAGAATACTTCTGTTTAGCATTGTGTCAGAACATTTCTTTAGATGTAAAAGTCTCCATTACTGAACACCTGCTTTTAAAATTATTTCCATTTACAGCAACAGTATAATATCCTAGATCTTCTGAGTAATATGGATGTGCATTAGATCTATGTTTCGTTCCCACATTGCTTATATTTGCCTCTGCCCCTGCCATCTGATCTTTTCAACCACTGATGCAATCTTCCTTTTTTTTTGGCTGTCAGGTTAGATGAAGGCAACCTACCCAAAGAAATAAACCTTGTGGAAGATTACTTTCAACTGGTACAGCATGAGTACAAGAAATGGCAGGAGAATGCTGAACCTGCTAGAAGGGAGGCCTGTTCCAGGAACAGACAGGAGCTGTCCCTTTCCCAGCTCTCCCTCTTACAGATAAAATGTGAAACGCCAAATTGCCCTTTTTACATGTCTGTGAACACCCAGCCCTACTGCCACGAATGCTTTGAGCAGAGGTCTCAAGCAAACAAAGGAAGAAAGCAGACCTTCAAAGCAGCACCTGAGAAAATGAAGGCAGCTGGGTCAGGCTCCTCCCGCAGGGATATATGTGAGCCTGGGGGATGGACATCTGAAGGGCCTGTAACAGAGCCTCGCTCTGCACCTCCGACCGCTCCGAGCCTTTTCCTGTATAGCGAAACCACAGCCATGAAGTGCCGGACACCAGACTGTCCCTTTACACAGAATGTGCAACACAATGGGCTGTGTGAACGCTGCTACAATGCCAGACAGCTTGGCCCTTGCAACAACTTGGATGACCAGAGACATTTAGACTATGCCACATGCAAAATGTGCCGTCAAAAGGCCAACAGGACCTTCAATGGCATATGCAGCACTTGCTTCAAAAGGTCTACAGAGCAGCCCTCAAATGGCAGCCCCGCTTTCCTTCCCACCTGCCACCAGAGATCAACATCTGACCCGTCCCAAATCTTGCAGATCCTTCATCAGCATTACCGCCATCAAGCTCCCAACAGCTGTGGTGAGGACCCCCTGCCACGGACGCTGCCTCCTGAGGAGAACAGGGGAGGTAACCTCTGTAGGAAACCTGGTTGCAAGTTTTTTGGGACATCGCAAAATGAGGGCTTTTGCACGCTGTGTTTCTTTGAGTACAGAGAAAACCATGGTAAGTGGAGATGGAGTGAGCTTTGGCACACTTTGGCTACAGATCAGCCTCCTTGAACTGTGAAGCTCTGCATTCACTGGCTGCTAAAAGGGCAGGGGATGATTAAAGCAGTGTGGAGCAGAAGTAGAAGTGTGAGGAGAAGGTGCTTTTCTGGCCGTTATTACTGTATTGTTGTGGTTTAACCCCAGCCAGCAACCAAGCCCCACGCAGCTTCTCGCTCACTCCTCCACAAACAGAATGGGGGAGAGAATTGAAAGGATAAAAGCTTGAGAACTTGTGGGTTGAGATAAAGACAGTTTAATAGGGAAAGCAGAAGCTGCGCACACAAGCAAAGCAAATAAAAGAATTAATTCACTGCTTACCATGGGCAGGCAGGTGTTAAGGCTGTGTCTCCTCCCAACCTCCCATGCACCTCCAACTTCCTTGCCAGCATGGCAGTATGAAAAGCAGAGAAGGCCTTGGCTCTGTGTAGGCATTGTTCAGCAATAACAAAAACATCTTTATATTATCAGCACTGTGTTCAGCACAAATCCAAAACATAGCCCCATACAAGCCACTGTGAAGAAAATTAACGCTACCCCAGCTAAAACCAGCACACCTGTAAAGCAGCATGTAGCAACAGTGTGGGAAATCCGTGAAACCTCTTGTAAAACTTCCTTTCAGCTTAAATGGAAACAAAACTAACTCAAGAGGGTGTCGGTTTTGATAACTCTCCACCATCCACTGTAATCATGGTTTGGTATAAATTTCCTTTGCAGTTAGACAAGTTGTAGGGATCAGTGAGGGAAATGCTAATGTATTGATACTGAAAACCAGTTATGTTAGCAGGGCATTCAAAAAGCTTGAGAAGAATTTGAAGATCTCTATCTGTTCTGGATGTAACAGGTTTAATGCTCTGGAGTAACCACTGTAGTTGCCTTGATAAGCAGAGCAAGTAGAAGTTGACTATGTAGAAGTAGAAGTAGATAATGGATCATCTAATTCGAGTAACTTAGAAGTGTATTGCTGTAATATACCTTGCAATATTTCTTGGAAATATCATGTGTGTGCATGCACGTGTGTGTTTACAGCCTGACCTTCAGAAAGGTCTGAAAAAGTCACAGCATGAAATCTTCATCTTTCATGCTCCTGCCCTGTTACATAGGTAAAGAGCCCTTAGGTACAGAGGATGAAAGGCACATGTAATTGCTTATCTCTCCAGGCTATTTAATTGCCGATAAGTGTACCAATAGAAACATAGAATAGGTTGGGTTGTAAGGGACCTTTAAAGATCATCTAATTCAACACCCCTGCCACTGGCAGGGACATCTTTCACAACACTGAGCTTTTCGCGTGCTTTCAGATTAAGGAACTTCTATGCTGGTTTGCAATAGCTTATTTTCCATTGTTGCTCACAATGAGATTTTTTTTCCTTCTGACTGTGGAATATATAAGATTGCTTCATGAGACTGAAAAATATAATGCACTTTTTCCCATTAAGCTATGTACCACTGCACTTCAATTATCCAATGTGACTGGAAAGGGGGAGGCCAAAAGGGAAGGGCCAGGGTAGATCACAGATGACATGCTGAAGTCAAAGGTGAAATTTGTCTTGACTTCAGTGGGATCCAGGTTTTCCACTTAGGGTAATTTTTTCTCAAGTCATCTGTTTCAGCAAGTGATATGAAAATCAGGCTGTATTAGCTCCTTTATTTATGTAACATGAAGGAAGGTGTACCAACTGGGAGTTCTTAGGATTGTCAAAAACCCATGTTTGAGGCTAGTAAATTTTTATTTCTAGACTGGGGAGCTTTTTATAGTTGCTTTGGGTCATCAGGTCAATTAGGCACATGCAAACTTCTCTTCTGTTTACTTGGCATTACAGATAGTGCTTTGCTACGCCACCAGAGGAGATCTCAGAGGAAGTCTTCGGCAGTGGGTCAGATGGGTCCTTCTGCTGCTGGCTTCCATAACACTGTGTCCTGCCAGCGGCGTGACTGTGGCACCCTGGGCAGCACGATGCTTGAGGGGTACTGCCAGAACTGTTTCATTATAGCCCAGAACCAGCGATTTCAAGAAGCCAGAAGGACAGAAGAACAGCTGGTGAGGCAGCCAGAAGTAAGTGTGAGCTTCTCAAAATCTTCCTCTTATGTAGTACTGCATGTTTTTTCTCTTGTGTGTGCAACTTGGGATGGATACTAGAAAATCCTCAAATGACTGCATCCTAAGTACCATGGAAAGAAAAGCATAGAGCATCTCATGATATTTTTTCTGCTGCAACTGAGCAGTGCTCCTAAAAAGTCATTCTCAATTCAGGGTTGTCATTGCTGTGCTCAGTTTTACCTCAGCTGGGATTTTGCCAGCAATTTCAGTGGAAGCAATCGCACCAGCAGTTGGGTTGTTTTGCCAGTTGGGGAAGGATTTTCATTCGTACCCTTAGAGCTATACAATTGCATCAAGGGGTTTAGTTCACTTCAAGTTGCCTTTTTGATTGAGCCAAATACAGATTGTCTTTGTTCCAGATGTGTGTGGGGGTTTGGTGTGGTTTGTTTTGGTCCTTTTAGAATTGAGAGTTAGCAGAGATTAAAAAAAAAATATTTTTTACTAAACAGTGATGGAATTTGTGATTTTGTTTGGTAAAACTCAACTTGGCTCTTGGTATTGCACTTTGCAGAAACAGCACATGCCTGCAAACAACCCCCAAGTGGTTACCTATACAAGCCATGAGCAGAGTTGAAAGTAAATGAAAAGCCATTTGTGCTGCCAGCACAGCAACTGACAATGTGTTTTAATATTTTTCAAGAGAGCAGGGCAGCGCAGAGATGGGCAGCGAGCAATGTTGAGCAGCCAGAAGAGACAATGTGCTGTGGCTTCCTGTAGAAACAATATGGCCTGCAGAAGTGAAGACCTGTGTCCAGAGTGCCGGCGACTTAGTCAGCTCACACCATCGGGGAGTGCCAGGGACCCAGCGGCACAGGAGCCCCCAAAGCAACGCTGCCGAGCCCCTGCCTGTGATCACTATGGCAATGCCAAGTGCAATGGCTACTGCAATGAATGCTACCAGTTCAAACAGATCTATGGCTAGTGGAGGAGTTGGTAAGGAACAAGAAAGCCATACCAGCTACTTCCTTCACTGAAATGGTGCTACGTCCAAAACACTTAACAGTCCTGGGAATGGGAGAGTGCAGGGAAATATAAGCTGTCTGCTTGGTTTGTGTTTATTCCCAAGAATGGGAATAAATATCTACTTCCTCTAAACACTGCATACAAGGACTGCTGAGAAGGTCACATTGCCTTCTACACAGAGCTCTCATTCATGACTAAGTTCCTACAATGCCATATTTAAGTATTGGACTTCCCAGGAGGAAGTGTGAAGCATTTTGAATCCAAAGAACTTCCCAGTTCTGCCTCTTTCTCAATACCTCCCCTTCTCCCAGGCAAGGAGCCAAGTCTACTGTCAGAGGTGCAGGAGTTCCTTGTGTTTGCATGCGTCAAACAGAGGAAAGTCCTTCCTGAACGGGATTCCCCAGAACAGACAGGTGCAACTTCCAGTTGATGTCTGAAGAAACTTTGTCCATGTCCTTGCTGGTGTTCTTACGGAGCTTGACAAGGCGAGAGCTCCCACAGCCATTTAGGGTGTTAACAGTGAGTGGTTCTGGATTTGCAGAGGTCTCAGCAAACTGCAGCCAGAAACAAGACCACCATTGATCTGCCCCTTTAACATGCTTAACCTAACCGGCATTTAGATCCTTTCCCAGATCCCAAAACAGGTGGAAATACAGATGATTACAGAAGAAGTGCATGTGATGGGAACAATGCATCCTGCCATTTCCCACTCATATGGAAGGAATTACCTCCAACATACAAAAAACCCTCAGAGCCCTTTTTCTTCAGCCTTAGTTCTGAAAGAAGAGTGACTCTTCTCTCTCTTGCATTGCAGCTGTCAGGAGTATGTGTGTGCTGTTCATACGCTCCCCATTTCTGTCACACTTGCTCTCATCCTTAATATGATTCTGTTACTATGCGAACAGTTTGGAGCTCAGTAACAGAGTTCTTTAGGGTTGAGATTTTACTCCTGGAGTTTATGCATCCGCTTCAAACTCTGCAATACTTTCTTTAGCAACGTCACCTTTACCACTGTGCCTGGTACCTGCTTCTCTCTTCTCCTTTCACACCTTGTAAGTTGTCAGCATCTGTTTTGCTGCTATGATTTTGGAGGTGATACCTCTTCTAACTTGCTTCTCAAGTTTAGGATATTTTTCTAGTTATTAAAAAACCAGTTAAAAAAATTAAATAACTCATTACTTTTTTTCTGTTAAATTTTATATATTTTGTGAACCTTAATGTGAACGTATGTTTTATTAAAATATTTATATTATTTGAAACAATGCAATTTGAAATTTGCACAACTAGGATTTTTTTATATATATTTACTCTTTTGTTGAAGGTTACAAACTTAAATGTATAATTGAAAAACATTCTCTGATATTAAGAAATAAATTATTGAAGGATTGGGTTTGTCATTTTTGTATTGATGATGGAGAACACAATTGAGGATGGAACACCCCTAAAGGAAGCATTTCTGTTCATTACTACCACTCAGCATGTCATTGAGCGCTCCCTGGTTCAAGTGATGTAGCCAAATGATTTGAAGAGGTGATAACTTGCTGCAAGTCACTGTTCTCTCAGGAAGACCTCTTGGTACTGTTGAGGGACCTGGGCATAAGGCATAAATTCTCTGCACTCCTATGGGTGCAGAGAATTTTCAGTCCCCAGAAGTATGCGTATGGGAGAGTATGGATGGTGCAGGAGCAGACTGCAAGGAAACTTAAGCTATACTGACTTGACTTGGCTTTCTTTGTTCTTGCATCAGTTATGTCAGGAATTCCCAACCAATGGTGCTTGAGTGCCACCCTGGAAAGTGGTGATGGCAGTACATAATCCCCACCTCTGCCCAGCCATGTGTGCAGCCCCAAAGGCACAGACCAGCCCTACCACCTCCCTTCTAGCAGGGACGCCTTGACATCAGGGTACCTCCTGAAGAGCAAGTTGCCAACGGCTGCTTGAAAAAGTACATGAAAGCAGTGTTTTCTTCCCAAGCTCAGACCTTTCCTAGACAGACGATACTGTATGCTATCATGGCTTCTAGGTGTTGTTCAAGACCTGAAAGAAAAGAATTAGGGCTGCGAAGGTCCCTGTGCAGTTGAAGACCCTCTCCTGAAGAGGCTGACCACTCCAGGCCAGTTGCTGCCTGCCCTGGTTAACTCTTTAATCTATAGCCCAGCTCCCTCTGCACTCACATACTTCTCCTTTCAAAGTATACAACCTAAAAGTCATCTCACTCCCCCGAGAGCAGAGCCTGCTGGACCTACCAACCTCATCTCTACAGCATATTCCTCTTCTACAGACTCTCCATTGACCAGTACCCCACTTCCCCCTTCTTTACAGCTCATGCATCTCACATGCCCATGCAATCCATTGAACTTTTAATCAGGCAGACACCACGGTGGTGAAAGAGCAGGCAAAGATGATGGGGAGAGATGTCTGCAGCAGGAAATGTAGAGAGCTCATGGCATCTAATCTCAGCAGCCATCAACCTCTGATTGCTGAAAAGACAGGACCTCTATCGTGACACCCTCAGCGGCAGGAGACTGATTTACTCTAGTTGCTCTTAACTGCAACTTCTGCAGAGAGGAAGGATTTCAGATCAAATGCCCCAGATCCCACTGATTTTTCTCTGCTGTTTTCTGGGCCCTTTACTCATAACTCTTGAGTCACATGAGGCTGGTCTCATTCTGAAGCTCCCATGTAAATGAGTGCCCATCCTCTCTTGTGACTTACGTGTGGGAACATTAAAGGTAGTGGAGCCTATTTTTTTTTTTTAATACTCTGGTTTTTCCCAAATGTCCTTAGGGGATTTTGACCCTCTTGATGCTTTCTGCTCTTTGCCAGACAACACTTCATATAATTTTTCCTTCCTATTCTGCAAGGAAGAATTTTTATTTGGAATTTTCCCTTTTTTGCAACCACTTCTGGATATCACTTTGCTAAGACACAGATCTTTGATAGAGATTCATTCTCGTTTTAGCAGAAAGGCAAAACTAAAATAAAATCATAGAATTGTCAAGGTTGGAAAAGATCTTCATTGAATCCAGCCACAAACCTAACACTGTCATGTTCACCACTAAACCATGTCCCCAGGTGCCACATCCACATATTTTTGAGCATTTCCATGGATGGTGACTCAACCACTTCCCTGGGCATCCTATTCCAATGCCTGAATACTGTTTCAGTGAAGAAATTTCTCCTATTCAATTTAAACCTCCTCTAGTGCAATTTGAAGCCATTTCCTTTTGTCCTGTCACTTGTTACCTGGGAGAAGAGACTGACTCCCACCTGGCTACAACCTCCTTTCAGGTGATTGTAGGGCGTGATAAATTCTTCCCTGAACCTCCTTTTCTTCAGGCTAAGTGATCCCAATATGAAACAATTGGCTAAATTACTACTTGTATTGCACTGGAATTCCTTATAATATAGTGCAGGAAGGTATTGCTGTGCAGGCTATGCTTACACACATTTTATTTGGGAAAGGGATAGTTTTAGATGAATATAAGATGATCTGAATATTATTTATGTTTCTGGATTTCTCAGGAATCTAATTTGTCAATTCATAGACAACACGATACAGAAAAGAAGAAAGCACTTACTACATTTTCTGTGTAGAGAGAACATAGATTTCTCTTTTGATACTTCAGTGCTCTGCTTGGCAAATATTTGGTATGTGCTGAAGTACTAGGCCGCTTAACAGGTCTGGGATCATGAAAAAGCAAGTGCTGTGTTAGATCAAAACACTTAACATTGATCTACTGACATAAGTGTGTATACCAGGAGCCCTAGGCAAAATTCAGTGCGGTCAGCAGTTTGCCAGTAAAGCAAGAATGGAGAGTCCCTGCTGTTACAATCTCAGGTGCAGGCTGTGATGTCGTACATGTACACAGAAGGGAAAGGCTGTGAGCCATCTGAACATCCTTTCCTTCTGCACTTGTTCAGGTTCATCCCCACCCCACACAGTGCTTCCCCTCACCCAGCAGTGTGGAAGAGAAGGGTTACCTGGAGATGAAGGGAACCTTACAGCCTGCAGTGCTGCTTCTTCGCTGCAGGCAGACTGACAGGCAAATCATCCTTCTCCAAGGTAGATGTTGAGAAGTGGTTATAGTAGTAAGGATGTCTGATTTGATCAACCTTTCATGAGTTGTCTGCCATGCAACTTAATGTAGATTCCAGCCAAACCACTGATGGCCTGGAGCAAGTACGAATGCAATAAATGGAAATGAAAAGCCTTTGGCTCAGTTAGTATAAGTGTAGGAGGGGCTTCATATCTACTTTTTATGTGCTTGATTGAATCACAAGCAATAGCCATTTTGCCAGCTGTCTTCAATCCTGATGTCCCTGCACTTGCTACAAACTGTCCTTCAAAAGTGTCTAAAGTCATTTAAACCACGTTTACCTGGCAGCTATGGCCTTCACACTGACACTGATAGGCATAGGAGAAAGGGCAGTTCAGGGATTAGGATACACACACAAAAGTACAGATCATGAGATCAAAGCTCTTGGGACATGTTAAGGTGTATTTCCCACCTGGGACTAGGATATCTGACTCTAAGTTCCCCTCCTGAACAGGTATGACAGGGACTTTTAAGCAGCTATGTCAAGGAGGTAGTCAACCTACTGAAAAGTAATTATAATCTTATCCTGCTCACCCCTAGCTGTGTTTAGGAGGAATGAGTAGGCAGGGATATCTGATAGGACCAAGACGTGGTAGTTCATATGCCCACAGTGATGCTTTATTTGAGAGTCCTGCTGAGACTTTGGCAGCAGGAAGGTCTCTGAGCACCTCTGCAGTGTGGGAACTGGGACACAGACTCACTACAGAGGTCCTCAGTACCTGGAGATTTTAATGACAGTGAGAATGAAGGACTTTTGGGGCTGAAGGCAATATTTGAGTGTATTTGTGAAGATTTCATGAGTGTCTAGATGTTAGACACATGTTTTGGGTAAAAATCTCAAAAAAACAATTCATGCTGAGCATAATTTTGTGCTCATGAGTTCATCATGATGATATGATACATGGTTTGTTCAGGTGAAAGCCACAGGGGAGCAGTGGCTGAATAATTTTATCCTGCATACTTGAATAGGACACTACAGTGTAATATGTACACCCCCAAAACAGAAAACCACAACACTGAACAGTTATAATTTCAGGTTATATTAAACTGCCAATGCCCCTTACAATCTGGAATTTTGTACAGAAGTACATCAGCGTGCTCCATCTCTCAGGTGCCCACATTTGACATAAAATGCAGCAAACCTATCACTGATGGCTGCAGATGCAATGGACTAAACTAAACTTGTTCAGTCATTTCTGTGCCAGTGCTTTCTACTCCATCAGTGATAAATACTGATAGCATCAACCCTTGCATGGCTCAGAATGGCTGTCTTAGGTGCAAAGTGAGAAAGACAAGTGCTGTAATTGAGCAGCTACATTGTTAACACCACTTTCCTGGACAATCCGTGGTTATTTTTGAAAATACTACCACTAGGTCTCAGACAGGTTATTCATCTAGCTGTTCGATGTACTAACACACATTTAGACGTACCACACAGCCCAGTCCTGCACCTGTACAAATGCTATCACTTTTCAGCCTGTGGTCAAGCCAACCCAATGAGTCTGTCCAAGTTTCAGCAGCTGCCTACTGCTGATGTCTTGTCAGAACCATGGCTGTCCAGCCTGGTCTCCCAGGCAGTCCAGTACCCTTGCCAAGGGCTTTTCCAGTCCTTTTACACAAAACAGCTGCTGTAGGAAACTTGGTCAGCCCCATGTGATCGCATCTCCATTTGTCAAGATAAATGTCTATTGAAAAAAGCCTATATGCATACTTACATGTATCTATACTAAAAAAACCCCAAAACTCAATGTATCATCTGTCAAAGAGAAATCTAAAATAAGAGCAGGTAATTTTGCTTGGGAGTTTTATGATGACTTCTTTTTGTACTGCTCTTAATTTTCAAAATCTCCCTGTGTCTAATATTGAAAGACAGCCTATTGCATGCTATTCAGACTGCCCCCTCCTCCAGCCTCACTAAAGTGAATATTATGTATGCAGCCTCTCCTCTCTCCCACCACCCCTTGATCTCTGACAGCAGGGATTCTTTTTGTTATTGGTTTGCCTGGTTTTTTTCAGCCACTTTTTTAGGGGGGGTTAAGCTCTAGTACACATTTATGGTGTTGAGCACGAGTTCAGATTACCCCTGGTGAATTCCTGGGGAAGGCAGATCTTAGGTTTTGTCCTCTGTTTGTGGCTTGATGTCAAGGGATTCATACGAGCTCATAGAGATGTGCATCATGAGCTAGTCCAGTTCCCAGCCTGTACTATTTTTTAAAAGAACCACTGTTGGGTGTCATGTCACAAGAAGGGGTCAAAATTCCCTTCTTGTTTACAATGTAAAGTAAAGCCAGTGAGCTGTGGATCTGCTATGAGGAAAACAACTCCTTGTGGTGCTTTGTGGTTTGAAACCAGTGCTTTTCTTACTGACCTCTGTCAGATATTCTGCTAAGCACTGTGGGGCAAAATTTGGTTACAGCATGAAGTACAGTGCAGCATGAGATCATCTGGTCAGAAATCCCACTTGCTAACATCTGTTGCAGGACTCATTTCATTTCCTGTTGCCTGACACTGGTGGCAGAAGAGTGAGGACTACAGTGACACTGGGTAAATGTCTTGCTGCAAACTCCAGTAACATTTTTATTCATGTAAAGATTTAATAATTGTATTTGCTTCGGCAACTTCAGTTCAGGTATTCTGTAGGATAACTAGGATGGGGATTTGGCCAGCTAGCATGTAAAAATAGTCTCTTCCTTTTATACTTTCTGGAGTCAAAAATGCACCTTAAATTGCTGCTGTTGGTATCTTTATGCTACAAAGGCATGCCTGTCTGAGGAGACCTGGTTGTTAAGTTTTTGCATTGAAATAGATGCATGTCTTGGCTACAGTTTAACAGGAATTAGGTGTCTTAGCTTTCACTGTGGTCCTTAATGCAGAGCTATTTAAAAGGCAAGAAAATTAGCCAAACTGATATTTCAGCACAATAGGTTATAGCTCATTTATCCTGTAACTTATTACCCACAATCTGAATAAAGTTCATTTTTACTGGTGGGAAGAGATCACATTATTTTTCATTTGCATATTATTAAGGTACAACCTAACAGAAAAGGATGATGTTGCATGTCTTTTTCATAATCATGTACATGTCTAGACCAGCCTAAAAATTTGTTTAGAAGAAAAAAGTCATCATTATCAGACACTTTTTAAAAAAAAAAAGAAGTTTCTGCAGTTGTGATAGAACAATGATGACCCCTGGCAGAGCTGTTCTCTTTGAAGGCTGATGCCAAGTCAGGTGCTTGGAGGCAGGAAAGCCTCCAGTGCTTGCCGGCACTCCTGTGCATTTGAGTCATATCAGAAGTGTGCACCATTAAAGTTCAAAATGCATTACTCACACTAGACATGTGGCTCAAGCCCCATCAGGCCCAGCCAAACTTAAGCCTATGTGAATGTCAAATTTAACATATTCATCACCAGAATTTTCTTCCTCTCACTTTTTCTTTTGTACACTCAGCAGAGAGAACCTATTAGGGCAAAATTTCTTATCACTGGGGTTTCATTATTCAATTAACCAACTTTCAGTTCAGACAACTTGGTGTTGCATCAGACCTTTATCTTTGCTCATCTCCCCTGTACCGGGCCTGCACCAGCTTTCCACTCTGGGCTCCGTGGTGTACTAAGTCTTCCTCAGAGTAGTATAATTTTTTCAGAGGATTTGGCTTGTTCATGTGTCTGCACATTGCAAATTGACTACAGCCACAACATCCATCCACAATGGATAAGTTACCTCACTGCCATATGTCTGTCTGCTGATCCAAGCTGACTCTCCCCTCCCAGAAGAGAAATCTGCCATCAACCAGGACCAGAAACAATATGATCTTTAATGTGGGGAGCTTCATTGTATTTTCCACAACAGCATGTGCTATGCAGATGACACAGCATTTCCAGTTTTAGCCAACTTCCCAAGGTAACTGTGATTTCATTTTGCAGTGCAATGACGTTTCTGCTTCACTGTTTCCTCACCATCATGCTGGGTCTAGGTGCATCTTGGTTTGCTCCCAGCAGTGAGCCAGTTCCCAGGGTACTCACATTCCTCTGCACCCCAAGACTTTGGAGAAGGCGAGGGTCACAAAGGCAGCTTGCTGAAAATTTCTAGCCTCCAAGGCTCCTTCTTTATGCTTGCCTTCTTTGTCTCACAGATGGATTTATCTGTGGAAATGCAGAAGTCTGACCATGCTCTTCAAAGGACTTATCTTCCAAATTTCACAGTATTTATTCATTTGAGTTAATAGTACTTCTTATTTGCAAACAAATTCAAATTAAGCTCTTGACAAAGTCCAGCAGCAAACAGCCATTATTGGGTAGGTTTAACATATTTTCTTCTTGTGAAGTCTGAATAACATGATAACATCTGTATTACTGGTACCAGAGCTGTGTTTGTGTCTTTTATCAACATGCTCTTTCTGTTATGTTTCAGGGTGTAACTAAATATTTTTTGTTCCAGGGAAAGTCTAGCTGGATCACATTGTTTGTGACCTATTTTTCCCCAGTCAAAAATCTATAACTATTTAAAAATACTTGATAATGCATAAAAGATTGACTAAATCTCTATTTTAACACTGCAATGATGAAAATATCCAGCAGATAAAACTAATCCAGAAAAAGTTACAATAAATGGCAAATAATCACAGGACATCACAGAGGTCATTAAAATGAGGAAACGATAACTTTATAGGCATGTGGAGCCAGTAAATGTTTAATCTATAAACTTTCTTGTTTTGAGCTGGGTGAAGCAGAGGCAAGTAGACACAAGAAAAAGTAAAAATGAGTTCTTTATTCTGAAACTGAATTAGAACACTCTAAAGATAACATCAAGGACTGCGCGGAAATCCCCTGGATATGTTTTGTCATTTTTTCTGATGAATCTCAGGATAGCAAGGGTAAGTGGGTGACCACATCTGGTGCAGGTTGCATTTTGCTATTCCGCTTTTGCGGTGCTGGCACACAAGGTGGAATTCATCTGTGTTGCCTTTCCCTTCCTTGACTAAAAGGAGTGTCCAAATGACTAGTACAGATGTAGATGTTAACACTGTAAAGGTGACACACTTGGTGAGATGATTCTCACAACCCATTTCTAAGGTGATAATTCCTCTTGAAGAAAATTACAAAATCAGGGCAATATACAGATTGCCTGTTTCTGCATAGCTTCCTGACTAATCACTTTGAGGCTGGGCAAACCACAGAGACACTCAAAACTTATGGTGACTAGTCCTTCCTGAAATCAATGGTTGCTGGGCTTTGAAATGCTTTGCATATCTGGGTAATTAACCTCTCACTTCTTCCATTTATATGTTTGTTCTGCATAAAATTGGAGAAATAGCATTGACCTAGCTCTCCTCAGTAGTTATAAGATTAAATTAATTGATTATTACATTATGCTCTTATATCCTGAGGTGAAAGGTCTGATATGTAAATAATGATGATTATTTCTATCTGCATTGAGGATGTACTCACTTCCCATTATCAACATAATTTTGGGAACAACTAAGTCTCACCTTTTAAGACTTCTTTCATTTTTCTGAAGTTACTTTGTCTTGTTTTCTTTCAGGTACTCTATAGGATATAGAGCAATCAAAATGAAATTTTCCCAAAGGAAGCACATGAAACCAGATACATGTCTCTGCACTGAACAACAGCTGAATGCCATTTGTTACCATTGATTCATCACCATTTCCTTGGTTATTTTAACAGTGTTCTAGAAATGTGTTTGAATACTCAAAAAATTCCCAGTTCAGGCCCAATATGTTCTCAGTGTAGAAAATCAGAGCAAATGGAGATATATCAGGGCAGGGCTGTTTGGAATAAATGTTAACGGCAAAACACTTGGCAATATATCCTTCACTTGCATTAATAATGCATTCAAGCAAAGAGGGTTTTCTTTTGTAGTCAATGGAATTGCATCAAATAGCAGCTACCTGGCTCCATCATCAGTTTCTTTTCCTGACAAAGCAAAATATCTGAAATTTTTTAAAACAACCAGGAAAAGTACTGAGTCACAGTTTTCTGTACAGCACTTGTAGCTGGCTGCTGATTAGTATGTTTAACTTCTTTGAATCATAATACACTTGATATGTACCGGGGAATTTGTATCCGGCTTACACAGTGATTAATGTTATAAATTGGGGCAAATAGATGACCCACTTCTTTACTCTGAGGTTTCAAGGTTATCAAGTGAGATGAGAAAAAACCACTGTGGCATGAACAAGGAAGTCAAGTGAGAAGTTCATTTAGCTGGCTCTTATCTATTTCTGTATTGACTTGTTGACATAATGAAGGCATAAACATCCTCTTTGTAGTGGAAAAATATTCATAATAAAGATATAATTGTGATCTCAGTGAGACCTGAGAAGAACCAGTAAAAAGTTTTAGAATACTAAATTCCAAATATGGTAAAGAATCTCAGCAATGAGAAATACATTGGCAAGAAACACTTTTTCTGATAGCTTGCTTAGACATTCCTAAACTGTATCATTCCTTTTTAACCCTGTAAACGGTGAGCTCATAGTGAGCTCTTTGCTCCCAATTCCACTTATTCACTTTGTTGCTCTCAAGAGGTAACACCACACTTCGTATTTGCCTGAATTAATATGTACTTGTTTCAGTAGGTCTAGTTTCCTAATCCATCTCTTTTACACTGTATGACTCCTTTGCTTCATCCATATTTAGTTTTCCCAGTTTCTTGTCATATTTGTTTTTATCAGTAGTGACTTAGCATTTTCTTCCTGGCCACAGATGAAAATGTGGAATGAGATCAAATCTGGCACTGATCTCTGCAGAAAATAACTAAGGAAGTCATGTGCTGAATGTTTCTTATTGACAGTGTATTAGTAATTATGCCTGGGCATCAGTTCTCAGTTTAATGGGCATGGGGGTTTTTTTGCCAGCAAGAGCTGCTACATTTTTCTGCCCAAATATTCTACAATACCAAAAAAATAATTCACAAAAGTCTACATATTTGCTTTTATCAACCAGGTTAGTAATTGACATCAGCAAAGCATTAAATCAGGTTTATAAAAGAAACTTTGTTTTCTAATAATTAACATAGGGACATATTTACACATCTACACTGCACCAGTCAGTCAGGGCAGACCAATGTGCAGAAGAGCTGTTCTTAGCCCTGCTCACAGTGAATGAACCAGGGCATCTGTGTCCTAAATAAATCCAGACCTTGAAATTTCAAGGGAATTCTAATTACAAATTTAAGAGGCAATAATTTTGCATAAGTATTTTTTTTCTGGAAAAAAATTGTTCAGGGTAAAGAAAGAGAGAGCAGACATTTTTGTTGCTTTCTTGTTTGTTGGGTTTTTTTGATTTTGTTTTGTTGGGTTTTTTTTTAAAGACTGCAGCTTACCATTGTAAATTTCACTCTCTCAAAACAACGTAAGCTTTTAGCAATATCATTACATGCAATGTCAAAACCTTAACATGACTTCCTTACTGGGCACAATACAATAAACTAGCTCGGAAGGGGGAAGGGAACAAAACCAGGTTCACCAGGGGTGAGTGATGGGATGGTGTGCCAAAACTTGAGGAAGGGAGCACTAATGGGATCACTCAATCTGCTTCACGAGATGTGAATCTACCACACCTGAAAAGTTTCTACACCAATGCACACAGCATGAGGAACAAAGAAATGGAACTTGAAGCTTTGGCTCAGTCCCAGAGATTTGATATCACTGGCATAAGTGAAAACTGGTGGGATGAGTCTTCTGATTGGAGTGCCGTGTTGGACAGTTCCAGGGATAGTTAGGAGGGATGGGCAGAGCAGAAGAGGTGGAGGGGTGGGTATGTAGAAGGGATAGAATGTATGGAGCTCACAGTTGGCAGTGGCACAGCTGAGAGCCTCTGGGTAAGAGTCAAGGGGAAAACAAATAATGCGGATGTCATCATGCAAGGCTACTATAAACCTCCCAGCCAGAATGAGAATGATGACACCAACGAATTAGTCTTTGAGAAACTAAGGGACACTTCCAAGTCAACTGGCCTTGTCCTTATGGCAGACTTCAACTTGCCAGAAATTAACTGGGAGCATCACACAGCTGGTACAACCTGGGCCAGAAGATTTATGGAACAAGTCCTAAGGGAACTGATTCAAAAAGATACCCTTCGTGATCTGCTGCTTGTCAACAAAGAGGATCTCATGAGCAAAGTGGAGACTGGCAGCTGTCTTGGCCACAGCAGCCACAAAGTGATTGAGATTAAAATCTACATTGACAGCAGGAAAAGTGCCAGCAAAACCTCAACTCTGGACACGAGGAGAGCAAACTTCAGGCTCCTCAAGGAATTAGTAAGCAAGATCCCTTGGGAACACATTTTTGGAGGTGCTGAGGTCCAACAGTACTGGTCACTTTCAAACATCACCTCCTAAGGGAACAGCAGCAGGCAATTCCCAAATGTCAGAAGTCAAGCAGGAGAGACAGAAAGCCAGCTTGGCTGAACAGGAATCTTCTGTTGGAGATAAGGAAAAAAAAAAAAGGTGTATGCCCAGTGGAAACAATGTCAAATGACATGGGAAGAATTAAGACATGCTGCTTGCTGCTGCAGGGAGAGAATTTGTGTGGCCAAAGCTTAACTGGAGTTGAAGCTGACCAAAAATGTGGGGGACAATAAAAAGAACTTTTTCAAATACATTAATGGCAACAGGCAGTATGTTGACATCATTGGCCTGTTACAGGATAAGGATGATCACCTCACAAACAGGGACAGAGATGAGGCAGAGAGGTTTTAGCGCTTTCTTTGCCTCTGCCTTCAACATGAATGACAGACCAAGGAGGGCTCAGTGCCCTGAGCTGGAGGACCATGACTGCAAGAATGATCAACTTCCAGGCAACTCTGAAATTGTGCGGGATCTGCTACTCCAGCAGAATCCCTACAAATCTATGGGGCCAGATGGGATTCATCTCAGACAACCCTCAAAGAGCTGGCTGATGTCATCATAAAACCTCCCTTAATGATTTTTGAACAGTTTTGGGAACGCAGAGAGGTCCCAGCTGACTGGAAACTGGCAAATGTCTCAATTTTCAAGAAAGGCAAGAAGGAGTACTCCAGAAACTACAGGCCTGTCAGTCTCACTTTAGTGCCTGGTAAAATCATGGAGAAGATTATTCTTGGAAGTACTGAAAAACACCTGAAAGACAACACAGCCATTGGTCACAGCCAGCACAGCTTCATGAGAGAAAAGTACTCCTTATCCAATGTGATTTCCTTTCATGACAAGGTAACCCACCTAGCTGATCAAGGGAAGCCAGTTGATGTGATATTTTTGGATTTCAGTAAAGTTTCAGTACTGTCTCTCACAGGATCCTTCTGGACAAACTGATCAGCACAGCTGGATAAACACATATTGCAGTGGGTGAGCAATTGGCTCACGGGTCAAGTACAGAGGGTGATAGTGAATGGGGTGACACCAGACTGCTGACCAATCACTAGTGGGGTTCCATAGCGCTCTGTCTTGGGCCCTGTGCTCTTCAACGTCTTCATAAATTACTTGGATGCAGGACTGGAAGGGATACTAAGCAAATTTGCAGATGACACAAAACTGGGAGTAGCTATTGGCTCCCTCAAAGGCAGGGAGGGCCCTGCAGGGAGACCTTGACAAATTAGAGGGCTGGGCCATCACCAATCATGTGAAGTTCAACAAGGGAAAGTGCTGAATTTTGCACCTGGGATGGGGCAACCCTGGATGTTCATACAGACTGGGGAATGAGATGCTGGAAAGCAGTGCCGTGGAAAGGGACCTGGGGGTCCTGGTCAATGGCAAGTTGAACCTGAGTCAGCAGTGCCCTGGCAGCCAGGAGGGCCAACTGTGTCCTGGGGGGGCATCAGGAAAAGCATCATCAGCTGGGTGAGGGAGGGGATTGCCCCACTCTGCTCTGCACTGGGATGGCCTCACCTGGAACATTGTGTGCAGTTTTGGGTGCCACAGTATAAGAAAGATATTAAGCCATTACAGAGTGTTCAAAGGAGGGCAGTGAGGATGGTGAAGGGCCTTGAGGGGAAGTTGTATGAGGAGTAGCTGAGGGCACTTGGTCTGTTCATCCTGGAGAAGAGGAAACTGAGGGGAGACCTCGTTGCACTTCCTTCTGAGAAGAGGAGGGGCAGGCATGGATCTCTTCTCTGTGGTGCCCAGTGACAGGACCCGAGGGAATGGTCTGAAATTGTGTCAGAGGAGGTTTAGGTTGGTTATCAGAAAGAGGCTTTTCACCCAGAGGTTGGTTGGGCACTGGAACAGTCTCTTCAGGGAAGTGGTCCCAGCACCAAGCCTGGTAGAATTCGAGAAGCATTTGGATGATATTCTCAAGCACATGGTGTGACTCTTGGAGATGGTCCTATGCAGGGCCAGGCGCTGGACTTGATGATCCCTTTAGGTCCCTTCCAACTCTGCATATCCTGCAATTCTGTGATTCTGTGAATATTACTGAAAAGCTGGATAAAAGAACAGGGTATAATTGCATTGCACCTTGCTTTGCTCCATAACTATTGTAAGTTTTTTAACCAAAGAACCCAGTGAGAGGAAAAGGAGGTCTTGCTTACAACATTGTTTATCTTGTCACCAGAACTAAGTTTATCAGGTAAAAATAATAACTGCAATTAAAAAGCCATCTTTTCACTGAATAACAGTGAGAAACAGGAAAAGATAAGTCACACCACACTCGGAAACTTTTCTGGCAAGTGATTTTTTTCTAACCTTCAAATCACTTTTGTTCTCCTAGCTTAATCAAAGGCCATATGAAAATCTTAATAAAAAAATTCACCTTTAAATACTCACCCAGACTGGACAAATCTGCCTCCATGCCCACAAGCAGTGTGGTGCATGGGCTTGTCTCAGCAGAGGATCTCCCCTTGCCCCATCTCCTCTGCCTCTCCAGGCATGAAACGGTGAGCAGGAAGCTGTACCACCAGGCCACATCACAGCTTCTCTACTACTTCTGCTTGGACCCTCTCCAGAGGAACATTAGTACAAAAGCATATTCTATTTCATTTCATCAGTACCACTGGAGTTTAATGAGGGATTACTTCAACAGATGTTCACTACTTTCCCCCTGAGTTCCCCCCTCCCCACCCCTTTTCAGTGACACACAGGGGAAAGTAGCCACTGGTGAAGGCTTTTCTGCACAGATTTCATGTGGCTTTCATCACAAGACAGGTTTTGATAGATCAGGCAGCTATTTTGCTAAACTAAGTGGTTTATTCTGACTTCTTTCACACTAGTTTTTTTTCAAAGTCTAGGATTTACATAAACATTTAACAACAACTTCAGCTAACTTTTACATGGTATCTCTCCTCTCTAAAATATCACTAGTATAAAAATCTAAGTTCAAAGTATATAATGATTTATGCAACCTTTTTCTTTCCCATGTGAAAGTAGTTCTAGTTCCTCAGATACTTTATGTAGGTGCTTTTCACATGTCTATGTACCTTAGGTGGAAACACTCATACATAAATCTCAGTTATTCTTTATTTCAGTTATGATGAGTTGTTTTAGACATAGCTCTTATCTCCAGCTTCATCTCTTCAAGCAACGTGAAAATATTGCCATATTTTTTCAAAATGTCACAGGTACTTTCATAAATTTCACAAGTAATTGTGGTAGGAAGACACCAGATGGGAAGCAGACGTTTGGCTGGAGCAGCACATCCTGCACATGCATCTGGAGTTCCTCAAAGGATGGCTTCAGTTTGCACAGCTCCACAGTCTTCCAGGGACTGGGGGATCTCCACAGCTTTGCTGCATGTATGGTCTCCCATCCACTAAGGTGTCCCTATGTCTCCATGTCTGTTCTTTCCAAAGGCAGAGGCTGAGTGCTGCCTGCCCTCATCAGGACGGAGCTGGGTATGCTCAGAATGCTCAGGCAACAGGGCAGTGCCCGTGGTCCGCACAGCTGCTGTCATGCAGTGAGAGCATTGTCACACTAACAGCTAAAAAAAGTTTCCTTGTGGGCAGATTCTCCTTCACAGTTCCTCTATTAGCCATTTTTTGCCTCCCCCTTGCTTGTCACAGCCTCCTCCTGCCTGCTTGGCCAGCAGCTGGCCTGCCTTTATGCTGCATTTCTTCTTCCCCTCGTCAAACATGCACATTTCTCAGAGGCCAGCCACCATCCCAGTTTGCACCAAATGCCTGGCTTTCTAACATACAATTCTTGCTGGCTCATCCCTGGTGCCACCACAGCTCTGGGAAGCCCACAGCACTTCATGGTAGCTGGCTCTCTCTGCTACCTCCCAGTGCTTCTCTCCCTCCCACGTTACAAAGGTGTGGCATCAAGAGGGAAGAAGTGTTTGCTTTTGCGCTAGGAGGTTATTTCAGGCTGCTTGCTGCATAATTAAGCAATGTTTCCACTAAGTGATTAGCAGCCTACCCAGCTGGGAGTAATTTTTATTCACCCTGTCCTTGGGAGCGCACTCAGGCTTTTGCTTTGTGCTGAGCTATTTGTACTTTCTCCCTCCAGTTCTTTTCAGTGGAAAGGGCTGAAGATGTGTTCATCTTCTGGGAAGAGCCACGGAAAGGCCCCAGGAATGGCTGCATCCATGTGAGCTGCATCCATCCCCTCACCCCAAATGGGACAGACAGAAGGGGCTCCACCTCAGCTAGATAAGGCAGGGTTGGCTCTTGCCCTGTGTGACTGCACTGTCTGTGTTTCAGAGAACCAGATGTGGGTGCACAACTTCATCCTGCCTCTTGCTATCCAGAACAACTGCACTGCAGCCTCGCTGGCATGAGATGAGGTATTATATCTAATCATAACAAAAGCATGGGACAGTGCTACCTCAATGGGTAATGAAAAAAAAAATAATTCTCTGGACTTCCAAGAGATATAACCTAGTCATCTATAATCCTCTAAAGACATCTTCTATACCTACCTTTTCTGAAGCATCACCTCCCCAGAGATACGCAGATGCGCTCTCTCCCTCTTCACTCAGGCTGACATGCACATGCCCCATGGAGCCAACAGCCCACACATGTCCTTCGAGAGCTGCTGTGCTCTGCTTATGTGATCAAGGCTCATGGCACAAGAGCTTAGGAGAATTATTCCCTGAAGAACCACTTCCTGCCATTTAACAATGCTTTTTTTTTTCTTTTTTGGCTTGAGAAGAAACATAGCTAATATTTGTAAATGTTTCTTCCCCCTTCAACAGTTTTCTCCATGTCTTTCCAGTGTCTATTGAAGGCAGAGGAAAACACCACAGGTGTCAGTAGCAGTCATGCATTATAGAGTTCTACAAAATATTCAAATACCACAGCAAAGAGCAAGATACAGCGATGTGGGCTACAGTTCACTCTTCAGAGCATGAGAAATTTGACTCATGTTTCTTTCTAAAAGCAGAAAAGAGGGATGATGCACTTTATATGAAACAGATAAACAACCTGTGCTTGCCTGAGCACTTTATTTATGAACTACATTGTGATCAGCTTGAAGGAGGCAGTCAGTCAGTGACAGTTTTCCCAGTGAGAGATGTCACTTGGTTCTCAGATTCAAACCCATCACTGTGAGGGCTCTGTTACCACAGCAGAGGAAGGCATATTTACTTAAGCATCCTCATTTATTGATTAAAACTGCAAAAGGAGAAGATCAGAGAGGAATCTTTTTCTTCTTAAACTTCATGAAAATTTCAATGTTGAGACTGAAAGTGACCCAAACAGCCATTAATACTGTTACCACACCCAGAAGCCAGGCAAGATGCTGCTCATCAACACACCTCTGTTCTTTCACAAAGAAGGCCCTAGAAAGTCCCACTGCTACACACCACCTCTCTACTGTATTTTACAACTTTACATCCTTTCCTGAGGACAGTGTCATCTTCACCCACTTACAGAAAACCATACAGGACTGACATGGCTTAACTTGCAGCTTGAAGTCTTCCACTGCCACCCCTTAAAATCTAAGTGCACTATCACTAAGCCAATGCCTGGGTTTACACCACAAGCTTTCCAACAAAGCTTCCTCTTCAAACCTTGATTGTTGGCGGGAGAATATGATACCAAAGATAGAAAATACTTGAAATTACAGATAAAGAGAAGCCAGGGGTATTGTGTGGGGTTGAATAAGGGGAAGTTCTTGACCTCATGGTGCCCTTAGTTCCAGATGAGCAGTCCTGAGCCTTTTGAATCAGTATCTAACAACTTGATTTTTTGTCAGTGTTCATCCTTGTGGTTGTGTCATATTTTTAGTGAAATAACAATAACTTCATATAAACACATTTGCTAATGGGCATTGATGATAGCTGCTAAAGGAACGCAGAACAAACACTATGTACCCATGAGGAACACAGTACAGCTGCTGCAGCACATTTAACATGCAGTGCTTTCAGCCACACAAAGAAGGAAAAGGTGAACAAAGTTTTCATTAAACAGAGAGAGAAAAGGAGCACTGAAGTTCAGTTTCCATTGAACCTAGCATTTAGATGAATCTTTTCTAAAGATCTGTTTGTGAGTAAGATAATTTTGTGAGTTTGGGAGAATGTGTAGCGGTTCTTGAGTCTCCCAAGTTTTCCTATATAACCTAGACCAATCATTTAACCTATCAATGCTTGAGTTGTTGAGGGTTTTTTTAATAGCATTCCTAGTAACACTCTCTGCATAAGGTTTTCATACACTAGATCAGGCGTTTTAGGTATTCTGTATAAATGTATACTATATATACATACTCAATCCTATCTATTAATGCTGGTGCAGAAAATAAAAGCCACCATCATCTTTTGAAGGCTCTGTATGTTTCTGTAAGTGAAGGTGATGCTAGAGTTAGGCTCAAAGCTGGCAAGATCTAAAGAGAGGCTCATAATCACAACTCACTTTCTATTTGGCATCACAATGGGCAGTTTCATCAAGGATTGACTAAACAGGGATGCAAGATTAGCTTGATGGTCTGTTAAGAAAGCCATCATTTCCCCATTTTAGAATGCTGTAACCATGTGTTTTCTCCAAATTTGCATAAGTCCTGGTCCTGTTATTAGAAACAACAGACAGAACTCAGGAGACTTACCAGCAATTGACAGAAATGGACAAAAAGGTAATAAATAAATCACCACTCAGCATAAGAAAAGTCTCTAGAGTATGCTTGTATAACTCTTTATTTGCATACTTTGGAATTTATGCTGATTTCTATTGGCATGACATTAATTAAAAAAATGTTTAAACAGGTTTTGTACTATTTTAATTAAGTTTTGTTAATAAATTTGTAGTTACCACTTTCACATGATATACCCTGGAGGAAGAGCCTTCCTTTTACTAAAAGACTAAGATGAAGGTAAAAAAATGATTAAATTACTTCAGCCTCAGATAAATTGCATCCCAGACACTTTCAGTTGTTCCTAGTAGTTTTATTTTGAATATTGTGAATAATAATCTAAATTCAAATCTCACTACTGGAGTAGTGAAAAGGTGTAGAAAAAACACTATCCTTTTCGTCTGAGAATTTGCAACAAGATTTTGAAGACAATTGTGATGGTCAACAGGATACACCAACACCTCCTTATCAGTCAGTTATTTCAGTAGTTACTGCCTGACCTGTCTGCCTTTACCCAGCAGTGCATATCAGAGTCCCCATGAGTGACAATAGCCAGGAACTCAGCCTTGCTGGGCAGAAAAAGTTCTTGGTGCCACAATATTCTTCCAGAAAACCCCAGTGATTAACCCAGTGCTTTTATGAGTGCTTACATTTCACTGTTTTATGTCAAGAAATAGGAATCTATTTAAAAGATTTTATCAGACACAGATTCAGGAGCAAAGATTTCCTATCACTGGGCACTCATCATAATGCTTGGAAACTGGGATGCAGCATTGCCTGTGCTCAGGCAGAACTGCCTTGAACTTTGGCTCCTCTCTTAAGATGAACCCATAATTTTCACATTTTAAATGTATAAGACAGTGTTAAAGCCTTTCTATTAAAAAAATACAAATTACTCTTCTTTTTCTAATCTATGTAGAAACAAAACAGCTGCTTTATAAGGAAAAAGTCCTTAAAACAGGTAATTTAGTTGCCTGGCCAGAAATGAGATAGGTCAAGGAACCTTAGGTGGAAAAAACTTGCCATACTGAAGTCAATGATGGATTTTCCTCTCGTCTGTCTGTGAGTCCAGGTTTCCACAATCTGCTTGTGAAATCAGGTCGAGTATCATAATGGTTATAAAAAGCAGATAGAAAGAAAATTCATTAGAAAATTTAATAACATCCAAAGGTGTTGAAAAAAACCTTACACAACCTTTCTGAATTTTTAAAAAAAGCGCAATGACATCAAAGTGATATTCACAATATCATGTCAGTTCTGCCAAAATACTGTTTCGGAGGAAATGAGAAATTCCTGACATAATCAGATGATCTGCTTAAAATTCTCATTAAAAAAAAATAACACTGAAACTACAGATTTTTGTTAAACTGAAATTCCTCCTTGAGTCCAAACTAGACTAACTGCAGGCCTAGATTTCTTTTACTGAATTTTTATCACTTATCCAGCTTTATTTTATGACAAATTCAACATTCAGGTTTCAAAAATTTCAAATTCTTTTGTGGCAGAAATTCTTCATCCCCTTTTAATGATTTTTAATTTGCTTTTTAAGAAACTTTTAATGCAAGAATTTGATTTCTAAATGGTAGTATAAACAAGCCAGTGTTTAATACACCATGTGTTTTACTCTATGAGCATTGTATTTATGGAATGGATCAACATTTTCAAATATGGCAGACTAAATCTAAGTATGTATATCAATGCATTTGTCACCTCTGAAAACGCAAAATTATCATTTATTTC
Source organism: Campylorhamphus procurvoides (assembly GCA_013396655.1). Taxonomy (NCBI): domain Eukaryota; kingdom Metazoa; phylum Chordata; class Aves; order Passeriformes; family Dendrocolaptidae; genus Campylorhamphus; species Campylorhamphus procurvoides. The sequence goes on from WBMV01000322.1 coordinate 381,051, forward strand.
CCTCAAGGAAGATGACTGTACTTACGTAAAAGAGGAAAAAATGGATGTTAGAGGGCGTAGAAATCCACACTGGCTAAGACATTGGCGCCTCTGCTTTCACTCACACACACACAGACACTGTAGATACAAGGAGCCAGAGGAGCACTTAAAAGAGAGGAACACATTTTCTGGTACATGATAGCACCTTGCTGCAGTCACATAGCATATTGGGGGTTTTATCCTCACCCAGCTGTTAAGGGACACTGTGCTACTATTATGCCTGGAGTGTGTTATAGCTGAACAGGGCAGTTATAATTTATGATCCTACCTGGGAAGCATGACCTGACAGTCACCTCCTCTGCCCTGGGGTGCCGTGCCCCTTGCTGTGCTTGTGATCAGCTCAAAGCAGTGTGGACATGCTGTCAAGACACTTGGGAGCCACAGAAATTACTCACTTGTAGGTAACTCTCCTATACAGTGCATTAACAGTTCCATTTGCACTGGTCTTAATTTTGTGTCTGCCTGATTGAGTGAAATCATTGCATCATTTCAAGTTTTGTTGCAGATATTTTCTGTTCTTCCTAAATATGGACAACATAACTGGACTAAAGTTTTACTTTCCAGGTTGCAGTGGCCAGAGATCTCTTTCTACTGACTTTCACTTCAAGCCTAATTGACTACAGCAATAACTTTGCTGTTGACAGAACTGTTTTGTTTCTTTTCTCCAAGAACAAAAGCTTGCTGTGACTCTCGAAGCATAGTCACTACATACTCTGCTAAGAAGAGACATTTTGGAAGCACTCCTAAGCTATCTCAACCTGGATTTGGCATGAGGTAAGACAAGCCATGGTCAGTTTTGGGGAAGAAGTGTTTCAACAGCAATGTACACATGATCAGTGAAATAATACTACATTCACAGGTTGTACAGGAGCTAGTATGGATGCACCAACTACACCCACATTGCAGGCTGTTCCCTTCTTTGCCTCAGTGTCCACTTGAGACCTTGTCTCAAATGATACCCAACACAAAAATTTCTTTGGAACCTTTGGCAAGACCTCTCCATCACACTAAGTCCATAATGTCCTTATCAGATGCATCCTGTGGCTCTCCAAGTCCTACTCAGAAAAGTGGCCTTATCCACAGAAGCCTTTTCTGTCATGGTGGTGTACAAAACTGAGGAACAGGGAGCAAAGAAAGGGCCAGATCTACAGAGCTTCTGTATGGGTAGACCTTCACAAGGCTGGCCTGACATTTTATCACTAGGGCTATGAATCTGTGATTAGAGATAGCAAAAGATGCAAATCAGCCACTCCGTGATACATGACAGATTGGTAAAGTTGACAATGATCAACATGGGATTACAGAGATTAAATAGAAAAATCTTTTTGGTTTACTCATGTCCACATAAGTGCAATAGACAAACATGGACAACTAGCCGTCTTTGTGTTTCAGGACACAAGCTTTCCTGTTGCATTGTAAAGCCATGATTAAACAGTATTCTTGGTCACTGTCTGCTAAAGCATATACACGGGATCCCATGAGAGACAAAAAAAAGGCACCTCAACTATCAGCTAATCAGTGGGGTCTCTCTAACAGGTGCCATGTCCAACAGCTCCTTTGCTCTCCTGGCAATGATGGATGAACACCCTGATGCCAAAATAGCATGGAAAAACTGCTCAAAGACAGAATTTTATCTTTAAGCAGCAAAGGTATTTGTTGGATACAATGTTGGAGAGCTCCCGATTTGCATCGGACAATAGCTNGATTAACTTTTTAAGTCCTTGCCCTGTTTCAACCCTATCAACTGAGGACAATCACCAGCGAGGATGGTCAACCAGCAGCTGCAGGAAACCTTCCCACTGGTCTGAACCGTGCCTCCTACAAGCTCCACAGCTAGTGCCTGATGGCACGATGCTTGGAGCTCTGTCTCTGTCATGGCTTTGCTAGGCTTACACAAGAGCATAGGGCTGGCAGACTACCATTTCTGCACAGCCTCTCAGAAGCATTGAAGGAAGGCCAGATGTGCTGTCTGCTCCCATGGCAGTAGAAATGCTGTGAGCCCTTTCCAGTGCACCTAAGGGCAAGCCCTTCAAAACTACTAATTGAAAGAAGGCTCAAAGCCAAGTAGACACATTTCTTTTCCTTGATTTTTAGAGGGAGGGGAGACTGAGGAGGAGGTAAAAATGAGGGAGAAACAGCAGAAGGAACATCAAGGTTAGAGAAAGGAGAAAGACATGCTCCATATGGGAGCCCATGCAGCTAGCCAGCAGCCCATGAAGGACCCACACAGGAGCAGATGAATATTCCTGAAGGACTGCAGCTTGTAGAGAGCCCACCTCAGAACAGATTTTTCCTGGCAGCAACTGCAGTTCATGGACAATTTGCAGTGGAGCAGCGAAAGTGTGAAGATGAAGGATTAGCAGAGAGAAAATACTATATAATGACTGTATCTACTCCTGCCACCCTACACCACTTGGTGCAGGTAGAAGAGTCTGGATTGAAGGAGTTCTGTTGAACCTGGAAAAGTGGGGAGGGAGGGTGTTGCTTTAATGTTCTTCTTTTTGTTTTCATTATCCAAATCCATTTTAATTGGCAACAAATTACATTGATTTTCCCCCAAAGAGGCTGTTTTGCCCCTAACAGCAATTGGCAAGCAATGTCCCTGTCTTTATCCTGGCCCATGATCTTTCTCATCCTGTTTTTTCCCTGTGTCCTACAGGAGACAGAGGAGAGGGAGGAGGGAGTGAACAGCTATTAGTCAAGATTAACCCACCACAGCCTTCTTTTGGCATCCTAGCACTTCTCCTTTGTGGGAAGGGGCAGAGATGTCCTACTTTTGCTTTACCCTTCCTCTGCCACCCAAAAGTATGGCTGGCACAGCCATTGACTAACCAGTGCTCCACATCTGAGACTTCTAGCAGCATCTCAAATGGAGTTCGGGGTGTCTCCCCATAGTCCTGGCAGGAAATGTCATCCTTGGTCTCTGTTAGAATTGGGCTGGATCTAGCACTAGAGGACAATTCAGGACCTAGATGCTCAGGCTCCATGCTGACCAAGCTGTCCTGCTCAAGCTGGTTTTGTGAAAAACTATGGCACAAAACTGCATGGCAATGTACCCTACAGCCCTCCTTATCTGGGATAGTAGCAACTACTAACACACAGAATAACCAAGATTGCTTACACAGCCAATAACCTTATCAGGGTGGGTTGTCCTGACTCTTTGGCCTGTCCATGTGAATTAAACCATGAAAAGACTAATGGAACTTATAAAAATAATACTGCCTCTTTAACAGAGATTATACAGAATAAGGAGGTGTGTGTGGCCTTTTGTTACTGAATACAGCCATCTAGTGGTTAATTCTTGTTTAGTGTTCAAAAGAGAACAATGCTGACATGAGACCAAGAGAATGAGGGTACACAAGCCAGAAAATTCCCTTCCTCCTTGTACATCACATAGGGTTACCCTTGTGGTCTTGGCCCTTTGGCTACTTGGCCATCTCAACTTGTTCCTATAAGGAGACTTCCTTAAAGGAGCCATAGTAATGTCTAGGCAATGAGCACCCGTCGATACCAGATGGGGTAATACCTGACAGAAATGGCAACAGTTCTATTCCTCCTTGCATTAATTCCATGTTTATGTGTTTATATAGCTATAAAAATCCCATACCTTAAACAAACACTTAACATCTTGGTGTACTTTTTATCATTTTCTTTTACACATAAGGGGGACATTTCCTACATAAAATATTTTGTTATTTATTTTCTAAAAAAATCCTAGGCTATTTCAGCATTTCCACTTTGGTTCAGAGAAATGCTGACTTAAGAGTCTTAAAGAAATGAATGAAAACTGAAATAAAACCCCCACAAAGATGTAACAGTTTTATTTAATATAAATTGCTTCACACAGGCTGTGTGGGAATACTTAAAGTTTAGCTAATAGTCAAAAAAAGAAATACTAAAAAGAAATTGAAGTAGAAACTGCAGAAATATCTAACAATAATCTAATTCATATCACCAGCTGAATACTGGAAAATACTCAGGTAGGCCTGAGTAGCAGCTTCTAATTCCTGTCAAATTACTATCACAGGGTAGTAAAATTCAACTAGTACCTATTTCTGTTTCTTTACATCTTCTCACTTCACCTTCCAAGAAGATGCCAGCTGGTCCCTGATCTGGGACAGGTACCAACCACACACCCTCTCTCCTGCACTCAGGAAGCATTTGCCCATAGACCATGCAGAGGACAGCAGTGTAAGAAATAGGTGTATCACAGCAGGAGAAAAGAAAAAGAAGTTTTGATCATTTAGGCCCAGCCATATGTCCCCGAGTGCTACACTGTGTATGTGCTGTATGAGCTATTTAGAGGCCCCACATAGCTGTAGCACCTCAGAGCAATGTGTGAAAGGAGGCAAGACTCCCCACTCTATATCTTAATGTTGTTTGCTTTAACCAGGGACACGCATTGCAGCCTATAAAGTGTCAATAATCAAATCGAACAGTATAACTTTTAGCGTCTCCATACCAGTGGAGCTTGCCCTACCTGGTGTGGCAGTCTGTCTACAGAAACAAATCAGCATTTTAATGTGAAATGCATACAAACGATCCAAATCCTATTTTAGCAGGTTATAGCCACATGATGAAGATAAGCCCTTTCAGGCACATCTTAATAACATAGAAGAACATACAGATTTATACAGGTTTGTGAAAAAAAAAGTAGACATCTAGGGTCAGAGGAAGCATTCCATTTCAGTGGTTTAACCTCCTGTATCACATCAGCACTTTATTTCACTGTTAGGCTTTGTTGTGCATAACCTGCTTATACAACCTTTAGGCACAAGAGATGCCTGAGAAAAAGCAAACCAGTAAAGAAACGGTTATAAATTGTACTGAGTTGCGAACTTCCTACCATCCTACTAAGAATATAATATTGATACAGCATCCTATTTTCATCAGGATTTCCAGTGAGAAGGGTTCAGGGCCTTCCTGTTGAATGTTATTTTATTTTCATGCTGTTTAGTGTCACTGAGATTTGGAGCATTATAGGGTTGGCTGGGAGCTGACCCCACAGATCTGTGAGTGAGTGTGTGTGCTCAGCATGCAAAAAAAGCTACACCCCAGAGCAACAGGAGAGGTCACAGCCCACATCTCATCTGAGGACAAGGTTCAGCTGCAGTGGGCTTGCTGGGTTTCCTTTGATCAGGTGGAGCTCTTCCCATATGCAGCAAGCATACGGCATCTTCTTCACCTTGGGCACAGGTCACCAATCCACCTGTCTGTCCCCATCTGGGGAAGACCTAGATTGAAATCCAAGGTATTTCTGGGAGCCTGTCCCCAGTTTCATATGGGTGGCATGTGGCAATCAGAGAAGGCAGTTTCCAAGCCGTGCGAGGCAAGAAGGCAACCTAAGCTGTTGCCTGGCTGCTGCTGCTGCTGCTAATTCCTTCTTTTAGGCAGATGGGGAAGGTGAAGCTGGGCTGTCCGTCAGTCGCTCAGGAGCCCCGTGGATGCAAGGGAGGAAGGAGGGCGGCTCCGCCCACGCCCATCGTGCCGCAGGCGAGGGAGCTCCTTCTGCCCCGGCCACAGGAACCTTCCGGGTGGTCTCTCTTCATGCCCTTTTAACACTTCACAGAGAAGCGACAAGCTCTGCCCGCTCCCTCCCCTACGGCCGTGGGAAAGCCCCAGCCTGGGACGAGTTCTCAGACGGTCGATTGCCCAAAGCGGAAAGGTATCTGTCAGCCTTTGTTCTGCGCTCGCCTCGGTTCTCAGCCCAGCCCTGCCCTGCCTTGCCCATCCCTGCGGGAGCGCCGGGCGGGGAACTGGGACCGGTCTGCGCCGCCAGGGGGCGCGGGAGGGGGCACGGTCCCGGTGGGAAGGGGAGGGGAATCCCGGTGGGAAGGGGAGGGGAATCCCAGCGGAGGGGAGGGAAGGGGCGGGGACAGCAGCGCTCTGGGAAGGCGTTTCATTCTGTGTTTAGTGCCTGTAGGTCTTCTCCTCGGACGCCCCCTTGTTGCAGGGGAGAAGCTTGCGTGCCCTTATGAGGTTGCGAGCTGTGCTGGTGGTGGTACATGCCTCCAGTAGGGTCTCCCATGCTAGTCAGGTCTCAGCTGAAGGGTCAGACAAAGTGTGTGCACAGGCAGCATGGGCTCGCTAGCCCCTCAGCAACCATCCTAGGAGAAGGACAAATCTAACTCCAAACCCGGGCAGATGGAGCTCGCTTAGCCCTGTAAGGCCATCCATCCGAGAGAAGGATACTCTAACCAAACCTACGTCCTGAGGACTTTGCTGTCACTGTCCAAGCTCGCTTGGCCCTGGCAGATGCACCTTAGGAGTAAAGGGTGGGGCCAGTTCTGCGCACGCTTTGCATCATCTAAAAAATCCATTGTGCAGGTTCTAGGGATCTTCCCACACTCACAAAGCCCTGTAGTGACAGGTGAGGGATGAAACAGCAGGTGAGAAGGTGCACTGGAAGCCACAGCCCCAACCCTGCATGTAGGTGGCTCAGGACATTGGTCACTCAAGACTGACCCTGGAGATGACAGTCTGGTTCAGCAGCATCCTGAATGACCAAGCATCCTTTTCCAAGGAGAGCACTGCTTGCTCCACATGGAGAGGGGACTAGAAAAGGTAGTCTAACCAAAGCTCATCTCCACCATTCACCTGGTTGGCTTGCCGTGGCCAACGGGCATCTTCCTTGCAGTCAAACAAAAATAAACCCGAAAAGACAAAGGCCTATCTCTTGCCTATCTCACATTGGCCTTTTTAGCCACCAGCATGCTTTAGCAAGTGTGGGTAGAGCCCTTGCAAATCTTCGTTAGTGAAGCCTAGCCATGGTGATGATACTGATGATAGTGCCTTTAGGAAGATGCTGCCCTGTCCTCGTGGTAGAGATAGGCAGACCTGCTCTGCTCCCTCGCTCTCCCTCTCCCTCCTCCTGTCCTTCTCCTCCTCTGCTCCTTCCCCTGGGCCACTGCAGTGTTGTCTCACAGGCCCTTCCCAGCCCTCCTTTCTGCTTGGCAGCTCTCTTGTGTCTGGAAGTGAAGTTTGCTGACTATCATGACCCTGGCCAAAGGAAACAGTGAGACCCTTCGTGCTGAGGCAGGACAAAATTTGCCATCTCTACATTATGGCACAGTTTAGTCTCAAAGATGTACCTGGTCAGCTCAGGCATTTAGGAAAAATTTCATCACTAAAGGGGTGGTCAAACATTGGAATCAACTGCATAGGAAAGTGCTGGAGTCATTGTCCCTGAATGTGTTCCAAAATATGGGTAGATGTGGTGCTTAGAGATGTGGTTTAGTTCTGCACTTATCAGTGCTGGGTTAATAGCTATACTCAATGATTTTAGAGGGATTTTTCCAACTTCAGTCATTCTATGATTTTCTAATTTTTCTATGCAGTCACTCTTGATGTTTTTTACCCCCTGCAGTCTCACTCTTTTAAAAGAAGCACTATGTCTTTATCACCTAGAAAGAAGCAGGCATAAAACAATATAATTCCAGAGGGACCTTACAGGCTTGACATGCAAACCTCATGACGTTCAACAAGGTCAAGTGCAAGGTCCTGCATGTGGTTCAGGGCAATCCCTACAAGAGAGCTGGAGAGGGACTTTTTACAAGGGCACGTAGTAACAGAACAAGGGGGAATGGCTTAAAACTGAAAGATAAGAGGTTTAGATTAGATATAAGGAAGAAATTCTTTACTGTGAGGGTTGTGAGGCACTGGCACTTGTTGTCTAAAGAAGCTCCATCCCTGGAAGTGTTCAAGGCCAGGTTGGATGGGACTCTGAGCAACCTGATCTAGTGGAAGATGTCCCTGCCCATGGCAGGGTGGTTGGAACTAGGTGATCATTAAGGTCCCTTCCAACCTATAGAAACATTCTGTGTTTCTATGATCTCATATCAAAAAAAGCACGTCATTTTGCATGGCAAAACTCCCCATTGTACCACTCAGAATTCAGTAACTATTTCAGCAAAAGCTGAAAGCAGCACATTCTTCAGTCTGTAACAGCTTCAAAAAGCAGCTCACCATCTACGTGCCTTACTGTGGTGGCTTATAGTCACCATGGGCTTGGCAGTATCACGTAAGTTCACAACCCTTCAGTGTATTTATGCTTGCAGTTTGCTCATAAATATCCTCGTGCTTTTGCATGAAAACTAACATTAAGGACTCTGAGCTGGAAGCCTGAAGTACTTATTTCTCTATCAAACATAATCATCAGAATTAAGTCTGGCAAGGACACTCCTAAAGTAGACATGGCCTTGCATGGGGAAAAGTAATTCAAATTAATTTGGTGAAAGACCGATTTAACCATATTAGGGAGATCATATAAGCCCTTAAGGTCACCATTTTAAGGCAAAGGAAATAATCTGGTTTTTTTTTTTTTCCAAATTCCACTCTGAGTAACTTCATCCAGTCTGCTGGAAGTTCCCCTGCAGGTTCAACCACTGTTATTGCTATTAATGCAACATACAGGTACTTTCCCACTTTTCCCTCTGCTGTGGTATGCTCTAAGTCAGCTCCTTTATTACAACCTAGGCAGTGTGGAAAGGTGAGAAATAAATTCCTGTACAAAGTGGTGATACCAGATTCTCTTTGAAAGAAAGAGCTGTTACAGTGAACACATTTCTCTAAGTATTTTCTGAAGAGACATGCAGGTAAAAAATTAATCCCATGTCAAATCCAGGCCATCCTGTTCCTTTCCTGAGTCTGTTCTAACTCCAGTTAGGGCAGTGGAGCGTGGCCGACACAAAAGTGAGAAGAGGAAACAGTATTTCAGTACAGAGTCGCAACTCTTTGTATTAATCCCTTTGATCCCGTTCTCCCTCCTGCATGGGCAAGGTATTGTGCTGTCAATATGGCTCCAACAGGAGGCAGAAACTAATCTCAAGTCATTGAGCCACTTCAGCATATGAATGTGCCTAACAAATTTGAGGAGATGTCACCTTCAACCAAGGATAAAATCATGGGTAATTTCCTCAGTGCAGAGTAGTTTAGGAATTGGAGATGAGGAGCTGAAGAGCTGTACATGATTTCTGCTTTCTGTGCAGGCAGAAAGGCAGAATGGGCAGATTGACAGGTACTTTCTGTCTGAAACCACTCTGATTTGGGTGGAGCAAGCTTCACACAACTCCAGTTGGCAGTTTCACTCTGTCACTAGGCCAAGGGAGGTGAATTAAACTCGGTGGAGTTGCTACCATGAGATTTTAATCTCTGCCTTGATTATGGTTAACTCCTTAATGTCACACTGCCTACCAAACAATTTGTTACTCAACCATAAACATGGTTCTCTAATAGCTTACTGCCCCTCCTGCAAGCATGCGAGCAGGAACTTTTCTTCCCAAGTCAATGGCTAGACTTGGGTAGAAATGGCACCATCTCCTCACCCCAGGTCTAGCACAGAACTGTCTGGGGCAGAGACAGCAGCTGGAGAATACACCTGCTCCAAGAGAAAGGATGCATACAATAGAGATGGAGATCTCCGTCTTGATTCTTAAAGTGCTTTTAGAATAAAGATGGTGCCTGCCAGTGCCTGCCAGTGTTTGTTCACACTACATTACTGCCTTTGGGAGACCTGAAGCTGATTCTCCAAGCAACAGATAATCAAAATGGGGTTATAATATGGTTAAGCTTTTCAGTAACTGGACAGGAGCCAGAATGCATCTATGCAAGCTAAAATTGTATGGTTAGACATGATGAATGTTGTTCTTGCATTGGTTGGAAAGGAATCACTTAGGTAACTACTTTATCACTAACTCAGAGGGCATGATATGTTAAGTGATTTTGGTCATTATTCTAACATCTATAATTTTGCAACCTTTCAGTGTGCTTGTGCAGTTTACTCATAAATATTCTCCTCTCACTCTTTAATATTGGGCAGAAAGATGGAGATCTTGAAAAGACATAAGTGATGAATGGTGCATTGTCAGAATGAAGCACACATGTTCAGATCAGCAAACCTCTGTTCAGCTGCTTTCTATTCCTGAAGATTTTTAAATACCAGAAATGCCTAGTTTTGTAACAGGTTCCAACAGGTAGAGCAGTCATAAGGCCCAGGAAGCCAGAGGTTCAGCTGTCTCCCATAATACATGGCTGTAGCCCCTTCTCCTACATTGAGTCTTATGACTTCACATCGCACCGGTAAACAGAGGTAACACAGTTCTGCAGCACAGTGATGAAGATGCTCATGTGGCAGAGAAGGGAGAAAACCAGGGAACTGGATTATAGCCACTTCTGTTTATGAACCTGAACATAGGTACATAATTGTGACTGTATACCGGTTCTTACATGTGTAACCACCACTTTGAGAAAAGGCAGGTTATCCCAAGGTCTTTTCTCAGGTAAGCCATGCTAATGTCTGAGATCACAGCAGTGATCCCTTCCATCTCTGCTGTTTTACTTACCTTTTTCTTTCCCTCAATGTTTCCACCTCAGGAGGGAGCTTGAGTGTCACCTGGCAAGGGGATGCAGTGTTTAAACCATCTCCCCTGCTTGTCCTACGGCTACATGCCCATGCAAATAGTCACTCTCCCTCTGTTTTATGAGCCTCCTTTAAATACTGGAAGGCCACAACAAGGTCTTCCCACAGCCTTCTCTTCTCTAGGCTGAAAAACCCCAGCTCCCTCAGCCTTTCCTCACAGGAGAGGTGTTCCAGCCCTCTGATCACCTCCATTGCCCTCCCCTGGACCTGCTCCAACACGTCCATGTCTTTTTTATGCTAAACACTCCAGACCTGGTCACAGTACTCCAGGCAGGGTCTCACAAGGGCAAAGTAGAGCGGGAGAATCACCTCCCTCAACCTTCTAATCTTCTAGTCTCTCTTCTTTCAATGCAGCCCAAGATATGGTTGGCTTTCTGGGCTACGAGTGGGCATTGTTTGTTCACATCCAGCTTTTCGTCCACCAGAACCCCCAAGTCCTTCCCTACAGGGCCACTCCTGATGTGTTCTTCTCCCAGTCTGTACTCATGTATGTGATTGCCCCAGGTGCAGCACCTTGGAGTGGGACTTCAACGTTGAACTTCATGACGTTCACATAGGCCCACTTCTCAAGCTTGTTCAGGTCCCCCTGACTGGCATCCTTTCCTTCTGCTGTGTCAGATGCATCTCTCAGCTTACCTGCAAACTTCTGGAGGGTGCAGATAATCTTTAAGGTTCCTTCCAACCCAAACTAGTCTATGATTCTGTGATTTTTGCTTCTGTTGTTTCACCTTAGCAACACTGAACTTTTCTTCCTCTGATGGTCAGTGCAGACAGCACTCCTATTGAGCACAATGCCCTGCCAGCACCTAGTGCCATCTTGCTCATTAGCAGCACCAGTCTGACTACATCACTATTTGTGTGTTTGTACTTAGAGGTCACTCTCCCCATACATGCACATGCAGCATGTTCCGCATCAGCAAGTTTGAAAATTGAATCTTCCCTTCTCTAATCTGCCGAATAAAAGTGGATTGTTGAATGGCTTCATAACTTCCCCACCTCCAAGAGCTTAATAGCTCTAAGTGTGCCAACAGTGTCATTGTAATGTGACGTGAAAGAGGGAAACAATGCTCTCACCTGTTGAAAATGTGTGAACCTTGTAAACAATGCAGACACATGCCCACCAAGTGGCATATGATGACAGCTCTTGTCCAGTCCATTAAATGATTCACTGTCAACAACTTGAAACCAGAATTGAGAAACTGAGCTTTGGTTTCAATCTGAGGGTTTAGCACTTGTGAGGAGGATCCTACTCTGGAAAATGTGTCAGAGAATATATGGATGAGGAGATTTCTGTACTGTACTCTATCTAAATGGTTGATACATCACAGCTCTGTATGCGTGGTCTGTTTCTGAGCCAAATCACCCGAGGTTTTGCTGTGTGCTTGTGTGTGGACAACATGAGACCAAATTTAGACATATTACTCACTATATCTCTGTTTTCAGGTTTTAACCCTCTGGGAACTTTCAACCATCTTGCTCACCATGTTCACATCCAAAAAACCCTCAGGTCACAGGAGCTGCAACCTGGGCATGGACAACAAAAATAATTTGCTACCACAGGAGGCAGAGAAGCCAATGCTGTCACTACATTTTGTCCATCCATTCCTACATGGAGAAAGAAGTAATTTTGTTTGCATACAAGGAATCAATTCCATCCTATAGAACAATGAAATCTGAACTGTTTACCAAATTTATTTCTAAATTTCAAACTCATCATACCATTGTGTCTTCTACATTTCTTATTAAAATCTCAGTGTAAGCTGTTTTAGGCATATGCCCATGGAAAAAGGCTAAAACTTTCTATTAGAACAGGTGAATGTACTATTTAGAGCTTACAAGACATTTAAAATGCAGGTGGTCCTGATTTTGTGTAGGCGTGGTCTACATAAATTGTCCATCAAGGCAGGTTTCTCAAGGAATCTGAAGGGAACTGGGACCTCAATTGTCTTAAAAATTAATAAGAATGAAACATTTACAAATAATCTGTTTAAAAATCCACCTTTTCACTCTTATTTTCAAAGAAATCTTTTCTTCTGTTATGTTGAGTAATAAATTATGATCAGTTCCAAAATAAACAAATGAACAACAGACATACAAATGTCTATGAGACTGAACTTCAGCCTTAACCATGTGAGATGCTGTGCCCTCGTTTCAAATTCTTGAGCCAACATTCCTTCTTTTTAATGCCAAAAGGGACATGAGACAGTTCAATAATGACTGACTACTGGAAACTTCTAAGAATTTTACCAGATTTTCAATTAAATTTTTTAAATACTGGGGATGCGGGTCTTAAAAACTCTCTAAGACCATTAGGCCATCTGCACTAATGCTTACATTTCTTCCTTCCAATAACAGGACACCTTTATAGCTAAAAGGTTTAACCAGCCCTCTCCACTGAGGAAACGACCTGAGTGCAGATGCTTATACTTTGCCTGATGATCCCTGTCAGAGATTGCAGCCTCCTTACTGCAAAAAATAAGTCTCTAGAAGTGAACTAAAAACAGGTCAAGGTAGCCACTAGTAACAGAGAAAGCTAAGGTTAGCTTTTCAAGTCAAACAACCAAGAAAAATATAACTTCAGAAATCAACCAGCCACTGCATCAAATCTAAGTTGTGGTTCTCAATAGAGTTTTACATGGGATAACTCACCAACCAATTTTAAAGTTGTTATAGCCTACCATAATAAATTATTATTTGTCTTATAACTTCTTACTTGCAAAATACTGTTAGAAGAATGAAGTCCTCCAGCTGCTCTCATGGTTTGAAAAAGCAAATGAAGATTTAAAAAAACCTGAGCAAAATACCCAAAGCAGATCACTGATATCTCAATATTTACTTTAGAAGCACCTATTTTGGCTGTTGTATTCAATCTAGAAAGCAGACTGCCTCTTCCAGAGCAGTTTCAAAAGGATAAGATCCTTGAGATTCTTGTGTGGTATTTTTACGACAGCCATTGGAAGTCCTAACACTTTTCTGCCTGGAAGATAAACTTGCCTGGTACAAGAGGATTAATAAATATGAATCCTATATGTCTTCTGATTAAGACTCACACCCATCCACAACTAATTATTGTTTACTTGGATTTGTTTAGGATAAACTTCAAAGAACTCCAGGGCATGATAAGCTGCAGCTGAACTTGTGACAATTTTCCTGGTGAAAAGTGCTCCTAAAGACTATCTTTTGACTATTTTGTGCCATAAAAGAAAAACCTGCAGCAAGGGGAATAGGTCTGTAGATACTGTATTATGGCTGCAGAAGATTTTCTTGTAAGCCTGTTTAATAACAACTTTGCACCTGAAGATTGTTTATACTGATATTCTGTGGTACCAGTGCCAGTAAGTACTGGTAGCCTTTCTGAATGCTGCAGTTAATTCTTTCTCTTGTCCGCTACTTACTGTAATACACAGGGCAGGAGAAACTGAGGGAGTTTTTGATTTGGGGGCCTTTTTTTGGGTGAATGGAAAACTCTGTCCATATGACTGGTTAAACTGAATGGGCCATACAGAAATATTTACATACTAACCCACAGGAGTTAGCACTGCTGTGCTTCCTGGCAGCCTGGTTGAAGTAAGTTTCCTCTGCCCATCTGCTGGGGAGCACTGTAGAGATGGCTTTGCTGGAGTCCAGCAATGTCACCAGCTCTCAAGGATACAAGACTAGAGATTCAAGTAGGGAGGCTTCAGTTCTTTGCTTTACACCCCATTGAGCTAACTTTTACATCTTTTAGAGAAAAGATTCATTCTCGTTTTATGGCTTATGACTTTAGGTAACACAGGACAGGTTTTCCCAGTGAAGCCACTGAAACCAAATCTTTTCAGTTCTTGCTCTGTTTTACGGGCCTTCTGTGCCCGAGGTCTGCTGGAGGCTAACGACTGAGCCCCTTTGCTGCAGAACAAGTAGAGGGTCATCCCTTCTTCCTGGCTATCCTTGGTCCTCAGAGGGTCACCCTCACCTTGTTTCAGTAGAGGAGATCCTTGGCCTTTGCAGGCTTCTCTGGGTCAAGAGGTCTCAGCAAAGTGTTGGGTCATAAGGCTGGGATCTGTATGCGAGCTCAGTCTCAAGCTGACTGCAGCTTAGCAGTATGGATAGAGCTGTGAAGCCTGAGCAGCATTTTCTTCCCACCTTAAGATGATCCACGGATTAGAAGAAATGAAGAGGGGTTGCTTGGGGTTTGTTGTTTTTTTTTTTTTTCTCCTTTTAATTCTTCAGAAGAGTAAGGATTTAAATAGTTGAAAAAGTGATCTCACTCTTCTGACATGTAAACTACAAAGGCTGAATTTGGCAGTATTGACAAATTGCAGTATCTCCGCATCAAAGAACTTTTCTTAGAATGATAGAACCCCAAAACCAAATCCAGATCGGTTGTACTTGACATATGACTTAGAATATTAATATAGACCAATGGCCTTGGTTTTGCTTAGTTAGTTTGGGTTATCTCTTATGTGAACTGATAAAGCCAGAAGATCCTGAGCTCTTGTAGATACCTTACATGCCCAGTTGAAAATATCTTGACCATTTGTATGCTGTTGTATCTTTATTTGTCCCCAGAGCGTGATGGATTTTTCCTTTGAAACCAGAAAAAGCATTAATGGAGAATGAGCTGCACATGTGGGCTACAGAGAATTGCTTTATATTGTCACTTTATAGGAGTATTTCTAAAGGAGGTTCTGTGGGATTTTGAAGGAAGCAGATAAAGAATTAGGAGTAGTTAGAAAAAAAAAATCACATCCACATACTCCTAAAGAAGGGCTTGCCAAAGACCTCAATGAAAACATGGTTGGGCCCAGCTAGAGAAGCTCTCAGAGACACCCTTCATATTGCAAGGGCAGGGTTCTCTTCTGAGTCCAGAGACAGCACAAAAAGTGATTCTCAGCTACTTTTTTCCTTCACAGCTCTTCTGTTAACGTCACAATTGCAAAAACATTTTCTAATTCATGTCACTTAATCAACAAAGCTAATTAATGTGAGTCAGAGGAAATTAAAGACTTGGTGGAAAAAAGTTTGAAATATCCCAACTGACTCTGTCTGAAACGAGGTAGGGAGCACTAACACAAGTCATTCTTCAGGCAGTTCAGTGAGGTATAACCTGTGGAAGTAGGCGATAAAAACTAACAAAGGGAGTAATAAGAAATTTAATTGAAAGGAAATCCTTCTCTGTGGCTTTGAAAGACTGTCACAGCCACTGCCTGCTTCTGGAAAAGCAAGAGCTCTAATCACATCTCATTTTTATGATGCAAAATTGATCTTTCTAACACTGGCAAATGAGAAGGCTTGAGAATCAGACAGTTTCTGATATGAACAGAAATCCTGATGGTTCAAGCAAGGTCAGCTTAGAACAGGGATTTCTAAATATCTGGACTCAGATTCAGTCAAGGCTGATTTTTGTCTAAAAAGGTACAACAAAATTAGTGGTTTGAGATATAGCCCAATTGTTACCTCGTGTAAAGGACAAGTTTTTAGTTGGTTACTTCTACATTCCTACCTGGAGTCTCTCTGATGAAGAGGTTTGCCAGATCTCACATACAACCTAAACCAAATGTATCACTATTTACACAGCCTCTCATTAGTAAAATTACAGATTTACACACATCTTCACTCAAAAACTGTATTCCATGGGTTTGTTTGCTTGTTTATTTATGAGACTTACCAAGTTGTATAATTGAGACAGGCCCACAATTCATTATTTCCTGTTTTATTAACAGGGAATAGGAAGATTTGCATAATGCTAACTATGGAATATTAAACTCTCATAAATCTGTTCAAAGTTAAAAGAAAAACCAATTAAAAGAATTAAGTCTGCATATATTTCTAAAATTGGTACTAAATTTCAGCACCTCTGGCTGTTAAGCCAGGGGATTTTTCCTGTGAACAGACTGCTGTTTGTTGAACAGGCTAGTCCCTGACCTGGACAACGACAATGGTAGTGTTTTCCTGTCTTTGTACAAGATTTATTAGATTTCCTTGTTTAGTGCTTTCTGCAAGCCAAACCCTGCTGAGCCTGAACAACACCCTCATGATTCATCATCCCCCTGTGCAACAGCAATGTGTTGCTCAGTTACCAGAACAAACCAACCTCTGCCGTGCGGCAGCTTCCAAGACAGCCAAGATAATCACTGCTGTGCCATAAACTGGGAGGGGAATGACAGTGCTGGCATGGCTAATGCCACAATGATGGTTATTCTGGTGTCCTTGGGACACTGAAGTAAAAGAAGTATCAGCACCACTGCTGCTGATCGCAGAGGGGTAGGCTTCAACCTCTCTAACCTATAAAGCTTGAACTTTTAACAAGGTTTGGAAAAAAAAAAAAGGTTGTTGGTTTCTGTTAGAACATATACAACTCCCAAACAGTTTGCAGGCTGCTCAGAATGAGACCGAAAAGTTGTAATTTGAAAATATTGTTAGTATTTTGATATGCTTTGAATGAAATTATTTTGTGCTGTCACAATTGTTCTCTCTCTAAAACATGGGAAAGGGCAAAAAGGGCAGTATTGCTTCACCTTCTTCAATCACCACAGTGTCTGATGTAAGCAAATTAGGATGTGAGGACACAGAGTACTAAGAGGAAGGAAAGCAACTTCTTCGTTTCTTTTCAGGTCAGGGTGTTGGTAGTGTTGCCTTGGGTGTTGCATTTGAGGAGTGGCTGTGTTGCCATCCTGAGGAACAACAGACTCAGATTGTTTGCTAGCTTTAGAAATCAGTAACAGTTAAATTCAAAAGCATGCACATTTCAGTGTACCTTTCAAACATTCATTCTTTTTACAACTCTACAAGAGGTTGTTATCCCTATTTCAAATAGAAACAGATGTTCTGAGGATGTAAGTGGCACTAGGGGATTACAGTATGCTGTTCCTGCACTCACTGTATTACTGGATGTCCTTTTCTGTTCATCCCTCATATCCATATGTGTAGGCAAAATTGAGGTTCCTATCCAGTAAAACAGCTAAGATCAACCCTGTGTTGGTCCCCTTTCCTTCTAAACCGTCACCACAACAAACTGCTGAAAGATGAGGATTTTCCTGAAGCAAACTATAACATTGAAACCCCAGTTTGTACATGCAGCTCACCAAACTCTTTCCCTGCACTACATCCACATGGATCACTAAGCTGCAGCAGTAACAAGATGCAACTGAAAAATAACATGAAGAGCAATCCCTTGCAGCACCTGAAATACTGGCTTTTCACATCAGAATTAGCTGCCATTTCAAACTCTTCTTGAGCTGCTTCCTCACTGACATGTTTTTCTTAAAAAAGACTGCCAAGTATGGCCTCCTCAACAGCACTTGCTCCGTCTATAGTTCACTTATGACCTGACCAGTCACAGTCTGTCTGCACTTCCTGGAGGGGAAAAAAAAAAAAGAAGGAAGGAAGGAAAGAGGGAAGGGAAGGGAAGGGAAGGGAAGGGAAGGGAAGGGAAGGGAAGGGAAGGGAAGGGAAGGGAAGGGAAGGGAAGGGAAGGGAAGGGAAGGGAAGGGAAGGGAAGGGAAGGGAAGGGAAGGGAAGGGAAGGGAAGGGACTCCTGGTCCTTTTTATCATTTCTATGTGCTTCAGGGTTTTCTTTACTTGGATACTTAAGGAAAGTCGTCTTTGGGAAGGACAAGTTGTCCTGAGTTTCTGCTATCAGAAGCCTTCAATTGTAATCAGAGAAGAGTGGATAAAATGTGGGTTAATATTAACTCGTTGAACTGGAATGCAGACTCTTGTCTAGAGCATGTGCATTTGTCCTTTGCTCCCAAATCCTCCTTGATTGATGGTTGAAAGATTTCCAGTTAGTGCAGCTGCTGATCACTCAGTCAACTTTTTAGTCCAGGGTAGTTTGAAAAAGCTTTAACATTAATAAATCCTGAAGAGCAATGAGCAAAAACCTTGTCTTTTATGTGAGGCACATCTCCTTGTTTGTGCTGCTATGGATGCTCTTACTAAATCAGTAGCATTTCAACATAAATCATTTGCTAATTATACAATTAATCGTCTTCCCTTTGCTTGTAATCCATCTTGTACTACACAGGGAGCAAAGGAAATGTCATGGACGCCACCCTGGACTGAAGAAGAAGCCAATACTTTACAACACATTATCTTCAGCAATAACAACCACGTTGGTCATAAACTGGTCATGTTGCAGCACCTCCCATTCTGAAGAAACAGGCAGACTCAGAAATCAGCTTGATCTCTGGATCCATCTGGGTGTCCCCCAACAGCCTTATCCCAAGATTTTTCCTCATATAGACCTAAGGAGATTGATGTGCCAGGTGCTTGAGCCTAGAGGCAAGCAGCACAGCCAGTGTTGGGTCTGTCTGAACACAGCTTTGCTTTAAGGCAATGTCTGACCTAGCCAAAGAGGCTGAAGCCCCAATGACAGAACCTCAGGTTTGGTACTCAGTCTTCAAATGGATAGAATATTCACAATGCCCTCCAGAATGGACATTTCTCCTACCTTCTCATTTCATTACATTTAACTGCAAGAACATTTCTCTTTTCCACATTTATTTGCATTTCTTTTTCCCTGTATGGAAGATTCTTAATGAAAAGTAAGTCTTGGTTATTCATCAGAATCAAAACTTTCATAAAACTCATCCCTAAAAATTCAATTTATTGACAGTAGTCGATGAAAAAATTCCTTTTCTACAATTTATGTTTTAATATTTTTATATTTCCACTTGTTGTGAGATAGATCTGAAAAAATCTACAGGAAAAGTTATTTAGAAACATAAACTAAGGATTTACTAAAGTTATTTTCATAAGCCTTTTTGTTTGGGTAAGATTAAAAATTTCATCTCATTAAGCACTACTTTTGTTTGTTCCATAAGAATAAAAATATCAAAATTAAGTGCCTAAGACTGCAAATGAAGTGTTAAGTCTTACTTTGTCCAAATCTGCTTTTTTTTTCAGTGGGAAAGTTTCTATATGAATTTTTTTTTTTTATTTTCAGTTTTAATGGCCACACAGACTCTTATCAGCTGGAAAAACAAACAAGAAAACTGCAATGTCTAGAAATACGCTGGTAAAGGGTTCAGTATAAGCCCATAAATCTCTAATTATTTAAATTATATTTGTTGCTAATAATATGTTCTGCTAGTCACAAATGATGGAACATAGACTATTAAAGTTTAAAGGAAACTCTTTATTACACAGATGAAGAGAAAAACATCCTTTTAACATCCTATTGGATGTATTAAATTATTATCATTATGATGGGCAAAGTTGTTGCTTAAAATGACCCTCAAGAGGTTATGGTCTTTCCTTAATTTAAACCCACATGAAAAGAATGAATGCTGTGGAGTTGTGAAATCCTCCTCTTTCTGCTAGTGAGTCAGGAGGAGGAGGGAACATCACAGGACAATCTGTGTATTGGGTAAGTGATTTTTCCTTCACAGTTTCAACCTACTGACGAAGTAACATAACCCATGAGGGGAGGACTACCTATTCAGGTGTGGTAAAAGAGTGCTTTTTTAGCAGTTTGCCTACACATTTCTTCATCATTAAAACAGGTGCTGCTGGCCATCGTCACAAGTTGAATATCCTGGTTCCTTCTCTGCCATTTGTCATTTAGAGCAGGTTACTGGTCATGTAAAACCACCAGGAAATTTCCGTTGACAAACTTTTGGAGATGAAACTGTAGGGCTTACATATTCTGAATTTGAATCAGAAGTTGCCAACATTTGAAAAATATGTGTATAAACCTTCAGTGGTTTATGAAAGCTATGCAACTGTTTGCAAAACTTAAGTGAAAAAATATTTTAAAATATGATTAGTTGTGCCATTTTGATTCCACCTTTCAAAAGATCATGAGATTACTGAACAACATTGGTTTCTTGGTGCAGTATCTGGGTCATCTAGGATGAGGTAGGGGTAAATACAGGAGTTCTATGGAGAAGACACTATCTCACATCTAGATGCAGTTAGGGAAATAAACCAGTGAAAGATAATCCCTTTCTGACATGTCTAGCCTATCATTTCACCTTAGACAAGTCACAGTTGGCTGATAATAGAAATGACATCTAGACTGAAGTATTGCAGAGTTTTTCCATTGCCTTGCTGCCTTGCTTTCTTGTCTCAGTTTCACCTTTCCTTCTATTCCCACCACATCTCCATTCCACTGGCTCTCCATTTTTCTTTTGGCTTTAAAGACACTATCAGTGAGTCTACAAGAGAAAATTAATTAGATGACAAAGCTGAGAAGGTGCTGGTTGTGGCATAAAGTAATTTCTCCAGTTTGACACCTGCTACTGTTCCGCACAGAGTCATCCTTCCTGGCCTCCTCCCCCTGTTTGCAGGATGTTTGCAATCCCTGTTGGGAAGGGTACAATGGTTAATTGGAAATTAGGGCAAGAGGGCGGAGGCTCCTAAAACATAATTATAAAGCACCATGCTATGTCCCAGCACTGCCATGGGAAAGCAGCTTGTAAATTTAATTTCGGTGCTATAATGGCTTCTCTGCCAACTGTCTCACTGCCCTTAAGCAATTGCAGAGGAGCTGCTCCCCAGCACCAAGTGCTGGATGACTGTGCCTCCTGTCTCTTTGCCAAGGAGGTTTGGAGCAGCCCAGCCCAAGCCTGAGGGGCATTTTCTGCCCAAGAACTGATACTGAATGTCTCATCACCAGCGTTTCAGCACAGGGTTTTCTGCTGATTCAGCTCCTTAGGACTGCACAGTGTATTTCTTAATCTGTTGTGACAGTAGAAATACACTGGCTGCCCTAAAGCTGGAACACAGCCTTTCTGTTGCCCAGATCAAGTGTTTCATGCTGAGCTTGTTTTCATGTGAGTAGCTGTTCTAGATGCCTGCTATTTGCATCTATACAGTATTTTGTCAGTCCCAAAGCCTGATGAGAATTGCCATTTGAGGGGTATTAATTCATATCTTTTTGCCTGCAAGAGGTGGACTATAACCCTACTAAAGCTCACCATGGGGGAAGAAGGAAGCATAGTGATAAAGCTCTGTGAGACAGATACAAGCACCTTTTTGAACGGCCCCTGCATGTTAGTTCATTCTATTTTTTTATTGGCTAGTCAGCCTACATCTTTATTCTATTAACAGACAAAATGGAGCTCCCTAACACAAGGAAACTAAAGCATGTGTAGAGCTGTAGCGAGGCACAGATCACACTTTTAGTGGCAGGAGTGTAAGGCAGAGGCAGTGTATCATTTGACATTCCTCTGTCTTCAAAACATTTTTCACAGGCTGTCAACAAGTATTTATTTGACTTGCAGGGACTCTCAAAACCAGACAAGTAAGTGAGGAGGAGCCCACGTACAAGCCCAGTCATCTGCAGCTTGGCTTAGACTTCTGTGATCTCTCATCTGATAACCTTCAAAGCCGGGCCTTTCTTGGCATTTCACTTGCTGTTTGTATAGCATTGCTTGAAAGAAAGAATCTCTTTGGTTCACATTAGATTTACATTAGCTATACTACTGTTTTTAATAGCAAAGCTACTGTATTTACAGTGGCAGAATCAGACCATTTCTGGAGCAAATAGATTACTCACTGAAAAGCAAATCAAATCCCAGCTTGACTTTAAACTCTCAGATTTGTCATTTGTGAATATTTTCATGCACTGTAAAATAAAAATTAAACAAGTAAAATGTCATACCTGCATACTTAGGAGGAAAATTTAAATTTTTCACTTCAAAATTTTATAATTCTAAAATATGAAAAAAATACACTGGGAAAAGGAAGTTGAAATAAGTGTTTTGTTTTGGGCTGATGTTCATGAGAGTGAGCCAAATAAAAAGAAACCCAAAATGTCCTAAAGAATCATTTAGGCAAACTTAAAATTAAAGTTCTGATTTTTTTTTCCACAGTAAGATACAAATAAACACAGATCAGACTGAAGGTGTTTTGATTACATAAGGCTGATGAATAGCAAGACCCATTTCCAATATTAATCCAAACCAGCACCCCATGTGTAGCGACGTTTGCTACATTAGAACTAAGCATCCTTTTCCAAAACATATACTGTATATGATCTGCGTAATATTCTGTGTAAACGAATATTATATCTAGGAGATGATGATACACTATGATGCCTGAAGCCATCTTTCCTCCTTGGATCTATTTTTGTTTGTTTGCTTTATGTTAGCTACAATCCTGTTGCAGGTTCCACAGCAATCTTTGAGTTGCATTGCTACGAGGAGGTGGAAATGTATGTGGAGAAGAAATCCTCCCACTTTCTTTGAACCTTTAGAGGACTAATTCCTGCAAGCACCATCGTTCCCAAGTGCCCTCTGGAGCTTGGGAGGTGAAGGCAGAACATGTCATTTCCAGTCCACCACTGCAGAAAGTTTTTAATCAAACAGCTCTTGTGCCCTTATTTGTCTCCTGTAGACGTGGAGGTGGAGAACCGAAATTTGCTTTAACCTAGTTCTTCAAAATTTCTTTTTCTTTTTTAATGCTCCCTCATGCTGGCCTAGATGCTCTTTAAGCATGCAGTGCCAGAGAGTTGAGCAGGGCTCCCCTGCAGCCTGCTCACACAGATAGGATGAGGAGTGCTCCCCATCTGGCTGTTGCATGGCCAGCTCAAAATAATTGTTCAGGAGAAAGGAGGGACTTGAAGGATGCCCAATACACCACTGGTGCTGACAGTAATTATCTGGAATGGTAGTCATGGTGATTCCTTAAGATTCTTAAGATTTGTAGCATACAGATTTTTAATATAGCTGTATAATTTCTAACACTTTAAAATAGCAGTTAACAGTTACTAACCCCCCCTTCTCACGCTTTGTGTCAAATTCTCAAAATACTTCAAATCTTATTTAATGTTCTTTTCAAAGAAAAGAATTTTATTAAGTACATCTTGTTTGGGACATGTAGCTAGAAGGACATAATATCATTGTAGTCAAAGCAGAAGGCCCAGAAACCTTGAGGAAGCTTCAAAGAAGGCATGTGATACTGAAGATGATGATGATGAAGAAGGAAGGGGTCTTGAGACCTCTGACTCAATTCTGGGGAGGCATGTCAAGGGACAGACCTGAGGGAGGTTCTGGGGGGACAATTGTCGGATTGGATGCATCCATTAGATACAATAACTAATTAGTGTTACAAAATTGTAGGAGTCCTATGCTGTGATGTGCATTCATTGCACCTTAAAGTGCTTTAATTAAAAATGCTTGCTATTTTATCTATAGTAATATTGTCTCAAAAGTTCTATTCTTCCATTTTAGGCATCAGTGGGAAATGAGGCAGCAGCCAGGACAGTAGCACAGATTTGAAAGGCAGCGTGCTACTTGGGGAAGGATGGTTTGAAAGGGATGAAGCAGATGAAATGCAGTTTTTTGCAGTTGAAACAAGAAGTTGTGTTGGAGGAAAGCTCAGAGGCAACAGTGCTGCCCCTGGGTATTGCCATAGGCAGTGTTAGAAGAAGAGGTACTCATTATCTGGCCAGTGATACATGTTGGATGGAAATCAGAGGCTAATTCTCAGATGATATTTCAAATCAGCCTCCTATAGCAGATGGATGGCAAAGCAGAGTTGGAGTAAGATAATGAACAAGACAATAATCCATTTTCTCTGATAGTCAGAGACAGTACTTGGTGACTCAGGAGATCCTCACCTGTGCTGTGGCTCAGGGTAAACTGTAAAATTTCAGCTCTTTGTACTCATCCTCCTGTTATTAATCCAAAGAGCTTGGTGTCAAAGCATCAGTCCTAACAATTATGAAGATAAATAGGTGCATCTGTTCCCTTCCTTATTCTGTATATTATTCATGAGAGTATCTTAAAGAAAGTCCTAAAACTTGACACAGTGAATTTTTGATTTACAAAACTCTTGGGCCATCCACTGTGAGTTTCCAGATCTCTAACCTTCCTCTGCCCCCACACAAAAACATCTCAGGTGAATGAAATGGCAGTTTCAACTTGCTAGTAACTTATTTGGGACTGTAGGTTAAAACAGAGGGAAACTTTCTGCTTGGGTGGACAACTGTCCTGCCATAAACACACTAGACATATCATACAAGGGCCAAATGAGTTCTTCAGGCCTCCTCCCTAAAACTTCCTTCCCTGGGCACTGTAGGAGACAGAGGTGATGGGCAGTTCCTTCTTCTGTGTACTGAAGGATTCAGAAACCAGTGCCCAGATTTGTTAATGTTAGTGAAAAACTGCAAGACAACAGTGAGTACACACTCACACAGAGGAGGGGATGCAAAGGCAATTTGACTGCTAATCATCCCAACCTATTTTATTGTCAGGACTGCAAGTAGATTTTGGGACACCATTTTTGCACTGGTCTGGGTTTTTCTCACAAGCATCCGTTCTTGTTTCTTTCTTATTTTGAGGGTTAATTCTAAAACAGCCTGAGAAAATCTTCCATTCTTCTGATTTTCCTAATGTCTGCAAGATATTATTACTTCAAATCCTTTTATTTAAGAAGCAGAGAGGGAAGGCTAAGGAATATAAGCCTAGTTGTATTAATCTTTTTTATAAACTTCAGATATGAGCATGGCAAGCGTGAGTGTTCTTGTCAGGACAGGGTGTGGTAAAATTAGGACAGCTCACCAAAAAAAGCAGTAATCTTTTACAGAAGAAGTGCAGTGAGAAGAATTGCATACGGGAGGAAAGAAGAATGAAAAACTAGAAAAAACAGTGCAGCCTCAAATGTGATATACACAACTTTGGTTCATCCTCACTCACACTGAGGTCAGTGATAGACTAAATGGTGATACAAAGTATATGTATATGTCTTTATGTAATATTTTTCCCTCACTCTTTTTCTTGTTTGCGCTTTACTTATTTGTTCAATGCTATGCTAAAGGCAAGGTTCTAGGGCAGTAGTTACTTTCTAAGAAATGGGGAGCTGGACACGTAAGCCAGGTCTACATTCAGTAGTATTTGAGGGAATGTGCTTCTTCTGGGTTTACACCTACCTGTGGAAAAATCCTATAGGCAACATCTGCCTCTCTGTTTGATCTGCATTTGAACAATCAAGGGCTATTTGAAGTGCTCTGTGACGTGCTCTCCATGGATATCTAATATAATTTCTTTTCAGTATGATACAATCATTAGAGTAGGTTTTCACAAAACTGTTTTTACAGGAAAACAGATGGCTTGGGCAAACAGTGGCACAAATAAAAGGATGTATCATAAAAGCTATCCAAGAGAGTACATTTTGATCTGCTCTCATCACATTTATCTTAAATAGTAAAACAGTTTTGAAAGTTTTTCCTGTAAATTTTCCTCACACGCAACAGTTAGATGCAAAATTCTATGATGCATCCAGATTTTCGCGCTGATCATGAAAAATGAAAAGCCAAATTGAAAAAAAATTGCTGCATCAGTGCATATACAGGAAATCTGTGGAACTAACCGATGTGTGCAGATGGGCATATGAGCAGTATTTTGACAGTATGGAAAAAGATAAAGGAAGAACCACCTGACTGTCTCTCTTTCCCCATTATTATCTATATAGCAGTCTTTTGATTCTCAGGTTTGATTTCCAATATGACCCAGAAGTAACTCTTTGGCTGTTCAGATCACAGTCCTTCTAGCAATACAGTTTGATTCCTGTCTTCTGACAGGGTGTGCAAATTGGCCAGTCTTGTTTGCCCTTTCTGAGAATGGAATTTCATTCTTTTCTTAAATCTTCTCATCTTCAGTGCACACATAGATCCACTGGATGTAGAAATGTGCAAGGAAGTGTTCCCAGAAATTGAATTATAAGAAGTAATAACTGTCTCACAACTGAGATGTGTTAAAAAGAAAGATGAATCTTTTTACTGCAACCATGTTGTGTGATACAAATATGACTCAGACTCTGCTAATCTTATGTACATTGAATTGTCCAGTAATGATGCTCTGTTGTAATGCTTGTTTCTTACCTTATACATACCAGTGTTCTACTCCAGAAGTAAGCAGAGCTGCTTATTGGAGCATCCCATAGATTGATTCTGAACACATAATGAAGGATGAAATGTCAGCTTCAAGAAAATTGATAAATGTTTTTCTAGTGATGTAAATGAGGTCAAAACTTTGCTCTTGTTATTAGTTCATACAATAAAATATGCACAATTTAAATATAGTTGCAAACTAGCTTGCATTTGAATTAATGATGAAGCAGGCTGTATATTAAGACCAAATGCGGGTGCCTGAGAAATGTAAAGTGAAAACAGACATATTTGCAGACGAAATGGAAGAAAATCCAAGATGCACACGTTACACAAGCTCTGGCAGAACTGCCGGAAATTAAAGGGAATAGATTAACCTACCAGCAGGAAGTTTTCACTTTTTCTTTTGTTTCAGTGTGTATCTGTAGGGCTGCTTGACACTCCACTTCTCAGCACAATTTTTCCTTTGCTTTTCAGTAGTATAGTTGAATTAGATACAACGTGTTTATTGGAGGATGTTTCCCTAATTTTTTATTTGATAGGAACAGAAACAATGCCTTTGGCAGTCATCTTTATTTCTGTTGTTGTAGCAAACCTAATGTTCCCAAAAGCTTCAGACATCTGTTCCTCCCTGCTTATTCTTTAGCATTGCCGTTGGGCACAATGCAACTTTAAGTCTTTCATTGTGCTGCTCTTAGTGTTTAAGTGCTCTGTTCCCTTAAAGGCAAGGCTTGGAGCAAGAACACTGCCAAATGGAGATCCAGAACTAAGGGGATATCTTCTCTTCCTCTAAATTCTCATTTGCTTGAAAATCCAAGCTTTCTGATTGTGAATTTGCTCAAATTAATTTAACAATTTTGTTAGTTAATATTGTCCTTGACCTTAAATTGTGGACTAATTTAACAGTTTAGCTGATAACCTAGCAGTTGACAGTGTAGCTAGGTAATAATCCAATCAATTGAGTCACATCCTTGGCTCCTGAATTCAGCTTCCTTTCCTGTCAGAACTAATTGTATTTTGCATGCTGTTTTTGCCATGCACCCCTGTTGCAGCAGTCCCAGGAGACAGTACTGGCATCTGTAAAACAGTTCTGTACTTCTTCTCACTGTTTTTCTGCTGCAGGGTTTAGGATGTGGCTTTCTAGGAACCTGTAGTGAACTGGTCTTACATGACTGGAGGCAAACTACCCTAAAGGCAGGCACTTGAGCCCTAGTGCCTGTGATGCTTCTGCTTGTTAGAGACCCACCTGCCTGCCTGGTTTTTCAAGGGAAAGCCTTTCCCAGGGAGGGCCTGAGGCAGGGAGCGGGGCCCCTGCTGCATTGCTGGGTCAGCAAAGTTGCTTTACTCCTTCTCTCTTCCAGGAAGGGGAAAGTGGCAGTGAGGAATGGGATCTGGGGCTGTTCCTGCAGAACCACCGCCACCAGCCCTGACACTGCTCAGACACCCTTATGGAGGAGGAGGAGCAAGAGGAGGAGAAGGCAAAGCTGCTGAGAGCAGCAATGGCAAGGAGGAAGGAAGGGGGATAATCACTCGAGATTTTGTTTGCTTTTTAATTATGCCCTGCTCTCTCATCAAGGTTGGAGTCACACTCCTCAGCCTTGCTTTGTGCACCTTTCCCCACCTCCAGATGTTTTTCAGTGTCCAGCTAATGTTAAAGAAGTTGTAAATACAAATGGTGGTTGCTTAAGTTCCCTTTTGTTTCCTCAGGGGATTGACACACCTGTTGGAGCAAAAACATGAAGCAGGATTGTTCTGGCTTCCTATTCAGTGAACACTAAGTGCGTTAGCATCCACGCCAAAATGAGCTGTAGCACATACAGCACAGAATCATGTATATGTTTACTTGACACCATGAAGCCCATAAACGAACAGAGCAAGCCCACTGTTCTCATGCACGTGGTAGACAAGGCCTCAGGAGACTGCCAGAATAGGACTGAAGAGTAACACAAACTATTGTGATGTGCAAGTTACTCTCCCCTCTCAAAATCAAGTCAGCACACCCAGGTGCTCCAATGTGAGAAGAGGAGGCTTTGGAGGCTTCCACACTTCTCCAATCTCAGTAGAGAACAAAAGTTAAGACTCATCTTTGAAACAATACATAGATACCATCATTTATTAGGTGTAATAAGCATAATGAAAATACTTATGATTTTTTTTGCCTGAATGGATAATATTACACAAAGATTTTCAAGTCATTTTATACAAACTGTGTTCTTAACTCTATT
Organism: Campylorhamphus procurvoides; assembly: GCA_013396655.1. Classification (NCBI taxonomy): domain Eukaryota; kingdom Metazoa; phylum Chordata; class Aves; order Passeriformes; family Dendrocolaptidae; genus Campylorhamphus; species Campylorhamphus procurvoides. The sequence continues at coordinate 409,546 of WBMV01000322.1, forward strand.
CCATTTTGATTTCCTTCCATCTAGGAAATATTTTCTTAAAGTATTTACAAGTTCTTTTCTAACTGTTCCTTGTTGCATATACTTTCCCCATAGGTCTGATGCATCTTTCACGCTTATTGATCAAAGTTAGAAGACACTCCATAAAAGTGAATGGAGTTAACTGCTTAGAAAACAAACAAACAAACAAAACCCTCAAAACAACCCAGGTGAAGCCCTGTGCCTTTAGTAATTTTAGCCATTGAAAGGTTTGTACTAAAACAATTTCTACCTCTTATTCGTTAGAGTAAAGAACACTTGGCAGGGCACTTTTCATAAAGTATACATGATTACAAAAATTGCCAATGTATTACAAGCTAATAAACATCCATAGCTAAGGATGTAGATAAGACCTCTTTTCCACATAAAAAGTTCTCTTTTTTTTTCCTTTTTTTTTTCTTTTTTTTTTCACTTAAGAGAATAAATGGAACTTTATAAAGTTAGGTTTAACAAGCCAGAAACCAGCAGAGTCTTGAGTATACTTCATTGCTTGCAATATATCAAGGCTTAAGGCACTGTGGAGTATAAGATGCTGAAAAGTGATTTATGACATGATTTTCTCAATGAGAGCTTTAGTATGAGATTATAAAGAGTATTTATGCATTTTACAGTTACATATGACAATATACACTTTCCACTTAAAATACTTAAGAATAACAAATGAATGAAGAAGGGGCCTATTAACAACTGTTTGATACTTACACTGCTTCAGCTCAGCTTCTGAGGTGTAGGGGAATCATACCTGACCTTTCTACATTGGATAAAAAAGCTGGACCATATAACAGAGCATTTTGATACAGCAGAAAAAACTGTCAGACACCCAAGAAGAAAAACACACCAGGAGCTTTATAAAACCAGCTCTGTAGGTTGCAGGGGTGGCTTGAAATCCTCTCTGCTTCTGCTCACTCTGTAGTGGCACCAGCAATGGCACACCAGGGTTTTTAAGGGTTTACTTAAAAGGGTCCTTGCCTATCCTTACAAATATTTAGAAAGAAATACATTCCACATGGATGACTAAAAGTCAAGATGCTGGCTTTGGTAGGTGGCTTTAATCCTTTTTATTGATAAAATCTTTATGGCTTAAGTGAATGACTGAAAAATGGAACCAAAGCTATGAAGTGCTGGCTGACTAATTTACTACATTGGTAGTCAGCAGTAGTCAGTTTTACTTCTTGAAAAATGTGCAAAATCTTCAGTTTAAAGATGATATGTACAAAATGGAATTTTTGTGAGTTGCTTTCCTTCAGGAAGGTGATACATGTTGTTTTGTTAATTGCCAGTTTAAAAAGCTTTTCTGAATTTAATTAGAAATATGAACATACTTAAGATGCAATGGAATCCACATACACCCCACTCGTGGGAATGAATGAGGAAAATGTATGTCTTTTAACATTTATAGTTTATCTAATCAACCTACATCAGATATAAAGGTCCAAAAACAGAGTAGGTAAGTTTATTGCAGATGCCAGCACTATTTTTGTACACACATTTGAAAAGTTTCCAACCATTTCTACTAACATCTGATGACAATATTCTGAAAAATGTAGCTAGTCTGTCAGATATCTCTGGAATATGAAAACATTTTTCCTGGTGCTTATGGGGAAGAGTAAAAATATGTGGGCTTGACATTACCCAAGATCTGATCTTCATAGTTAGGAAGACAGCAGAAGAAGAATCCCAAGCATATTTCCATAATGGCGGTGGTCCAGCCAAAGCCATAGGCCCAGCTAAACATATTGATTCCTGTCATTTCAATTTCAGATGAGAACTTTACTGGGTAAATGACCAGGCCCATGATGGAGAACACAGCTGAAGAAACAAGAGAAAACAAAAGATGTTTAACATCCAGCCCATTCCATGATACCTATAGCTAAATTCATCCACATTTTGGAGGATCTGAAAACTGATCCACTGTTGTGGCGGACTTTATTTCTCATGAGCACTCAAGTGCACACAGGCAGAGACTTGGGTATAGAATCAGCTGGGGAAACTAATCAGTTCTAGCATGGATATATCTGCACAAATTAAACTGAACTTCTTACCAGCCACAAAAAGCAGCCCTCCAATCCCACGTATGAAGTTGAACCGAAGTGTGTCAATGGCAAATGCTATGATGGCCAGAGCAAAACAGATGACTAGAAGTAGAAAGCCAACCAGGTATGTGGCAGCAGCAGCTCTTCCCCAAGCTGAAATCAGAAGGAAGGTACATTAGAAAGGAATGGGAAAAAATATAATCCTTTATTTTTCTCTGGTTCATAGTGAAAGGTTAATTTTAAAAACTGTGAAAAGAAGGCTAGCTCCCAAGAAAGAAGGCAAGGGGAGCTTTCTCTCCTCTTACAGGTGAACATTTTAGTTCCACAAGAAATCACACACTAAGTGCAGAATGCATAAAAATGCCAGCTTTGACCTCTCACAAAGAGTGTGATGGGGCTTGCATGCAAGCTTATTCTATAGCTTTAACAATCAAGAATCAAGACAAGAAGGGCTTTAAAATGGTCACTCTCCTTCGATAACAAATCTTACCTCAGCAAATGCCTTAAAACCAGATTCATTTTGCATCAACAAGAAGAATTAGACTATCCCTGAAACAAGTTTAATTCTCCCTTTAAAATGAAATGTTCATACAAGTACATTCAAACATAAAGGTGTGGCAATAGCTCATAAATATAAAAATTGAGTGATTTCTGCCTTTTAGCCTTTGTTCAGCTCCATGTCCTAAATGGAGCTAAGGATTTGAAATCTATTTTGTAGGGAAATTTGACCTCTGATTTTGGTCCAAATTTACAAACACTTCCTTTTAATTTAATTTTCAAATTATATAACTTTATGTTATAATATGTCAGAGCAAAGCATATTGTGCTGCCATAACAACTGAAAATAATATTTATTCAACATTTTAAGAATTAAGGAGCAACTACTGCACAAAGAGATCAAGGTGTCTCCTCTTCTGAATGTAAAAACCCCACTTTAACCCTTTTTAAATTGTGTTTTAAATTGAGTAAGGAGTTTAAGTCTGCTAGGCATCCAAAGACTTCATCCCCTCACCTATGCACAATGCATTTTTAAGTTTTTGGCTTCTAACCAAGTATATATAGCAGCAATCCCAAAAAATTATCACAGCCCAAACAACCCTGATGATAAATACAATTCAATTTAAATGCAGTCTACACTGTTCAGTAAAAGTTCCACCTGAAAGTGCATAAGTTAAGATTTTTTGTACTCAGTAACCTGCCAGCTTGTTTGCTTTAAGCATGCAAGTAATTAAATGCAAAGTGGCCTGCCTTTCCCATGACCAGAGTCAGGTAGGCAGGAAAGCCACTGGCCTGTTCCCAGAGAGTGACATCTTGTTGCTCAATCTCTCTTCCCCCAAGCCCCATACCACCACTACTATTAGATGAGAAAAATGGATCAGGATTCTCCAGTTATCCTTTTCTCCCATAAGTCCATCAAAACCAATTTTCCTTTTGCTTGCTTTTCAGCATCTCACGATTTATGATCCCTGATCCATTCTAGCTATTGCACTGTATTTTCAGTTTTATGTCATATCCATTTTCTTTCTTATGCCAGAACATTTTCTGTCTGTGTATAGGGCTTTTCAGCTGGACATTTTTTCCTGTAAGCAAGCAGCTGCCTGAGAAGACTGAAAGGGATAGAAACAGTCAGGAAGAGGAATTTATTATACTGCTCACTATACCCTGTTGAAGATGCTTCTGCTCCCAGCCCCTCTGTTACCCTCTAAAAGGCAGAAAGAGTGGCATCTGGCCATAAGAGAAGTTTCTCAGCAGTTGTGACCTCACTGCTCATAGATACAAGAGCTATAACTTCTGTCAGAAGGGTGAAATGACATCTAGAAGTGACAGTTTTTCTTAGGTGCACAACTAGTTGTGGTTGGGTACAAAACTCCCAGGCAAAGGGGTGTCCTTTCCCAGAGCAGACTCAGAACACAGCTGCTTGCCCACAGGCGCAGTTCTGAGACGCCAGGAGCCCTGGGCATTCCATCTCACCTGCTGCCAGACAGTCTGCCAAAGCTCAGCCTTGCTTCCAAGAGCAACTGATGGTAGAGCAAGTGATGGTAGAGCACAAACCCCCAGGGTGGGAGCATCACCTGGGCTGAGGGCTCAGGGAGCCGTGGCTGGTGGTGCAGCCATGTGCGGTGGCACCTTGCCCATGCCAGCATCTCCCTCCTCCACCAGGCTCACCCAGGTGTTTTTCCTGAAGAAGTGTTACAAATGCTGTGACTGTATGAAAGCAGATTGGGCACACACCCAGCCCACTGGGCATTGGCTCTATGGCAAGAAGAGACATGCTTGTTGCAGGATGCTTAAATCATTTAAAGGCATTGCTTAATCACCTAACAGCCGATTTTGTGACTGTCACTCCTACAAAAGAGAGAAAAAAAAAAGAAACATTGAAAGAAAAACAATACACAGCTCCAAGTAAGGGAATAGAATTGCATGGAGGAGTCTTTATGTTTTGGTGGTGGTTTTTTTTTTTTGTTGTTGGTTTTTTTTTTTCTTTTTTTTTGGGGGGGGGGTCGTTTGTTTTGGTTTGGTTTGGGGTTTTTGTTTGTTTGTTTGTTTGTATGGGGTTTTAGTTGAGAAACAGTATCCTGACTTCATCTGTCCTTTACAAATAGCAGCAGTTACCACTAGGCTAAGACCAATGTGTAAACACCTTACCTTTCCAGAGTAAAAGGTAGCAAAAGCTTTGTGCAGGAATAAGTGCAACTGTTTCTACATCCAAGATGTTTATTTTCCCTATGCCAGCCAGGAGGACTAGAGTAGCTTAACGTCTATATCAGTAACATTAGGACTTAAAATTCCTTAAAAATGACAGAATTAGAAAAATTAAATTGGTCAGAAAACACTGACAAGCAGGTGGCTAACTAGGTCCCAAACATTTTCTTATCTTCCAATGTTGTGGTTTGGTGGGTTTTTTTTGTTTGGTTTGTTTGGGTTTTTTGCTTTAACACTGAGCAAAAGCAAAAATAAATTGTTCTAACTTCAAAGCTTTTTATTAAAAATGTGTGCTCCAGGCCAAAGAACCCTCACTGGTGCAGCACCAACTCTAGGTATGCTTGGCTCTGGAGGGAGGGCTGTTGAAAGCTGAAAGGATCCAGTCCAACTGTCATCAAATCAAAAAGAGAAACAAAGGTAGCAGCAGGTTACAGGATATCAAGCTGAGTCTGTGAAAATATTAAGCAATTTTTGAGATGTTTTCTCAGCCCCAAAAATGGCTGTGATGTTTTGTCTGTTTAAGAGTTAAAATGTTCTTGTTAGAAAAGAAACTTATGTGTTTATGCAAAAGTGTCCTTGAATACCAGCAGGATCCTGTAACCCTTTGTTGCCAGCCCTATTTTTCCCTTTTTCAGTTCCTCTATCAACTGAAAAAATGCCAATGAACACTATGAAAGTGTTCATTGCAGGCAGTTACACACCATCCGCTCTCCAAAACTCTAACTGGAAATTTTCTGAGCAATTTTGTCTTAAAACAAGACCTTGCTGCCCCAAACAGGCAGAAGGAACCCATGTTTTCAAGCCTATCTCAAGCAGAGCAAGGACAGTGCTTCTGATAATAGTATTTTGTATGTCAATCAGCAAAGATCTGTGAGAGTCTGGGCTACCCACAGTGAATCCAGTAATACGTGACTACTGGAAAATGGAAGTGCCTGCCTTCTAAAACTCTCTACTATGTGAAAAGACCCCTGAGCTAATTTAGAGACCAGAAAGAACACACCCATGCCAGGACAGAGCTCACAGTATCTTATGAGTAAGATAATTAACTGAGACAGAATTCAATAATAACGCAGCCTTATTACTCTGCTATTAAAGCTAACTCAGTTTGGAGGTAGCATGACAACCTCTTGTATAGTGCCACATAAACACATTCTGAATATCCTATAGCTGGCTGCCACCATGGGGAAGCTGATGGGCTTAATTAAAGATCCAGGACTAAGAGTGTCTCCTGTTTCCCACCTTCCTGGTTTTACTTCATCACACATTTTACAGTTTGCAAAAGCATAAACACTGTCTGTGCTTCACATATAAGGAAACAAACTTCCTTGCTCAGCAGTAAGTTGAGCCAAACTTTGAACCACCAGACCTAGTAATTCCTTAGCCTGCCATCTTTCATGCTCCAAATGGTGCCCTCAAAAAAGACCTGTTGTGCCTTGAAAATAGCATGTGAAGTCTACTTCACACATGGAAAATGCAAATGCTTGTGTTTCTGGTGTATATGTTTCAAAACATGGAAAAACATCCACAATAACATTCTCCTGTTTTCCTCCTTCTGGTATCCCCAAACCACATAAACTACCAAGTCTCTCTTTGCATGACATTTTCTGAAAGCAACCCCACAGAAATCAGAAGCACTGCTCCTTGTATAACCAATAAGAACATACTTCTCCAAATTTTCTTCCTAGCTTGAAGCTAAATACACAACTAGCACTAGAAAGAAAAACAAGTGTTTGTTGCCACCTTGAAGACACCAGCATTTATCTTAGAGGTTCTTGCTGACTGATCATTTCAACACTGCAGTGACTTGTGCAGCAATTCAAGGAAGGAGAGCTTTAATTCAAAAGAAACAAAGAGGGAAAGAAAATGTAACAGATTAATATTTTTCTCTGTTACCCTTCGTACCACCAAGGGAAAGAAACACAAACCCTGCAGTTCCAGCTCCAGTCTTGCAAAGCAATCCTTATGAGAACTAAAATCTGCAATGGTGGCAATTCATCTCTGTATTGTATGTAATGAAAATGCTTCTAGTTTGAGTTTGCGGAGCTCAACCTGTTTTACATCTCTCTGATTAAAGCAAAAGAGTATTATTTTGGAAACAAAGCTGAACTCACTTAGGTTTCTCAGCCTGATGTTCTTCATCAGGGTGTGGCAAACACTGCAGAACACATGCTTCACTTGGAAAAGGAACGGCTCTGGCCAGGTTTTACCATTTGCCCTTTGGTTTGCCCATGTGAAAGTGCACCCATTTGCAGCAGAACATGTAATCTCAAGATTTAAGACAGCCCATCAAACTCGTTAACCCACATCTCTATCAGCCGAAAGTTTACAAGTTGTATATGTGCAAGCCACTGTCATCAGGACTGTGGATTCCCTGTGTTACCTATACAACACTACACAGTGCAGAATCCCATCTTCTGGAAATACCAACTTTGCAACATGCCAACTATGGAAAATTTCCGTGCTCTTTCAGAAAACAAGTGTGCATTGAAATCTCCAAGTGTTTGCTGTTCACATGAGCTGGCATTGAAATACCCAGGTGTATTTGTTTGTATACAGCCAAGATAAATCAGAAAAGCAGCTTATGAATAAACTGCATGTGCAAACTGAAAGCCATTGATTGAAAACTATTTCAAAGGAAATCTGTACAAATGAGGAAAAATCACATTAGTCATGGATAATTTATGAACAGAATAAAATGAAAAAAAAATCAAAGGTATGATTGCATGTGTACTATTTTTTGAGTTTCTGTCTTCATTATATCTGGATCATTCTTGAAACAGCTTCATTCTCTGTATAATCTTTCCCACAGTAGTCAATACTGGGTGTTTTCCTTTGGATTTTTTTGTGTGAGTTTATATCTTTTGGAGTGGAATGCATAATCTTTAGTCCTTCATATGGCTTCCTTTTTGGTAACTCCATTCTTTTTCCCCTGACATTACTTCTTTAGAATTTATTGGCAATTATTATGGATTTCTCATTTAATAACAGAGTATTTTCTCATAATATGATAGCCATTTTTATGTGAACCAGAGCCAGCTTTTAGCTTGCCACTATTTAAGACACAACCATGGAAAAGGAGAATGACCTATTTAGGTTCACACTAAGATAATGTCATTGCAAAAGTTTCTTGGTGATAAATAACAGGTCCCATGTGACTGTGAAGGGATTAGGACTTTATGACAATTACTCCATAATAATGATTTTAAATGACAACATCAAGGAAAAGAACCTTTATGCATATGTCATCTATCAATAAAACACACCAGATATTAGCAGAAGGCAATGTCTTGACCACAGCTGAGTGCTAAAGTGATAGCTCAGTGTGGCTTGGAGGGCTTTAATTCTTTTAAAGCAAAAGCCTATTAATTCCTCACCACTGACTTCGCTCACAAACAAACAGGCAAAGCCTCCATGTAATCTACAACCCTCCTCTCTTACTGAGGTAAGCTATTAAATTTAGAAGCTATTCCATCTTGAATTTGAGGGGAGGAGCAGTTACATCTTGAGGGAGTGGTTCAAATTCATCTCATAATAAGCTCAGGCATGTACAAGCTTGACTTAGAAGCTGGCTTCTGCAAATGTGGTATTAATGAGGGCTGCTCCCTGATGCTTACTTAGCGCTAGGAAGGCAGAAGTGGCAGAGGGTGTAGAGCCATCATCAAAGCGAGCACCAAGGGAGTAAGTTAGCTATTAAAAATAATGCACATACAGTGACTCAAAATTAAAGGTTTACTCATGAGAGTCAGGGAGTACCCCTATCTCCCATTATCTTCAGAAGCAGTTGCACACATTGAGAATCTCTCAGGATTAAAGCTCAGTCTCATACACTTTAATGCTATAACATTTTTTTTCCTCCTATTTTTTCCTATTTATTTCAAATTAAAGCGGGATTACTTACACTTGGATGTGTATATGAAGGTTGAGAGGGTCAAATAAATAAAACAGGTAAGGCATTGATTAATCAGTTCATTTACATAAGCTCAGTTAATGAGAATACCAAGATGTACCTGCTCCCTAACTACCCCTGAGTTAAAGGTGGGCTGAAATATTGAATGTGAATTAAACAGAATAAATTTCCATAATAACACAGGCTATGAACTAGGACTTTTAATCAAAAGAGCAGAATGGAACCATTCCAAAAAAGCTCTTTTTATATTTTCTATTCCCAGAGACATTTGAGACTGAAGAACACTGAATTTACACCTTATTTCCACATGCACTAAGTATTGTTCTTACTCTTGATCTGCAGTTTTCATGTTGTGAGCAAACTTTGTTCTAAAACCTTTCTGAAAGTTGCATTTTACAGTAGGGAATTTCCCTCTAACAGACAGCAGCTGTGAATCTGGATATAATTTTCTGTTAGAAGCAAAATTCCATTATTTGCAAAATAAACCCGCAACATATAGGCAGAAACTGGGCTTTGTGCTCATAACAAATATATTAATTCTATTCACTGTTCTTACAAATGAAACACTTTTACAATGCATCCTGGAAGTCTTCTTTACTTGCTCCTTAATGCTAAGGGAGTTGTTAATGAACTGCACAGAGACTTCCTATATGTGGGGCCTGATGTGGGCACAGTGTGCATGTCAACATAGTAGGTGACATTAGATGTATTAAATTGCAGATTAGTCATTCAGCAAAACTGAAGTGATCTGAAGTGTTATTTAGTATTAGTAGAAAGAAGCCAGATACGTCTGGGACATGGACTACTGTCATCACTTAACAAACTACCTTGTGTTCCTGGGAATTTCTGACCAATGAGATATTTTGTAATGATACTTGACAAAGAAGAAACATGGTATTACAACACTCACTGAGTCAATGCATTTAAAGTTGCTCAGAACAACACAAGCTGCCAGTGAGAAGTGATATACAAACATGAAAAAAATGTTTGGAGAGTTTTATTTCTTTTCCTGTGTAACACCTTTCTGCTTAAGCAGTCTGACTGTTTAAACCTACAGTGGAATTGTAAATGCATCTTTCTGCCCTTACCACTGCTGAGACTATGGAGAGGTTGTTATACCCCTGCTGTATCATATTACCTCCATAAGCTAGAGGAAGAGATGAGGCAAAGAGAATTGAGAGTTTGGCCACAACGTTCCACACACTTTCAGCAGAGATGCCTCCTGTGTATGTGTGAGTGAATGGAATCCTCTCTCAAGGACTTCAGGTCCTGACAACACAAAGTGTTGAGGATCTTCACAAAGTCCTCAGCACCAGCAGTTTGTATTTCTTGATGGGGAAACGAGAACCCTCTACGACTGCTATTTTTCCACCCAATCTAACTGTAATTATTAAAGGGAGGTTGGATGATAAACAGTGGGATGGCATCTGCAATTGCTGTCTCTAGAGTTAATTGCTCAAGAGCATAACTGTTATTCAGAAAAGAATATGAATAAATGAATCTGCCACTAAAATTATAAAATGACAAGCTCTAAAATTGCAAGGGAAAGCATGTTAGCAATTGCAGATGAGAAATGAAAATTGCCATGGTAATTAAATGCTCTGGGCTTGATTCCCTTCTCTTATACCTTTTTAGAAACAATGGAGTGTCTCCTACCAGCTGGGGGAAAATCAAATTTTTTCTTTCGTTCTTGCAGCAGAGTTCCTTAAATACACTGTTGTGTTATTTTTGTTACTCCCCATGTTTAATTGAGCCTGTATTTTCTATCATTTTCAGTTTTGACTAGTTATTGAATATTTTACATTATTAAGTAACTAATCTTGTAAATTCATTTCTCACTGCTCAGTCCCAGATAACGCTACACTTTTAGGAGACTGAGGACATAGGAAATTCTGTGCTTCTCTACACACTGTCACTAAACTACAGGCAATCACTCTATATAAATATAACTATGTCATGCTACGATACAGCAGGAACAGCAGCAGGCTTGCTTTTTCAGTTCACCCTGCATCAAAGGAGTCAAGGTTTGCCCTGTAATTCGGGCCATTCACAGGGCATAGAATATGCCCTGGGCTCCATCCTGGGCTCTCCCACAGGCTTCTGTGGACTGGTCAGAAACTTCACCAGCCTTTGTTTCTCAGCAACAGGGACACTTTTGCAAATCAACTTGGATTTTATCAAACTCTGAAAGCTGCTAAATGCAGAACTTTGACTTCAGGGAAAATCTGCAATAAAGGCACTGTGACTGGAGCTGGTCTCTGTTTCAAAAGCACAGTTACTTGTTTGCTTCAATTCTTTTCCAATGTAGAGACTCTATCAGATGCCAAAGAGCTGCTGGGACAGCTTGCTTCCCTCTCAGGCCCTGCTGTATCCCATTTTGTCCCTCTGGAAATATCCCCGTGTCACTCTGCTCACTGTGCTTGCTTCACCTTGAGGCAAGTAAGGGTTTTCCTACGCCTGGGATTAGGTGCTGGCTCTCAGATATGATGGGAGTGCGGGGGAAGGCAAAACAGTTTTACATAGGTAGCGTGGCAATAGTGAGACTTGGTGCCTGGTCTGTCCTGTGTCCCGGGTGTGATGAGTCACTGGTCAGATGGAAAAGGTAGTTTTCCAAAAGGAGAGAGCTGTGTGGCTAGCTGTGCGAGGCTGGCAGTAGGTGTAGTACCCAAAGAAGGTCTTTGCTGCTTAGAAACTGATCCCCATCACACTGTGTACCTTGCTGTTGTATCATTACTGTTTTAGTAAATTATTTCCATTTTTTTCTTCCTCCAGAACAATAAATAGTGCTTCATCATAGCAAAAGATTCTCAGAAACAAGACCCTGATACAGGCAAAACCGGGAAGAAAATCTACTTGTCAAAGGGGATGCAGAATATTTCTTTCCTCAAGAGGGTTACTACCTTTTCAACATTCCCTTATTTCACTTTTCCTGTAGCCATAGTCATCTGCTGTCATATTTGAAGCAATTTTCATTCATTATAATCATATTATACTAGCCTTCCTATCTTGCAGTACCACATTAATATTCATAGATAAAAATAAAACTGGCATTACTTAGAACACAGTTGCAGGACAGTGTCCTTTCCAGACAGCAAAATCATTCCTCCCTCTACTAATCTCCACAGCCACTAAACCCTTCACACATCCTGGGAAAAGGCTATAATTGAATATTATGATGTGAAAATAACTGAAAATCTGGATTCCACTTGCCATGTGGAAAAGCCTTTTCCTGATTTTCCCCCTAAGATCTTTGTTTGCACAATGCATATGAGCTGATCACTTTAATCCAATCTTAGAGATTTAAACTCTCAGTTGTTTTGATGGCAGCATTTGCACATGGAAGAGTTGTAAGGCTGGGTGGAACATAAGACGGGACGAGTGTAGCCATGAGTTTTTCACCCTATTGTGCATCACATTGAGACTAATAAAATCAGTTATTCCCCCCCAACCAACACATGTTTAAACATCTTCAAAACCTGCAGTGGAATAAAACTACATACTGAAAAAGTGTGTCAGGTCTGCAAGATGCCTTGTTCAAGAGAAGATACTGAAAGATCAAAAAAAACAAAGGAGTGCTGTGTCAGTTTCATGATGGGGTTTGCCCTCTGCATAGTCTTTGTAAGCTTAGCCATGTCCCAGACAGGTACATTCCATATCATGCTCGTTATCTATCCAAAAAGTCTTTGTCTCTCTTCATAAAGGTTCAAGCATGTTATAAGATTAAGCCCTTCATTTTTCCAAGTGACAGAACAATGAAACTATGGTTTGTATCTCTCAGTTCTTCATTCTAAACATCATGCATTTTGAGTGTCTAATACACTAGGCATTTTTTCCTAGAAAGTTCAATGTATTTGAACTAAATACCCTTGAAAAAGAAAAGACTTCTGATAAAGTCTACATGAGTGTCATATGGTTAAAACAGATGATCTGAACTCCTGGAGAAGATAACTGTATAAACTCTTCATATTCTTGCTTTCCGCAGAGCTCATAAACTTTGCAAAAGACCATGGGTGAGCACATGCTTTCACAGAAGATAACTGCACAAGTGGAGTTACTCTACTGGCTTTCCAAATTCCACTGGTGCAGCCAATGAAACATTCAACCTGCTTGCCTTCCAAACTAACCAACCTCAATGATGTTGAGTTTTTGTCTTCTGGATGTATATAAACACATCTTAAACCAAACAGCAAAAATTCAAGTGGAGTTGTAAACATTGCATGAGCAGAATTTGATTTGAATTTGCACATTATAATTAGCAACTTGCAAGAATGTTATAATTATATCTAATTATGATAGGATGAAGATGTCTGTAGTGGATTAAGATAACTACACTGTCCAAATCATGTTGACAATATTTCCTGGCAGCTACCGGGGTACACAGGCATATCACATATATCAGTGAAACCATACCCGCAGGAAGACCAAATTTCAGAACCTACTCAGCTAGTGGCAGATTAGGCAGGGAAGCTGAAAGTAAAGATCAGAAGAAATGAGATGGAAACTGTGGAATAGAGAGGAGGAAAGAGATCTCATCTCAGGAAGGATGTAAAACACTTCTGTCGTTTATGTTTACACCATATCTTTTGTCTCTGCACTCAGGAAGGCATGTAATTACATTTGTTTAACCAGCACTGTGTTTAGCTTGGCACAAAGTTAAACATACCACATAATGCTGACTGCTTGTTTTCCATGGCCTTTCTGGAGTACTGTGGATAAATGTAATCCCAGAATTATTAAAACCCCATGTTTAAGCACTAGGCAAGTAGAATCAGGCTCAACACAAGACCTGGATGCTCACAAGCAAGATGCTGTCTTGTGGCCTTGTCTTTTGGGTGGAACCCAAGGCCAGCATCAGCCACCTGCACCCTGCATAAGAAAAAGCAGGAATCACAGAAGTAAAATCACAACCCCAGACCACTGAGCAAGGTAAAACGGAGAACAGGATTGGACCCGAGCAGATCCCACCACTGGAGAAAAGACGTCTGAGGGAAAGGTCTGGAAAGATCAGGACAGTGACATGAAAGTGCATCTTTAACAGTCAGGTCTACAGACCTCTCATGGGTTAGGAATAACTCACCCTTGCCAGGGAAAAGATCCACATTTTAATGGCATAATCCTGCAGAGGCAGAAGCTTGGCAGTGTAATCCACTGTCACCTGGCCTAGACATACATTATTTACATGCAGGTTTTACATATTCCTCCACTGGCTATGTGACTCCATTGGCCCAGACATATTCTTCTTTTCCAGCTGGAAATTTTGTCCAGGAGGATTTTGAGGATTTGCTTATGTTTCCTGGGTATTTAGACACCTTGAAGAGGTCAAATGACAGATGCATGCCCATTGAGAGTTTAATGGGCATTTCTAGTGCTTTCAGAAGCATCACTTGACTCTCCAGTGTACCTGCTAGGTACATATTCTGCATTTGTGTACCAAGTCCAACATGTGTGGGTTAAAAGTGCTGGACTTCCTGTGGATGTGATACATGGTAACCCCAGACACTGCAGGATAGTCCACATACAGGATGTCCTCCCTCATTTGCCTGTAGGTGCTCTCCAGTGGGAAACTGTGCATGCAGATGCAGAATTTAAGACTATTGGAGGGAGGCAGGGTAAGAAAGGAAGTGAAATGCCAAACTATATAGGACTTGAAAGCAAGGTGAAATTTCTCTTGTATTATCAAGAGAAGAAGGGTGAGATGTCTTGGTATTTTCTATCCAGTTAAAGCTGGTATTCATGTCATTCTTTAGGGCCTAACCTGGAAATGAAGAAGAGGGCTCGCTCTTCATGAAGCTTAGGAGGAGACGCTTAGGGAGAAACCCTTTGCTAAGCATCATGATCTCTCTCCTGCTCTCTAATGCCATGTACCAGAGACCAAATTGGGTGGCTTGATTGATGGCCAGCCACACAGATGATGCTGGAGCCCTGAGAGCAGGACAGAGTGTGATGCTTAATGGAGCTGGTCTTGCCCTGGAGCCCTGCACTCAAATAGGCCTGCTACAATTAACTCATTACGACTGAATTTTGTGCATAGAAGGTAAGAGTTTGACGATGTACAATAAACTTCCAGGAACAATTTTGAAAAGCTATAATAAATGATCCTTGAGGTTGCTACTGCAAGTGTTTTTACATTCATTTTCAAAAGAACAGCTGAGATTCTGAGCCCTAGAGAAAATGTTCATCCTTTTAATTTGAATTACCATAAATTGTAAGAACAATTGAACTTTCTTCCCAGCTCAGGCTAACAACCCTTCATTCACAATTATTTATTTCAGACCATGTCCAGTATTAGTTATACAGAAAGGAAAAAAAAAGGGAAAAAATTACACAGGGCACATCTAGAGTGACTCTTTTCTTGGCCTATTCTCCCAGAATATGGTGGTTTGCATCTTTTCAAGCTGCAGATTGCACCTGGATCAACACGTTTAATAGCATACTTAACCAAAACTCAGTACAAACAAGAAATCCTTTCATCTTTTAAAGCTCTCTTTCATAATCACATGGAGACTCTTTCACACAATCCACCTACCGGAGCAGGTTCAGGGCAGCATTCTGCAGCCTGACACTCCCTAGGAATATCTTCCTACCATCATACATTTTTACATCCCCATTTCTAGCTGGCACTCAGACTTCCTTGTCACACTAATGCCAGGCTTATCCACACAACCTGCTGTTTGGACATTTGATCAGCAGTAGCCGTTAAGTTTTGAAAAGTAGTAATTAGGGAGAAGAGGTTACCAGCTTCTTTAAGAGAGGAAGAAAATGCTATAATATTTTCTGCACTGGTACATTACCATGTGTGTGTGGGGGTTGTATTATGTAACCCATCAGTTTTTTTCATTTCATGGGATGAGGGCATTTCTTTTCTTCACCCTTTTAGTCAAAAGCCTTGATGTATTTCAGTGGCAGTCCTTATTGCCCATAACTTCATATATATATATGCCAGATACTAGGCAATATGGTTAGGAGAGCTGAGTAAAGATGAGCTTGGAGATATGACCTGCTGCTTAAGACACTGCTCCCCACCACCCTTGGAGGTGCTTACCGTAACCCATGAGGGACTCGCAGTTCCATTCCCCACCCTGCTGAGGCCTCCTGCAGTTCTGCCATAAGGACGCTTGCTGTACGTAGGGCAAGGTCTGCGACTCCAGCCAGCCCCTGCCCGCCAGCGCAATAATACCGAAGATGACTCCTATGCCTAGGAGCAGGGGTAGGATCCATCTGCACCGCGTGTAGTCGAGGCCGTACTTCACCATTGTTCAGGGCAGGGGTGTCTGGTGGGACGGGGATGGCCACAGGATCAGCAACGCAAAGCAATGGGTGCTTCTGCAAAGCTCCTGGAAAGTGAGCGCCAGTACCTACAGCCACGTGTGCAGATGTTTGAGAGAAGTCAGGAGAGACAGAGCAGAGAGGGAGGGAGGAATGGAGGGAGGGAAGGAGCTCCACCTAGATTCAGATGAGTAAGAGCTGCCACTGAGCAATAACCAGTTGAGCGAGGGAGAAGCTTCCAGGCAGGGTTTATCGGTGGGATCTTCGCTGGCCTGCTGGCAAGGTAACAAATTGGGTGCTGTTTACCCTCAGCATTTAACACTTTCCTTCCTGACATCCCCACTACTGGCAGAAGATTCTCACAGCTGTGCTTATACCTTTCTGTCTCCTAAGGGATTTACATTATGGCAGGTGAAAACAGAAACAAAACAGGGAACTATTTGCATGAGAGGGTGATTGCCTCTGAAACTTGCCACATGGAGGCTGAAAGCTGCCTTTTTGGGCAATTGAAAAATTTCCCTGGCCGCTGTACAGTTAAGACAATAAATAACATGTGACTGTCCTCCCTCCCCCTTCTGGGGCATAGTTACAGGGGAAAACCCCCAAAGTTTATAATTAAAAAGGTAGTAGGATCTGGATATAGCCTAAGTGGGAGAAAGAAAGAGAAGTTTTGATTTGACTGAGCTTTACAAACACTCCCTGTGCGGGGCTCTGGCTGTACATGCACTGCCCGGGTCCTGTCAGAGCCTGTCTGCAGCATGCTGAGAGCGATGCAGAGATGAGCCATCACCTATGCCCTGGAGGCCACCTCGCTGAGTGCAAGGGAGTTTTCTGTCTGTCAGCTCAGAACCGATATACCATGTTCTCTGCACTCTCCCTTTGAACTAACACCTGCTACAACCTGGGATTTTGGTAAGGCCCAATGCATGTACATCTGGAAGCAGCTGCAGCCTTTGCAGATCAAAGCTGGTTTGTGTGAAACACACTGAAGCCCAGAGGATGCAAATTATCCCTTGCTCCCATGGTGGATTTTGTCAGGTGGGGCTCCCTCCAAGTACTGCCTCCATTTACTCACAGAAAATTCCTTTTGTATTGCAGCTCTTATGGTGCAATGTGGCAGCCATACTGAACTGCAAATTCCACAGCACTTTTCTGAATTAATATTCAGAAATCAATAATGGCCTAAATAAAAGAAATTAATAATTTACATTGCATTGATTCACTGTGCCTGAAGAAGCATTGAGCTTGCACAGAACCAAACTGGAACATCCACAGCAGTGATCTCCAGCACAGTGAAGCAGTAGCAGCTCTGTCGTGAACGCAATTTGAACAGGTTAATATGACACCATGCCTTATCTTTCATCCCGGACATCTTATTAGCCTGGTGGTAAATTAGCAGTGGTGTGACTGCTTTATCTCTTACTCTGGCTAGCTGAAGCGTCCTGCCAGCAGCTGCCCCATGGCACAAACACAGTCCAATATCCCAGCAGCTGTGAGAGGTCCAGCAGGTGCATCCAGCAGGTCTCTGTGAGAGCAGGAGATATTTTAACAGTTTTAGTCGTTGAATTTTAATGTCACTGAAAGCTAAAGCCAACTATGAAGACATCTCAGCTATTATTTAGAGTTGGAAGTAAGGGACAATCTCACACATTATTTTTGTAAAGTAAACTTGAGGGAACAACCATTTCTTTAGAATAGAAGGTACCTTCCATTGTAGTCCACATTTGTTCTATCGATAAGTTCAGTTATGTAATGTTTAAAATGCCATTTACCAGTTCTATAGCACTGCAATACATCAATTTTTATGAATTACTTAAAAAAAAATTTGCATTAAAGCAAATATCCTTTGAAGCTCACCCTTCGCACATTATGCTGGTACATGCAAGCTGTCCAAATCTACTTGCACATGTTCCTTCTGCTGTCACAGCTGATGTAGGAATGGGCACAATAGAATCCAAAAGACTGAGAGAACACAGATTTGGGTATTAAATGGTTTTTAAAAGAGAGCTTCAGAAACACTTATGAATGTGGCAGTAGAGTGTAGACAAGCCCTCACTCAGCTGTCTGTATCCAGTCTCTTGCCAAATTTCAACCTTCTGCAAAATTACAGCTTTCTAAGGAAATAGCCAAATCAAGTTAAAGCAATTTTATACTGAAAATCTAATATGAAGTCAAGCACCGTCATGGGTTTGAGACCCAATATTTGCTGAGGACTAAAATGGTTTTTCCTGCATTTAGAATGCTCAGCCATGTTCCAGGTTGGCATTTATGACTGAAGGTTTTGTCATCAGTTTCTGCTACAGCTCATCTGTGGATGAATGCATACTGTCACAAATGTTAGCATGTGCAAAGTGATACCACAGAGCACATTGTCGCACTGTGAAAGAAAGGTGAGTAGTCACCACGGATGTTTCTGTGTCTTGCCCATCTTTGTCATCCTTAAATAACTTAGAACTACAAGCAATCTTCACATTCATTCAAAGGGTAATTTGAGAAATCTGGAAGAGCAGAGAGGGTTCATCATTTAAAGTTGATTAAATAATGAATCTATCTTATGCAATTATGATACTCCTATGACAAAAAGGGAAAAATGATTGGAAACTTCAAGTGATTTGAAGTGATGACTTAAACTCACCATGCTTTGTCTTTTGCAATGTACAAGCTGGGCGTTCACAGGAAAGCAAATGCTTGTTCTCCTTCTCCAGTATCTGTGGATAGTCCCTCCTTGCTTACACCAGCATCATCTGTTGAAAATTATATATCATCAGTGTTAAAATTGTTTGATTGTAGTGCACTTTCTGCAACTAAAACTATTGCTAATGAATCTTCATTATTACTTGGAGTAACCATTAGACCTATGAGGCATTAGAGCTAAAAATGCAAATATGCCTTTTTCAGCCAAGACACAAATGGTTTTCTTAGTGGAAGAAGAAGCTTACAAATGATTTGCAGCACATTCTCATTCACCTTGAGTCTCTGAAATGGTCAGCTAAGCTGTATAAATGACTGGATTGACATAAGCTGACCAGCTGTGGTGCACGTTCATGACTTTTGCAGCAAGCACATTTTCATTCTCAGATGTTCACACTGCTTATAAACAAGAAGTCCCCAGAGTTTTGATTTTAAAAGCTTTGCTAAGCATATTTTATGATCTGTTCTTTTGTGTGCTGTCTTACATCTAACGAGTCACTCTGGGCAACTGAGAAACATTTTCAGCATGAGCTATATCCTAATTATTACTATTATCTTTATTAATTGATTTACAATTATAGGTACTTTCCCCCCCCCCCCCCCCCCAATATTGCCAGTCTGCTGTTTCTCTTTGGAAAGGGCTGCACTGCAGTTATTGTTACAACCACAGGCTATACAGTGATACAACTGCCCTGCATCCCCTGGGTAATAATGTTCTCAGTGTGAGTAGCAACCCTTTCATCCACAGGAAGCACGTGTAGACAAATACCTTTAGACATCAAAAGTGTTCACAGGGTAATCCAAGCTACAATTCCTTTACGTTAATTAGAAGGACACTGGAAATGCATTTTGACTTTACTTCTTTGCAAAGAACACTCTCCTATCAAAATGAACCCAGTTGAGATCTTGTAATTTCCCACAAACAAGCCCTTTCTGAGGGACTCTCCCATGGTGGCCAGACACTGTGACTCCTCCATGACATTTATGATGACCTGGGAGTGGCCAGTGCTTAATCCTGCTGCTGTGGTTTCTGGAAAGCCTTCCTCTATCTGCCCCACGCAGCACAGGAAAGCTCTGCAGACGTTTGATACTTCATCTTTTCACTGACTGCTGAGTTCAGAGGAAAATTCCCAATTGTTAAGATTTTAACAAGAGTCATCCAGGACCAGCCTGCTGTGGAACCTTTGAAGCCTGACCTATGCACAGCACTGGTTGGCTCTTGTCAGTAAAGCAGGCTTGCCTCGACAGAACAAATACTTAGGCTTAAAAGGGCTTTCTTCCTTTCCTTAGCAAGGCTAAATGTGCAAACCAGTAAGTTTTGACATCCAAGATTCGAACATGGGGCAGTAT
This sequence comes from Campylorhamphus procurvoides, assembly GCA_013396655.1. NCBI lineage: Eukaryota > Metazoa > Chordata > Aves > Passeriformes > Dendrocolaptidae > Campylorhamphus > Campylorhamphus procurvoides. The sequence continues at coordinate 429,532 of WBMV01000322.1, forward strand.
CCGGGATTGTCATTTATGTGAGCAATTCAAGATTGCATTAGCAAAACAGCTGAGATGGCCTCTGAACATTTTAACATTGTGAATGTCTGTGTCATCCTTGTGTGGCTGTCAGGAGCACAGGCTCTCTGGTGAGCACATAGAATCATAGAAGCAAAGAATCATAGCATGTTACATACAGGGATTTTATGAAATTGTGTGTAAGCAGTTATACTAGTACAACATGGTCCTGTTCTACATACGGGATAATTTTACTTAAGCTACTTGCTTTGGGCTCCACAGCTTCTCTGTGACATAGGTAGGCTAACTAAATACTTGTCCTTGTAGTGGATCATAACAGTAACTCCTTGTAAAGCAGATAGCTCAGTTGCCTTAGGAGAGGAATAAAATCAGCTTTACTGAAGTAATTCCCAGGTGCCACAGCCTTGCTACTTACAGTTCTCTGTCAAAGAAATGGCTTGCATTTGCTGTGTTTTATGGGTCAGTTGGGAACAGCTACTTCTTTAAGCACTCTGAGATTTATAGACATGACATATACACCAAGCATATCTTTTAATAGTTTCAGCCAGGAATTTTCTCTTTGAGATTGTCCAGCCAAAAGTGGGATTTTGCTGAAAACTATATGTTACATGGAAATGACCTCTTCACTTTTAAATATTTGATATGTAATTAACAAATGGGCTGAAATGAAAATGGTGGTGTCTTAGCAACATTTTCAGGTTAACCTATTGTCTTTATACAAAATGACAATTATGATTTTCCCAAGTTTAGTTTTGCAAGTCATTTTATTTTTCTATTCCAAATCAGAACAGAAATTAATTTTCAAGTTGCTTACAAAATATACTGTATTCACAAAGACCTCTGTGAAAATTAGTATGTGTTGTCCACATTTCCATAAATAAATAAAAAGCAGCAGTCATACCAATTCTTCTAGTGTTATCCAATCCTGCAAAGATGAACCTATGAGGAATACAATTAATTTCTATTTATTAGATATTTATTTATATTAATTGCATTCTACAATGCATAGTTCTTACATTATTATTAATCTTGCTTATAGCTATAATATTATAAAGCTCTAGGAATGTCTGCATGTTTTCTTCTACAGTCTTTATTATAAGTACAGCCTTATTACATTTACTGTTTAATAAATCCTAATAAAAACTGCTTTGGATTATTCTGGCAAGTCCCAAGTAATTTAAATATAATTTTTAGAGGCAAAATTTGAGGGCATTGGATTTTTCCCTGGAATTTCTAGATGGCGAGTTTCATAACTGGAGCAGCTTTGCTCACACCTTTGGACACCAGGAAATCCCAGACTAAAGGCTGCTTACTGTACCAGTGCAGACATGCACCATGGATTCATTGGACCTATCTTATAAATGCACTGCATGCGCACAGCAAAATTGACACATTCTTGGTCAATAGGATCTACACATATACACTGCTGCACCTGTGCAGTAATATATATCAGGTTCAGGGAACTCACTATGCATGGATTTCACTACTCCTGAATGGACACCTGCTACGGGAATCACATTTAGAAACTCAGCATCCCTGTTTTTGACAAATACATCCTCCAGATTTGATAAAACTTTATTCTGGTTGTGAGTATCATCTCCCAGGTTCATTTAAAAATCTGTTCAACTTCACCTACTGGTACAGAACAACCTTGTGTTTCAGGGGACTGTTCCACATTGCCAATAACCTCCACTGCTCTGAGTTGTGGGACCGCTAGCTCTCACAGCTGTTGTGCATCTACTAAAATATCTCCATTTCCACAGATATATATGCTTGGTTCATCATTAATTCATAAGTGTTCAATGATCTCAGCAACTCTTTGTGTGTGTGAGTGCAATATTTTCTTTTAGCATGTGAGTGTTTTTGTTTCTAGAGTGCTTATCACCATAACAACCCCTCCCCCTCCCAAACGATCTGTTACTACATTCTCTTGATTTATGTATGTATTCTTGGTCCAAAAGCCCTTGTATGCAGGATGTAAAGGTCAGGTGAATACCCTTTTAGAATTCTTCCTTGACAATGAATTGTCTAAAAAATTAGTCACTTGTTGCGTCAACTAAAAATACAAAATCCCAGTGGGGTGTGGCAGCTGTTTCCCATATCCATGAGATTTAAGCATTAATCATCCCATTCAGGTCAATTAGCCTTCTCTAGCACTCAGTCATGCACATTTTTGATTGCTCATAACTCCCCCTGAGAAAAGGGCCAAGTGTGCTCAGATTCTCCTGAGCTGCTCTCTCTTCTCCAGGGTTGGATTAGAAGGAGCGACCCTGTAGCCTGAACCTCACTGGAGCTGTTCAGGGGCTTTTAGTGAACACAGATTTAGGCTGCAACTTAATCAAGACTGGTAGGTAAATGAGTACAAATTTTCTTATTGTCAAAGAAGGGCATTATAGAAACCCTCCAATTATCTTCAGAGCATTTAGGAAAATCTAAAAGGAATTAAAATATTTTCCTATTTGTGTATTTAATATTAAGAGCAGTTAATAGTGGGGAGACATGAAACCAAACCAAAAATAAACCCATGCAAAGCACCAGAATCCAGAGTAATAAGTGTATTTAAAAATTTAGACATTTAAGGAAGAGGACAGATTAAAAAAACCAAACAGAATGATGAACCTGTTTTTTCAGAAATCAAAAGCCAGTTGCTGGTGTAAGACAGCAGTGACTGACAGATTAGCTCTCTGTAAAAATGCAGGGGGAAAAGAAGTTCAGGATGCAGAATGACACTAGCACAGGATTCTAATGTGAGCCACACATAATCTGAGGTTAAAAAATGGGAAGGTTTCTAATCACGGGAGAATTGCAGCCTTCCACTGAAAAGTCCAGGCCAGTAAACCACCTTTTTCACTACTTAAAGTTCTTGATCAGTATAGGAAAGGCACTTGGAACAGTTTTGATAAAGAACAGGCTTCCCACATACATGACCTCCTGTAGACTGTTGTGTACTTAAAAATTTAGAGTTTCCCTGTAAGCTGTGATGCACTTAAGAGGGTTTGGCTTAGCAAAGAACATCCTATGCCTGGCATTTCCAAAGAAAGTGCACAAACATGTTTTGCAGTGAACACTCAAGCTTATTTGACTGGAAAATGAAGTTGCTGCCTCCCGGACACAATGTCTTTAACTTAATTTATTAACCCGACACTTTATGGATACTGATATTCATATTAAGAGGAGGAAAAAAGACTGTTTGAGTTTATGAAATTAACACATGAACCACAAACACCACCAAGTTTCTACAACCATCAGTTAAAACATTTTTAATTAAGCCACCACATTTGAAAGGAGTGTCACATACATTAGTATAACTTGAAAGTAATTAATGACTATTTGCAATAGCTTTCTCTGGAACATCTTAATTGTGTAACATGCTGGTTGTGCTTCTACCCCTCCCAGCACATTCAGAGCCAAGTTTATTTTACAACTGTGCTTTTTTGACAAGTTATGACAGTGCTTATAAGAAAGCATACAAAAGACTTAAATTATGCTAAACCCGATTACAATACCATCCTCCCTCTCATTAGAAAAGGTGTCCATTTTCTTACTTTTTCTTTTACCTCCTTCTCAGCTTTAGCTATGCAAGGATTTTCCAGACCCGAGATTCTCTGCTGTGTTTTGAATTCACTACAAGTAATTACTCTCATTACTTATGATACAGGTAAGTCTACAAAATATTCCCTACCAGCTAGTACTGTACAAAAAAGGAAAAAAAAGATAAAGGGACACATTTGTCACCAAATTCTCTTATTCAGTAAGAATCACAAATACAATTGATTGTATATGCCATAACTGAGCTTGTAACACAGTTCTAAAGTCTGTAGACATTTATGCTCTGTAAAATTATAAAATACAGGCCTTGAAGGGACCTTCAGGAGTCACATGACCTTTCCAAAACAGGATCACATGCAATATATAGTATTATCAAATTAAAAAAGGTGTTACAAAATTGACAGCTAAAAAATATATTATACAAGAAGTACTGGGCATTGCAAAATATTAGTTGCAAATGACTTTAGCTTTACAGTATGTTGATTAATGCTTTTTAAGTTTTATTTTGTACATGTGCATGAATATACATACCCACACACCTACCCTCTCCTAAGTACTGGGTTCATGAGAGTAAGAAATAGCAGAGTAACACACGGCCTTTGCATTCCACCCTACCTGTACCCCCCTCATTCTGTCTTTGCCAGAGCTACTTCTCCCATAACTGGAGGAGGAGCTCCAAAAATAAGCTTCTTCCTTCCTCCCCAGCTGAAGAAAGCCCTGACAAAGATTATAGACCATAATTAAATCTGCTGTAAGCTGCTGCAGATCCATGACCAACACAGACACTGCTTCGCTGGATTACTTACTTAGAATTGCTGACTGCAGCAACACAAACAAGGAGCCAGCCAGATTACTCTGACACAGATGTCTGTATGAAGTTTGCATATGTAAATTGCTCATAGAACTGCTTATCTATTCTTACCTGCTACCCCTAGTGACTCATAAAGCAGACCCAAGTTTACTAAACTGATACCTACAGTATTAGAAACTTCTGGAGGTTTTCAGATACCTTATGCTAAGATTTCCCTTCAAAGCACACTGATAATTGAAACATTGCAGTTTTAAAAAGGCAGACAAATAGAACAGTTTATGTTTCTGCTCGGAGATATTTTCTACATCAGCATCCTTAAAATACCATATAAAAATGTATGTAGTTTTAACATCTGAAATTTTATTGATTCTCTCTATGGCAACGTATATTAAACATGTATATGTGACTCCATCACAAGTCCTCCTGTGGCCACAAAACCACCAGCGCTACATTAGCCACTGTTACACACACAGGCTCCATGCTTTAGAGGAGATCTCTGTCCAACAGCATCAATTGGTGGAAAATAAATTTTAATTTTATTTTCCCCTTAATTCAAATAGCTATTAATCAACAACACTACAGTAACAGAAACAAGAAAAGATTTATAGGCAGCAGGTGACTGTGACAGTCTCAGGAAGTTCCTTCCTTGGGACTTTGATGGAAGAAAAAACATTCTTTGGAAGGCTGGGTTTTTTTCTAGTTCCATTTAATGCCATTTTCTCAGAGGTGAAAAAAATATCTTGCAGGACCCACTGATGGGTTGTTTAAATTCTATCTTCTTCCTTCCTACACTTGAAACACTATCATCGTTATTCATAAGCAAATGGTTGAATAAAATAAGGATGACTCAATTAGTTGGGAGGGGAAGGAGCAAGTAAACCATCCAAATAGAACTGACTAATACTTTAGGTAAAAGTTATTGCTTAAAGATGCCAATGTTTGCCTAATTTATTGCCAGGGATAGTGAGAAATAGTCTGGTGAAATAAGGTGGGTTTTTTCAGTCTGTTATAACGACACCAGATGTACATCAGAGGTACTCCTCTGTTGTTTTGACAGTTGACTGTACTAGTACTTAATCTTTCAATTTAAGTATGGTGCCCTCTCTGGGGAGGAGTAGTAATAGGTAGGCTTGATATTTCCCAGGACTTCATCTTCCCAGTTGGGGAGGCAGCAGAAGAAGAAAGCACAACCTATTACAACAACAGTGCTGGCCCAACCAAAGCCATAGGCCCAGCTGAACATATTATCTCCCGTCAGTGGAATATCTTCTGTGAATTTCACTGGGTAAATGACCAAGCCAATGATCTGGAACGCAGCTAGAGTGGGAAAAAAAGAAAAGCAGGAGTAAATTACAATGAATGTATTACAGCTCCTACTAAAAAAAAGGTACATGAAGATAACTGCATCTTTAAAGTATGTAAGGATTAGCTTCAGTCCTGCAATCAAATCTGCATTCTTAAAGAGGTACGTGACTTCTGGCCAAGGCAGATCCCCACACCTATGTGATTGCAGCAGCTACAGCTAACATTGCCAGGTTGCTAGGCACATACCTGCATGCCGTGACCAGCCCTGTCCTACAGCCAGGCACTGTGAACCCTGCGGATCCAGTTACTTCCCATAGCCTGGTTGGTCCTCCTCGCACCAGAAAGGTGGGAAGCACCCAGGCTCTCAGCTCCTCGGTCATATCATGTGACATGAAGGGTCAACTGCATTGGTGTCCCTGTACAGTGCCTTTGGGAAAGTGTTAACTGACAAAGCCGACTGGAGCTTCCCTAACCATTATCGTCTCAAAGCAACCTTTCCTTCTTCCCCATGAAAATGAGTCATAAACCAGGCAAAGACAGCTAATTTCATAAGGGAGGCTCCATCTAGCACGTTTTTCTGCTGATGCCTGTTTGTCTTTGTGCCCAGCCTTACCAACAACAAAGAGCAAGCCTCCAATTCCTCGCACAAAGTTGAAGCGGAGAATCTCAATTGAGAATGCGATGACTGCAAGAGCGAAACAGATGACCAGGATCACAAAGCCAACAAGGTATGTGGCAGCTGCTGCTCTCCCCCATCCTTGAAGAGAAAACAAGAAAGATGTTACACAGAGCAGTACGCTGCTGTTGGTCATTGCAATTATTTGATTTTCTTTAATAATTTTAAATTGAAATCCTTTGAGAAGCATGTCCTTCTTTCAAAGCAATACTGAATGCCTCCAAAGCACACAGCTGCAGAGCCGAGAGGCACCATCACTGCTGGAGCAGCACAGAAATCGCTGCCCACTAACTTGTCTTGCTGAAAAGAGGGATACAGTGTAGCACAGAACAGCAATAACACTTCCAAACTCCGTATCTGTAAGACACTCACAGACATCTGAGCAGATAGGGCACATGACTGCTGACAACTCACTTTATCGTTACAGCTCCTGCTTGATATGCAAGTTTACAAAACCACTTCCATGCACAGGGAAGTGTGAAAGCAGACAAGAGGGTACCACTACATGAGATAAGTGCTGGGAAATAACAGTGCTGCCAGCATACAACTTCTTCCTGTCTTTTTATGACAAGAAGAGTTCACAAGCAGCAAAATTAGCATGACCAAAAAGAAATTTGGAATAGCTGAAAAGATCACAGAAAGTTCTTGAAGGTAAATATTTATTCACATATCTAAAACATAGCGGGTAGAAGAGGAACGGCAAAATTTGACTTGAAAGCTGAAGAGCCCTCTTTGAATCACTACTTTGACATTTGATGGAACAGGGTGGTGGAGATTCTTAGGATCAAGCTACTGCATGCTGGAGAGGCTCAGGCATGAAGCAAGTGGCTGTATTCCAGCAGAGCAACACCAGCACTCAGAACTCATCCACCACAAGCCAGGGCCAAGGCAACAATGGTAAGAAAACCTCCTAGAAAAACAGCCAGCAATTCCAATTTTTGCAGTAACATGGCTGTGCAAAAAGGCCCTCAAAGACCCTGGACTCTTCAGAAACCAAGTAATTGAGGTGAGTCCAGTGCAAACAACTACAAGCAAAGGTGTTCCTGCCCTGGAGGCAGGATACCTGCCCACAAAGGCTAAACCATTCTGGCTAGTGCTTTGTTTTCCAGTCAGCTGTCATCACAGTTCAATTCCCACATCTCCATAATGTGGGTTTCTACTTTCACACAGTCAGACAAAGGTAGGGCAGATCCTGAGCTCCCTCTAATGTGGGAATAAAGAGGGCAGAGAGATCTAGGTCAGAACATTAAAAAAAAATAAAAATCTCTTTCATGACAGCTGTCCATTCCAACACAGTTGAAGTGACTTTGGAGATATCCTGCTTTCAGTGTGGACTCCATTCTTTCCGTGCAAAAAGTAAGAGCAAGAAGGTAGTAAAATAAGCTTCTTCTAAAGAATTATAATCCTCCACATTAACTCAAGTACTCTACTAGTTGCACAACTGAGGGAAAATAGTAATTTGAGACAGAGAATGCAGTAAAACTATCTCAGATACCCCTACTACATACATCAATTTGCTATCTGAAAGTAAAGCATTGTTTTACAGCTATTTTAATTAGGTCAGCTTGAACCAGTTTCCTTCCCCCTATTTCAACAGCAAAAGTGAAATACAGCAGGTATCCATCAGCCAAATCTCTGCCCAAAACTCCCAATGACCAGCACTGCTGCTGAAGACAATAAAGCTGACAGAGAAAAGGTAAGGAAAAGGGCTTTCTTTCCCCTCTCCCTTCTTGCAGCTACTCAAGACAGGAAAAACTTTTCAAATTAATTCTCCTTTGGCCAGTTGTGCATGTTTCATACTCCTTCCCTAAGGGAACGCTGAGGGGGAAGGAGGGAGGGAGAACACCTGATGAATGACTGGAGATTAAAACTATGTCAGCAGTCTGGTAAAATCTTTTCATACAAAATATTCTCAGACATACCTAACACAGGCATTGAATACTGTCTCCACAACAGGATTTCTTTAGTGATAACTAATATAAAGGGATATGCAATGTATTACACAGTGTCAGGAAAACCAATTCAGACTAAATGATCCCAGAAAGCCATTTATCAATATTTGACCTATTAAGGAAAAAACCACACAAGTAGAAAGAACACTTACTTATCATAGCACATACCCTTTCAGTTGCATTATATATGCTCACAAGATGTAGGAACACAAATCTGGCATCTCTTTGATAAAACTTAGATTGTAAACTCAAATACACCTGCAGGTTAGACACCTTGAGGTTTGGTGCAACACAAACACAACTGGAGGGGTACAGGTCAGAATGCCCGCACTGCTCTCTCTGCTATTTACATATCATCTGTGCTTATTTTACAAGCGTAACAAGCTTTTGGGTACAGGTCAGCCCCAGCTCTGCTCAAAGTGATTTATTTTCTTTTCCCTGGCAATATGAAAATGACAACACATATGGCTACAGGAGATAATTTGTTAGGAAGATTAATACCAAGCTCAGCTTTGTTTTGGGTCTTCAGAAACAGGGCAGCAGTAGACACCACCATTATGAAATTCAGTGAGTTCTGTGCTCACATATGATAGAGCTCAGTGCTGGTGACCCCATAACTTCCTCTTTCTCCTGCTCGATTATCTTTTCCAACAGCAGCTAACAGCAGGTTGATACTGACAAGACCTGATAAGACTGAGTCACAGTCAGGTCTGAGTCACAGATGCTGGCCACAGCACTACAGGGGTGTGATTTTGCCTAGACTAGTGTAGTTAGTAGTCAGCCACTGAACAACCAGCCTGCTACTTGATCCCCTGTGGGAATTACAGGAAGAGCAGCAAAAATCTCTGGACTTATATACACAACCAATGTAAGAGAAAGCTCAAAAATTAACCATAAGTTTTTAAATAAGTGACGGATGTGAGAGGTTGGGATGGGAGGCTGCACCTTTCCTGAGCAAAGGTTGCAGCCCTGTCATATTTCTTACATACATGAACTGTTATTACCCCCACCAAGGCAGAGAGCTTTCAGCAAAGGGGTTGTTGCAGGGCTCTGACTGAAATGGCTCTTTCTCCATGCAGGATTCTCTTCATCCCCACACCTATCAAGACAGGCCTTCCTGGCTCCTTGCCCCTCTAGAGGCTACTGAGAGCTGGTCGAGTTCCCGAAGGCATCCAGCTCTCCTCTCTGAAAGATTCTCCCTCTACAGCTCCCAGCTGCCAGGAGGCGAAAAGTACAAGTTAACCCTCTCACGGTTTGCTGCCTTAAGAGCTGGATAGACCTGCTCGCACTCAAGAGAACGACAGCTCAGCCCCAGTTTCTACTGGTTTGTACTCTGAAGTACCTTGTAATCACAAGATATTTAGCCAGGATTTAAGTTTTCCATGAAAACAGAAAATTCTCAGGTCCATTCATCTGGCAGAGAGTATTTCAGACATAAATATGATTTCTGTTTATGAAATCAACCAATAACACTACAGTAATTTGAAGCTGCATAAAAAGAAATGCAGAATAGGAGAGCAGAAGAGCAGAAAAACAGGTGGAGGTATTAGTGTTCCCACGTTGGCTTGGCCTCAAAGAATAATCAAGTTCTTTGCATCTAATCAGCAGAAAAGTATTTATCAATTAGGTGGTGTTGAAAGAACATTAAAAACAATTGTTCAGGAGCTGAAGGTCTATAATTATTAGAAAGGAATAAGAGTTTTATTACATAGCACTACATTACGTTAACGATTACAACAGAAAGGAACTAAGCTGCAAATGTTATCATGCAAATAACTAGGAGGGGTCAGGATTACTTAATGTTAATGATGAGCACCAGTAATATGATGAAATTAAAAGAAAGCAAGCAACAGAGCCTTAGCGTTAAGTGCATTTCCTGATTTCATGTGGCCATGCCTCAGCCTCATCAGGGAGAAGATAGAATCTCTACAGGCTAAATATTTAAATCTAGTTTTGCCTTTAGAAGTTAAGAAAAGAGCTGGGAAAATAGTCTAGCAGGAAAATGAACTTCTCCAGGATTTGAAGTAACAGGGCTTTCTCATCTTCGTTCATTTATTTTCAAAAGCAAAAGCTAGTTTGTTAGGTTATGAATAATTGGAATCTTAGGGTAAAAGTTTTTATCATAATGTGCATAGACAGGGAATTTTTTACACTGTAGCTACAATATTTTTTGTATATAAATGGTAGTAGCAATTTTTGTTTGGCCTTGAGAGCCCATTACAAAGAATGCCCACAAAATCTGCCTTTGTTGATGTAACAAAGGAGTAATGGAGTGCGAGCAAAAGAGCACCGTCAGTCTATTTTCTTACTCAGATAATGTGCAAGCCTCCATGGTAGCATGACTAGTGAAGGGAAGATATGTGCATACCGACCACATGCACAGAAGAGCCCAGAATGAAAGGTTTGCTAGGAAGGCTGGTTGGAAATTAATACTGGGAGTCACAACTCTCATATGGCTTTCAGAGTGCCGAAAAAGCAATTGCTATACTACCAAATTATTAAAAACAAACACTCTAGTACAAACTTGGCATAAATCAGTTGGCTCTGCCAGGAGCTGAGGAGAAGCACAATCCTATATATTTCCAACTTTTAAAGTCTCTGGGTTGTTAGCAGTGGAAGCGCGCTTGCCCAGAAGCGAGCAAAGCACACTGGCACAGACTCAAGCCTCACCTGTTCACTGGGTTCTTTCAGTGGGGAGTTGCAGTAAATGTTTTCTGGGTGTAGGTAGGGACACCAACTACTACGCCTTTCCCATTAGCATTTTCCAAGTGAAATTGAATACACTTGAATACATCCTGGCACTGTAAATCAGACAAAAGCATGCCTGAAAAGATAAGCATACATCTAACATTCCCTCTTTATTTACCTGGCCCCTCAGTGAATTCGACACATGGGCTCGGCTTCACCAATAATCTGTGGTATCAAAGTCCATACCTCTAGGGACACAGGCACATTGTCACAGGTGCAGTGAAATATGATTCACAAAGGCTGGGCTTCTACTTCTAGTTCCACCTTTTTTCCCCCCTTTCCCTTTCCTTTTCTTTTTTTTTTGGCACTTACTAAGAATGTTTCCCTTTTTCTTTGTTGGTGGTTGTGTACTTAATAAATACCAACTGGCTGTTAGGAATATGAAGACTTAATGGGGTTACCTTTACTGCACACATACACGCCCATCTTTTACTGTATTAATTCAAAGCAAAGTCACTGGGACCAGCCATTCAGAACCAGGAGGATACAGCCACTCACAAACACTTTTCCTAAACTTACAGCCTCATCAATATAAAGATACTCTCCCTCTCCAAGTAACACACTGCAAATAATCCTTGTCATAGCTGATGATTTACTGTTTTGTTTTAAACACACAGTCAACAGTTTAATCCTGCAATTGTCCAGATTAAGTCATCCTGAGTCCTATTCCAGTGTAGTGCAGCACTTCTGCATTGCTACATTTTGATAATACACAGATGCTGCCAGGCAGGGTACTTCCCAGACACAAACCAGTACAGAACTCTAAACAAAATCCCTTCCCTGCCTCCCTACCAAATGACATCCTACTCTTCTTTTCCCCCTTTCACTTCTTCCCTCTCATATAGCTTTTGCAAATGTGCATTATGAAGCAATGCAATTTAGGAGACGCTCCCACTTGCAAATCTTTATTTGTCTGTTCCTGCCCCTTTCCCCTCACTTAAAATAAGCGACTTGACTGTTTTTTCTCTTCCTTTTCTTAGTATACATGCCGTGGCTCAACTAAGAAGTTGTCTAATAGAACTTTCTGTTAATGGACATCCACTCTAAAGTCTTCATTTCATCAAGAGAGGTTAGTGCACAGCAGTTATTGTATGTAAAGAACAAGTTATGCAACTCAGTTAACTTTTATTTTCCTGCAGCAGTGCTATAAATGCCTGCTAGGCATTTTTTCCTTTGTAAATGTCTTCACCTATTTTGAGACTAATTGCATTAACATAGGCAAAAAGGAAACAAAATAAATCAAACCTGAACTCATGTGTTACATCCTGTCTCTAGATGTAAATACTCTTTTAGTAGACAGTGGCACTGATGTTATGAAAATTTGAAAAGAGGCAAATTGGTATAAATGAGACAAGGATTTAAATAAGTTTTGGGTTAAATAAGCAAGGGCTTAAATAAGCCTAGTCTCCCTCTTGTTCTTCTCTGTCATCCTGCTGACTAGAAAAAGCAGCAGAAAATTACTTGTGCCCCACAATGCTGAGGGCTGACGCAAAGCACACACCCATCAATACTCAGAGACATGAGAGGCAGTGTCACTACAGGAGAAAACAAATTTCAGCAGCTGTACTGTATAAGCACTTTTGCCCTTTGCAATGCAAATTTCAGCAACTCTACTACCTTTTCTTCTCTGTCTAATGGGAGAGATCGATATTTTTATCTCACTAGCCAGATTTCTTCCACTTACCGTAAGGCCCGAAGTCATCACCTGGCTGAGAAATAAAGCCACTTCTCTTACAATATATTCATGAGTTAGCTTACGCGTGAGTGTTGCAATGAAAAGCTTCTGGAAGTCAGTCTGCTGTGCTCAGGCAGCAAGGGATCCACGCAGGGAAGCAGTCCCAGCTCTCCCGTTCGAAACACACCCTTCCAGCTTCCCAGTCCCTAAAGAGCCCTCATCCAGGATCTTAAGGCGGGTCTGCTTATTTGTCCAGAATTATTTTGGTTTAGGGAAAAGCAGATGTAATCAGACCCATGTGTTCTAGCAATAAAACAAAAAGCCCCCCACAAGACCCAGAAACGAGTATGCAATTACACTGGCGATGCCAGATACAGAAGCATCTCAACAAGTTAAAACAGAGGCACAATTATCCCTGATTTAGGCCCCAGTACAACAGAGAGGTATACAAAGAGCTTTTTTTTCTTTTTTTTTCCTGCCTGCAAACCCACATCAGGCCATTTTAAGCTGCAGGTCAGAAGGCATTTTAATAGCTGCACACCCTTGGCCGGGCAGGGTTAAATAAAGGTGCTGTCTACCTTCAAAGGGCCGGGGGGAAAGACCACTTTGCTACTGTCTAGGTGTGGTTCCGCATCGGACACCCTGCATGAAAGTTTCCATGCTCACCACCAGACCAGGGAGGGGAGTTCACCCGTGCCAGGTAAGGCTGCAGGGCATGCAGCCTGCCGAGAGCTGGGGGAAAGCAAATTGACGGGCTTGTAGCCAGTTGGCTATCTTACTTTGGCTGTAAAATAACTTTGGAAAGACCTAAAATATCAACACCCCAGCTTCTCAGTGTTGTACTAATAAAAAAAAAGATCCCTCTAAGCAGCCTAGAACTATGTTTCTTTGCTGGTTCAAGCCCCGAAACAGCTCTAGTATTGGTTCTGCGAGGTAAACTCCCTCCCCGAAGGAGGCTGCTCCACAGCAAGGGGTAGAGAGGGTGGGTCCATGGCCATGGCACACATTGCCCCGGCTCCTTCGGGGCGCTTCTCACTCACCGTAGTCCATGAGGGATTCGCAGTTCCAGTTCAGGTCCTCCTCGCCCCGCGTGCAGCTCTCCCACAGCGACGCTTGCTGCACGTAGGGCTCCGACTCGGACTCCAGCCACCCCCGGCCAGCCAGGGCGATGATGCCCATGATGATGGCCAGGCCCAGCAGCAGGGGCAGGAGCCACCTGCACCTCCAGCAGGCGAGGCCGCACACGACCATGCTGCCCGGCCGGCGGGGCTCGCAGCGAGCCCGGGCGTCGCGGGTAGGGTGCGGAGGGGACGCTCCGGCGGGACGGGAGACTGTGTACGCCCAGTCCGAGCGGGGTTTTAAGGCGCCGGGGAGGAGGCTGTCCCACCCACATTCCTCTGACTAAGCCTGCCGCCGGCGGCGGCCCCGACCGGTGGGGCCGGCGGAGAGGAGAGGAGCGGAGGGACGGGACGGGACGGGATGGGAGTGTGGGGCAGTCCCGCTCCTCCCTTGGCCCCGGCTCCGCGCCAGCCCCGCAACACCCCCGTCACTTCGCTCGTCCCGTCCGGGCTCACTCTTTCACTTACCCTCCTGCTGTCTGCCACCCTCCCGCACCCGCTCCTCCGTGGTGGCCCCACCACCGCAAAGTGCAACCACCCCGAAAAAACTGTCGGTTCTCGGGATTCCACGAGCCCTGCCGTCCTCATGGGGGCTGGAGCTCATCTTCCTCCTCCCTGTTCACTGGACAGACCGGCCAGCATTACCCGACATTGATAATACCGATGGTGTTTGCTGCTTCAGGCACCAAAAGCTTGCAGTAAGTTGCTGTGCAGTTGAAGAAAACACCTTGAAGAAAGGTGTGATACGAGGATGGGAATGTGACATTATTAAGAAAGAAACCATCACTTGTCTCACATCAGGCTCAGCATTAAACAAATGTGTGTTTCCTAATGGCCATCCAGTGAATGTTTGGTTGCATCTGTGCTCCAGCTTCTAAGCAGGCTGTGCTGGGCACCACCCAACAGTGGTACTCAGGATCCATGCACACTGATTTTTTTCCCATTCCATGTCTGGAAACGCACCCCAAGATGCAAGATGACCAAAATGAAGACCTCATAATCACTTGCCATGAATGAACACCCAAAATTTCTGTCATGGGAGAAGCACTTCTCTATAATAAGATCACACTTCCCATCAGATCATCCCATTTCCCAGTGCCAAAGCCATATGACCCCATCACAAGATTAGGGGTGATTAGATATTGGGTACACAACTCACACATTTGATTGAGTCTTGGAGCAGCTTCTAGGCCTCAACAAAGAGGTCAGTAGGAAGACAACACTCTGAGATCTGAAGGGCTGAAATGGAATAGTGGGTAAGGGAGATTACATGGGTTTCATGGAGTATGGGGACATACGAGTTCTTATTGGACTGCATCAACTGGGATTTTGTCACAGCTATGTCACATAGGATCAAACTGTGCCCAATGTCAATTCCTCAAAAGATTCAGGGGAGGTGCCCTGTAAGGAGGGATGATCAACCTCATCTGAGTACTGATTGCTGGCAAATATTAGAAAAGAGATTGTGATGCTAAAATCAGAGCAATAAGACATTTTCACTATAGACAATTTGCAAAAATCTCAGGCAGGTTACCTCAAACCTTGGGGAGTTTCATCAGCCCTCTCAACATCCTTATGGTCATTCCCACAGTTTAGATTTCATTCCAAATTCCAGAAATGCTTGAAAGCCTAAGTCGTCAGCACAGAGTTTTTCCAGAGAGAATTAACTGTGGAAGTGGACATCATGATCATCTCTTTTTGTCATTACAGCAGAACTTCATTTGTGCAGTGTCGAGCAGTGATTTTCCAACAGTCTATCAGCACCCAAGCCACCTCAGAAGGAGATGCAGAAAGTACGTTCTTCAGCACAAAAAGTGAGAGTTGTTGGAAGAGAAGTGAGGTTAAATTTCATCCATTTTGCAAGAAATGAAGTAGGAATGCACCACTCAGAAAAGTTCTCTCTTTGTTACAAGGTCAAAAGTTAGAGAGTTCCCCCAGTTCAGACAGGAAGGTAGAGCTGGACCACGTTTTTAGCAATTGTATTGCTTGGTTTCCCAAGGCTGCACCTGCACATGGTGTGCCTCAGTGCCCAGACATTTCAGAAGCTCTGAGAGCAGCCTTCAAGCCCACCTCTGGCATTAGTGGCTTGTATAGCCTAGCCTGCTCCTCCCAGTGACCCCATGAGGAGAGAAATGCCATCTTCTTCTTTCTTTTTAATTTTCCAGCTTTTAAACAATTGGAAAATCTAGCTGAAATTAAAAGATAATATACCAAACGTTCCATTCAGTATGACTGAGGGCCTACAACACAGTTAATGAAGTTATCTGCCTTCAGCCCCAATGATTCTTGGATTTAGTAGTGAGGAAACCTAGCAAACTAATAAACCAGTGCCTCCTGCAGCAAAATAGGCAGCTCCAGCAGCATATGTAGTTTTTCTCACCTCCAGGCTGTATAACCCACATCTTCACAGAGACCAGATGGTAGGAGTCAGCTCTCTGGGGCTGCAATGATACATGAATGCAAAACATATAGTGCTATGATCATGAGGAAAACTTGCTCTAATACATAACAAAACAAACAGGGGTTTTGTTTTACTAAACACCAAACCCGCCTGAATCTCTCTGAGCTTTCTGGGTCAAGCTGCTCTGCCAAACATACATTATCTTCAGCCATGAACACAGCTATGTGTTCTGTAGTTATGAAAATCTAGATACTTTCCCCAATTTTTTCTTTAATTATGGAATAAAGAATCATAAGCTTCTTTCACTATCACTACCCTTACCTTTATTTATTTATTATGTGAATAATAAAATAATTGCATTATCTTTGTGGCTTTATAGAAATATTTTTCTCTGCAGTGTAATAAGGGATATGCCTCTCTAGTAGGCAATGGAGTAAATCATTTACCACTGCTGGCAATCATTCACCCAGATATCAGAGAAAACCAAGTAATACTGAGTGAAGGTCAGGGATCAGCTCCATCTCAGACAGGTATGGCTGGGCTCTCACAGGCTTTGAAATGTGCCAGTGGGAATCTGCATGCTGGTTGCCAGGAGTGCATTTTGGGGAGGAGGGCAGAAGGGGGACACATGGTGGGTAGCACAGTGCCAAGGGCATCCCTCTGCCCTGTAGGGGGGGAGTCACTTCAGGCCTGGGGTACCTTTCCTTTATCCATTTTACCTGACGACGTTTTCTAGCCTGTTTACCTCTCAGCTAAAACCATTAGGAAAAAACCCTAACATCCACAGACTGAATACCTGTTGTAAATCCAATTATTTTGTAGTTCATGGGTGTTGTCCTTCAGCAGCGTCTTATGCTCACTTTCCTTCATGTCCAAGTGCCCCAGTTCTACTTAATCTCTCTTCAGGCATCACAGCCATAAAACCTAATTAGCTTCATCTAAACAGGGTAGTCATTCAACCCATAAAACAGGATAGGGATGGGATGCCCTTAGTATAACCCACAATAACCACTCCATCAGTATTTCCAAATCAAATTTCAATTTCCTTGTGTGTGCTCAAAAGCTGCCATTATCTGACTCTATAAGAAAGCAATTTTTCCAACCAGCTCTCATCAGTAGCCCGTGGTTGAACTCAGTTTACATTAGCGACTCATCTGGGGCTGGCATAGATGAAATAAGCTGTCTCTCTGCAATTGATGTGCTGTTGAGCCTGCTTCAAAAGCCTTGTGAAAATACTAGGGCAACAGTTTGGCCTGCAGAGGTGTGACTAACCTTTTCTCATTCCAGCAAGACACACCTTCTGTGACTCTGTCAGCCTGATATGACCTAAAATCTTAGGGAAAAAAGGATATTAAAGAGTCCTCCTTCTATGCACAAGGGGGCCTTATTGTTGCCATACAGGCAGTTGTAAAGCTGCACATGTGCACACTACCTCCAGTTTTCTGCACTTAGG
This sequence comes from Campylorhamphus procurvoides, assembly GCA_013396655.1. Taxonomy (NCBI): domain Eukaryota; kingdom Metazoa; phylum Chordata; class Aves; order Passeriformes; family Dendrocolaptidae; genus Campylorhamphus; species Campylorhamphus procurvoides. The sequence continues at coordinate 447,238 of WBMV01000322.1, forward strand.
TTATTCAGAGGACTCTCTATTGTCCTGGAGTTGCACTGGGTGAAATTCTGTTTATTTTAAAGGAAATACCAGAATCCCAGTGGCAAGAATGTTACCCCAGAGCTCTCTTAGAGGCCTCAAGCTCACTTAGATCATGCCCACACAACATCGAGGGTCTTCAGGCAACTAAGGTCTATGGGCTAGTTGCTGCAACTTTTCCTCCTTTACCTCACCTCTTATTTGCATTTCCAAAATGTAAAAAAGCAAAACATCAAATAAAGGGCTGTGTCATCCTTTGACCTCCTTATTGATTTTGGTTTTGTCCATAAGTCATTTTCCAAGATTGCAAATTGACCATCTTCATATGTGATGTTACAAAGTGCTAGCAAGTGCCTGGCTAACACTGGAACTATTCCTGCAGGAATGAGAGCTTGGTGCAGCATGTGAGCATTATTTCCCAGAGTTGCTATTACTTCTTTTTGAACATCCCGTCCAAGAAAACACAAGGCAGAGTGTATACTTATGCACAAGGGGCTGGGGGTTTTCCACTGCGTTTTTACTTTGTTTTCTTTTAAGATAAACTTCTGCTTTTCAGAAGAATGGGAAAGACTAATTCTTGCCGAGAGCATGCTTGTATTTATTCTGACTTGTGTATTCACATCTGATAAATCAAGAGATGTGTCTTGGAAAATGTCATACTCGTGCAGCATCAGATACAAAGCTGGAAATGTTTTTTCACACTTTTCGGAGTCCGGGTGTCAAGTCTGAAACGCTCCTTGAGACCTGAGTTTTCTATTCCCATGACACTGTTTCTAAAAGCGCCGCCGGTGTCCGGGGCCGACGGGGTGGGGCCGGGGCCGGGGCCGGCGGTGCCTCCGCCGCCAGAGGGCAGGAGACACCTCGGGAAAGTTTGGAAGTGGAGGGGATGCGATCTGGGATGCAGCGGCGGCCTCCCGCCAAAATCCCCTCCCCGACGGGATGCTTATCGTGCTCCGGGACCGCGGACTCCCCCGACCAGCGAGGTCCTTTCAGCTCTCCCTGTTTCTGGTCCTGTAACAACGAGACAGGTGGTCAAGAAGGCCAGTGGCATCCCGGCTGGTGTCAGCGATAGCGTAGCCAGCAGGACGAGGAAACTGATCGCCCCCTTGTACTCAGCACTGGCAAGGCCACGCCTCAAATCCTGTGTTTAGTTTTGAGCCCCTCACTGCAAGGACATTTAGGTTCTGGATGGTGTCCAGAGAAAGGCAATGGGGCTGGTCAAGGGTCTGGAGCACAAGTCCTATGAGAAGTGGCAGAGGGAGCTGGGGGTGTTTAGTCTGGAGAAGAGGAGGCTCAGGGAGGACCTCATAACTCTCTGAAAGGAGGTTATAGCCAGGTAGGGGTCAGTCTCTTCTTCCAAGTAACAAGTGGCAAGACAAGAGGAAATGGCCTCAAGTTGCGTCAAGGGAGGTTTAGATTGGATATTAGGAAAAATGTCTTCACTGAAAGGTTGTCAGGCACTGAAACTGGCTACCCAGGGAAGTGGTTTAGCTGCTGTCCCTGGAGGTATTTAAAAGACCTGTAGATGTGGCACCTGAGGACATGGTTTAGTGGTGGACTTGGCAGTGCTGGGTTAATGGTCGGACGTGACGATCTTACAGGTCCTTTCCAACCTAATTGATTCTATGACATTTATGTGCTTCTTCCCCTGAAACTGGAGGCTGGGAACTTAAAGAGGAATTCCTCTCACTCGGATATTTTAGACTGAGGCTGAAGTGGAGAGGAGTGGCCAACAGTCTCCCCACTGATGATGGAGAGTCATCCAGGTCATGGGGTCAGCTCCTAAACAGACACTCACACTACAGGTGTGTGCAAGGCAGAGCTTAAAACCTGTATACCTTCCACTGGGAGTCTGGGACTGCCTTCCATCCATGGATTTGAGCTCATTTAGGGAGCTGGAAGCTCCTGTACTGCTGTCTGTTCTCAGCATTGTGGTTATATATATTTTCCTTAGTATTTTTGAGGAAAGAGTCAAATTGAGAGTTTTTAATTCACATATCTCATGGGAAAACTGGCTTGATAGTTTTTTAAATAAGTTTTCCTTTCCATTAATATTTGCATTTTCTTGCATCAATCTGTATTTCCTGTCTCAGTTCTTCCTTCCTCTCTGTAGAAGTCATGCGCATTTCAGAGCTGCTCACACAGCGTTGTAGAAGATCATTACCATTTTTGTTCTTTCCAGCCTCAGCACAAGTAGCTCTTGTAAAATGACATCTCGGTTCCCAGCAGTGGCATCAGGAGGTTGTGAGAAAAACTTAATCTCCAGCTGCACATCCATAAGCAGACAGGGTACATTTCATTGCACAGCTCCACATTAAAGCCCCTGTTTAGCTTTTACAAATGACTCACCCAATAGCTCAGTCCACTGAGGGCTGATTTCTAAGAGACAATCTGGTCTTTAAGCACACGCTTGAATGAGGGATCACAACTCTATATTAGCAGCACATGTGGAGGTGTCACTGGATTAACACAGCATGCATGAACGTCAGTACTTTGAGTCATTATTTTCAGGGGCAAATTGGGGTGCTGCTTCTGACGCAATCTCTCCCAAGCCTTGTTCCACCAGGAGCTGCCTCCATTTTTCTCCCTGGCAATGACCCACTTTGTTCCATTATTATCAAAAGCAATAGTTATAAATAGTTACAGTTCTGAGTCTTGTCTCCCATTGTCCTGGACAGATAGGAAAAACTTCCATCTATTTGTCCTGCTGTATATGACTCACTTTCTTCACATCAGCTTGATCACATTTGCAGGGTTAGGTTTGCAGAAACAGTGCTGTACCTCCTAATTTTAAAAGCATGTCATTCTTGAACACCTTGCTGTGAGAGACGGAGTGGAGTGCAGGAAGATGAAACAGGAGTTTGCAGAAGATGGTATTGTAAATGCCTAAAAATATGGGAGAAAACTTTAAAAACTACACACAGAGACAGAGCTAAGACAACCATGCATGACCAAGATTAAGTGTTGAGAGGAGTAGGAAAGGGCTGGAAGAAGGAGGACGGAGAACAGGGAAATGCTGTGGGGGGAAAAGTTTCCATTTTGGCAAGGGTGATGCAGGGAAGCATTTCAGCTCATGAAGTGTGATGGTATCTACCTGTTTCCCTCAAGTGTTGGTGAGCTTATTTAGTATATACTTTTGTGCTTTTTAGTAGTAAATATAGAGATAGAAATTGGATTTGATTCATGTAGAAAAGAGTGGAGATGAGGGATTTAGTTTAAATGCTGCCATCAATAAGAAGTAAGCACTGAAGATATGTGCTTACACAGAAAGAGAGGAATGGCAGGCAGGGGGAAAATATCCTTGTCTTTTTGCTCCTTTCTTTGTAGTTTACACATCATACAATAGATAGCAATTAAATTGAAATATAGTCTATGGTATAGTGTGATCAGTTGGAAAAGTGAGACCACAAGAGACTTTAATTGATCACACAATAACAGATGGGGTAATAAAACGTGGGACAATAAGGAATATTTGTGGAACAAATGAAAGATCAATTCCCCTTCTGTTGTAGAAGGAAGAAAACAGCCAAATGTTAAAGAACAATCTAAAAGGCAAATTGATGAGGAAAAGAACATATGGCAAAGATGGAAACTGCTAAATACACACAGAGGAAAATGTATGTTTTTAAACTGTCTTTATAACATGCCTGTTTTTAGTCTTTGCGTGCTACCATTTGTGAAGAAATAATTCCTTGGATCTTAGTAGTAGAAAGCATGAAGAAGCTAAGTACAAAATATAAGTTCAGCAAAAGTTTAAAGAAAAGCACAATAGGCAGAGGAAAGGAAGCCATTATCACAGGTGATCTGAACAAAAATGCTACCAAGATTTTTTTTCCCACACATATTAGTGTAAAGGAGATTATGCCATATTTAGAAAGTGAATGCAATTAGAAATGGGATAGGAATCAGCTCTGTCTAGCCACTGACATGATACTTTTCAGTGCAGTATCTAAACAGCAACACCCAGTGTATCCTGTACTCCATTCTTCTGGGAATAGAAGAAGCACATTAAACAGGGGAAGCATTGATTAACTACTCCAATACTGGTACCTCTTTCAGCTACTCAGTCTAATGTTTGTACAGTCTAATGGAGGGCAGGAGGAGCTCAGCAGGTGATATGAAGGGTCAGTGAAGAGATTCAGCCTAAAAGGTCAACTCCAGACAGAGCCAGAGTTTACTCCCTCTCTGTGGAACATGCCAGGCCTCATATGGCTGTCACCTCAGCAGCCCTGAATAGTCTTCAGTTTCTGAGTAAGACAGATGTGAAAAGGAGAGGTATCCAGATGAGTGCTTGCTGCCATCCCCAGCTTGGAGCGTTTGGAGCAGCCTGGATGTGGGCAATGGTCCTCGTCCAGCAATGACCACTCCAGGAAATGTCTGAGAAGTTCACCACACACTCAGCACTGAGCTGCCTCACTCTGAATGTGAGCAGGGAGGTTGAATTTAAACATGTGCTGGAACTGCAGATTTCAGGGAGAACAACAGTCCCTCTTGTCGCTCACTTTGTGCCCAGCTCTTTGCTAGGAAAATCCCACAGAGTTCATTGGGACTGTCCTATATTGAAAAAAAAGACCTGCCAGCTATCTGCCAGTTGCAGAGGTGACAGGACTGTGGCTCTCACATGGGCATTGCCCACTCATGTAGTGGGATATGCAGCAGAGACATAAACCCTCCCCATGCCCCGTAGCTGATTCTAGTCTATGCAATTCTTTCCCAGGTCAATAATACAATCGAACAGAAGTGAGGTCAAACCCCTGGATTTAGAAACAACACCTTTTTTACTGTATTTCTATGCTTGTTCTAAAAAAGTATTTATTTTTCTTTATGCTGCATTTCCTCTTTCTCATGATAGTATGGAAAAGATAAGAAAATGAAATACCCATCCCTACCTACAGGCCCATTTGAATATATCATGGTCAATATTGTCATTCATGATGATATGAGAAGGATAACATGGAGACAACAGCAATATTGATGCTTATCACCTGCATCCTGCAATGGTCTGTGCTGCAGAGCAGTGTGAGCTGTGTTCTCAGCAAAGCTTTTTCTGGGTTATGACTCATGCAGAGCCTTGTTTTTCTTCTCTCCCACCTACTGTGACAAACAAGAGAGTTATAGGCAAATAAATAAATAAGTAACCAGCTGCTGTTATCAGCCAAAATTCAATAAAGAAATGTAATGTATTGCTGCACCTCCTGCATGCAGGTGCATCAGGATCCTGAATCCAATACCGTACTAGCGCAATGGCCTGTGCCTTGCCCTCTCCCACTCTGAAGCCTCAGTTGAAAATCTCTTTCAAGCCTTCTTCTCATTTACAGTTATTTACCTATAGCAGTAGGCCAGCAAAGAAGGGAGGTTTCTGAGGACTCTGTAATCACGGAAGAGTAGGTGAAGAGGTTGGGAGGAAGAGATGAAAAGGCCAGAGGAGGCAAGTAGTAGGGTAATGCAGAAGCAAATCTGGGCAGTGGGTGAGAGCTTGCTGACAGCAGCTTCATCACCTTGTTTAAGATCTTCCCAACAATGTAGGTAGGGTTTGGGGTTTTTAGGGTTTCATTTTTCCCTTTTTTAAGGATGGGTATTTATGTGTGCCTCAGCACAGTTAAAGTCAAACAGATGGAAGTTACAAGAGTGAGCCAGTGCTTATCCGAGGTTGGTGGAGAGTACTCTTCCTCCTACACAAAGTAGCAAAATTGAGTCTGAGATATTTCAGAACCTGAACCTGTGAGACTAGCAAACTTTTACCATCCAGTGACCTTTGACAAAGTGAGTTAACATAGGAGGCACCCACATGTTGGCATGGGAGGGGATATTTGCTCTATGAGCCTGTCTTGTCTACTCTGTGTTTCATGGTTTTGGCAGCACAGGCAAAATCTTGACATAACTGTAAACTCTGGACTACCTGAAAGTAGGGACTGCCTTTATAAGGTTCACAAAAAAAAAAAAAAGGACAAATGTGTATGTTTCAAGTAGCTATGCACAATCAGAATTGAAACAGCAGTAATAACATGAGTGCTTACGTATGACACATTAGGATAAAATCAGAATGCACAGCCAAGTGACTTAGTCTTCTATGAATGTATTTTTCTTTGGAACCCTTTAAAAAGCTGCTATAAAGTCATTCTTTTGGCTGAACTGGCATTAGAACCCTAAAACATGGCAACAGCTTCTTGAGTGTTAGGCTTTGGGGCTCATCTTTTTTAAACACTTAGCAGTTTCTTCCCATCCAGTCATTTTATGTTATTTGCTTTTTTTTATGCAGGGGGAGGAAGATATTTTCTTGTGTGCTATTACTGCAACAGTGAAGCTCTTCCCTCAGGCTGGTTGTATTTTGTGGACATCTGAAACATTTGGGATCAGATTACATACTGGCAAGTAGGACAATGGTACTGCCGTAATGAGCTGAAGGCTAATTTATAGGCTTTGCAGATGTGAATGCATTAGCATGCAAATCATGAGCAGTCCTTGCCTATAAATAAAAGTACTTACCTTGCCAAGAGATGGCTGTCCCAAAAATCTAGTGAGTATTATAAATTATAAGCAATTGTCAGATTTTGGCTTCCTTCGTATTCTTGTTTGTGCTTCTCTAAGGGAGCATTTGAAGATAAAATGTATAATGCAATGCATGGCACAGACAATCTTTGCTGCCCAGTGCTATTATCACCTTTTGCCAATTGTCATTCCTTCATTTGTTAGAAAAACAGCTAGTCAAACTTGTCAGCAGGTTTGAATAATATGTTCCTACATGGCTGTACTCTGAAAAGGACAGATGAATTGCGGGGAATGCAATGAACTGTGGCTCTGGAGTTTTCTGCTTAGAACTCTGCCTCAGATACAGCTCTTCCTCAGACTTTGTGTGTGCCTTTGGCAACTCTTTTAAGCAGTCCATACCAACATTTCTTTAGCTAAGAATATTAAAGTTTGGTTTATGTATGTTTTATGTTCAGATAATGTTTTGGGATAAAGCCTGACTTTACTGTCTGTCTGAAGAGGGTTGTATGTGTTGGCACACACTGGGCACTCCTGGCAGCAGAAATAACAGAAGAAATAGCTTCTGAAGTTACAGCTTCAGCAGATATTTAGGAATTAGCTCAAATGCAATGGGAGCAAAAATCTAAGGTTTGGGGTTTTTCTTCTGGAACTGGATGAGAAGAACTTGATGAGACTGCACTTAATTATGTGATTTGCTTTATCAAGTTATGAACTCATGCAGGGCTGATGTCTCTATGACTTTGCCAGCTTTCTGCCACTACCTACTTCCCCAAAACACCTCCTAATGACAGAAGAGCAGAAGCAGTAAAATTGAGGAATTCCTACAAGTTTCACCAAAACACACTGTCTTGTGGAGGAGAGAATCCTAAAGTATCATCTTCCTCCCCTAAAGAAGAAGCTCTACAATGAGCTGAGAGAGAACCTCAGAACTGTTAATTTTGCTGTTCATAGAGCTACATATTTCTTCCTAAAATTATATTCTTTGAGGTTCATTCCAGTGGAAGAAAAATCCTTCTTGAAGTAAAATAGGCCTGCTGGACAGAAGGCTCATGGAGAGCTTTGCTTATTTTATGGACATATTACATCAAGCTAAGCCTTTGCCATCTGCTCTGCCCGTAATTGTAAACAGAATAAACCCCACACCAACCAAACAAAAAGAACAAATCACAAGAGCATCGAGGAGATAAAAGTGATTTAACTGCCTGTATATGGTCCACCAACATTCAGCTTGCACTGAAGATGTTCTTTCTCATGATTCAGACACAAATCACAAAGAAAACAGTTCACACACAACACTGTAAATTTCCTGCTGAGCTGGAGTTTTCCTGAAGCAGACCTGACTCCACAAGAATGTTCAGCAGTATTTACTTACATGAAATTATGTGAGCTTTATGTAAAAACTGTCATAAGTAATTTTTTTATTTTTATTGTTTTCATCTCAGGCAGTAAGGTACAATGGGGTGTGAATTACTGAAGGAATAATGCCCATGGTGGAGGATTGTGTGAGACAATAAATGACTTTTGTAGGTAACTGAACACCACAGCAATGCTATGAGATATCTGAGAAGCACAGAAGCATTAATTGAAAATATATCCCAGTGCCATGTTCAATAAAGAAAAAATTAAACAAACACAAATGTGAAGATTGGGGATTTCTGGACATGTGAAAATCTAGGAAATCTATGCAGCTAGTTTGCTAGAGAACCACCATCAGAAAGCATTGAGATGAATAGACTAATGGGGAAAATTATTATTAGGAGGAAAAAAGTGATGAGATTCAGTACACACAGGTGTCAATAAAGACACATTGTCCATGGAAAGCATATATTTTGCACCCAGTGATAAATCCCTGTATTGACATGCAGCTTGTTATATGGAATTCTTGCTGCATTGTTAAGCATGAAGACAAAATACATGAACCATCCATACAACATATCATAAATCACTGTAATGTACATTTAAGGGTTTTCCCTAAAGAAATAAAACTATAATCTAATGTGTTGCATTCATCCGTGGAATGCAAATTCCTGTAGAAATGGATTCATTGTGAGCATAATGGGGAAAGATCTCTAATGAGAAAATTAACAAGGAGTTTATCTATTCCTTGAATTTCTCTTTAAGTTAATGAAATTTGATTAACACCCAGACATTTGATTTTCTCCTTGGCTTATGAAAAAAGAGACTCTGAACTGCAGTGTGTATATGTATATTAGGAAGAAATTCTTTACAGAGAGAGTAATCAGGCATGGGAATGGCCTGCCCAGAGAGGTGGTGGACTCATTGTCCCTGCAGGTTTTAAAGATGAGACTGGATGTGGCACTTAGTGCCATGATCTAGTAATCACAGTAGTGTTGGACCAAGGGTTGGATTTGATGATCTCAGAGGTCTCTTCCAACCCAGTTGATTCTATGATTCTATACTTCAGCATAAAAAAATTAGGCCTACGTCTTCTGATGTTTTAACTCTATGGGAACTGTCTTCTGTGACATTAAAGGATCTGTATCAGGTCACAATCTTTCAATGCCTCCAGTGGCTAACTTCAATTTACAGGAACAGCCTTTAAGAAGGAAGGAAGAGAATACAGGAATTGCTGCTGCCCTCCTCAGAACGTTGAGTGCACAGGTATACACTGAAGTATCCAACAACTGCATGGAATATGTGAGGTATGTTAACTTGTGTATTGGAAAGGGTTCTGGTAGCTACAGAATTTGCTTCCGCTTCTGAAGGGAAAGCCTGTAACAGTGCTGGCAGGAAGGTGTGTCTTCATTCTGTGGCATATAACAGTAAATTAGCTTACAAAATTTTGCACAAGGCTGAATGCAAACAAATGGAACTTCAGAGTTTAATTTTTTAAAAGGATAATTATTTATATTTCATTTACTTTGTATTTATAAATCCTTAAGCAATATGAATAAAGCCTCTTATTCTATCTCCATCACTACTGATTAATGTCAATGATTCTCTCTTCTTTTGCACCAGAAAGATCAGCTTACCCTTGGCATGAGCAACTATTGGACTAATTTGTTCCCAAATGAAGAAATTATTCAAGTTAGACCCTTGGTATTTAAGAAGATAATGTTTTCAACTTCCACAAAGATCAGAAAAGGCTAAGTAAATTAAATTAACAGTTTTCTCATTACTAATGATGTGTGACTATGTGAAATCAATATTGTATCCATAATATATCTGTTGCTTTTAAAGTTGGCTGGCATTATAGGTGGGACTACCTCAAGGTGACCTAGTAACTGCCACAGTACAATCTCATTTTTGCTCACTTTGCCAAATACTAACTAGGGCTGAAATCTTCCATCTGGATGGGAGTAGAGGTGATTGCTTTGCATTTCAATCAGATTAGTTTCAATATTTCTAGACAAAAGAGAGGAGATAATGTTTTGCCAACATTAATACAGTCTGATAACCTTTGAGAATGTGTACTGTCCCGGTTTGTTGTCATGAAGAATTAAAACAAAATCTAAGAGTGGGTTAAGTATCAGTTACGCTTTTGGATGCATTGTTGAAAACTTGTCCAAGTCTGTACACATTTCAGCCTACCCATGTTCAGTAAGGTACCTAGTTTTTATCAGTTCTTACAGATTAGACGTGAGGGAGCATATTGCAAAAGTGAAGGGCAATAGTAGAAAAGCTGCTCTTTTCATATCAGTGAGACCTCAAATTGCACTGTTCTGCTGGTTGCAATTGTGTCAATAAAATATGAGGGAAAAGAGTTGCATAGGACCAATCATGTACAGCTGGAATCAGTGGGGCTTTCAGTAGTTCAGAAAGCAAGAGTACAACTAGGCATATTTAACACCAAGTCAACAAAATACATTCACACTGTGTCCCTCAAAATAGTCATTGCTCCTTCAAGGACCATCATTTTAATAATCTCACAAAAATTTCAATCTTTATTTTTTTCTGTCTGCTTACCCTATAGTACACTGCAGATAGCAAGAAGTCCATTTTGACTACTAGAAACCAGATCAATTTGGAGCCTTGGTTATTAGATCACTTTCCCCCAGAGGTCTTTAATTTATAGACGTGAGTATATTTCAACTGGAAGCTACTGAAATCTAAACACAGAACAGTGCAATGCCATTCTTTGAAATCTCTTTTCAAAATACGTGTTGAGAAACACTGTCTTTCTGCCAGACTTTCCATTTAATGCAAGATAAATTTTCAAAATACTTAAAAACAATGCATTTGGGTAGCGATGCTCTCCCTCAGGCCTACAAGGCTATATGCTTGTGTGACTACTGCTGTAATAAGAGCTTTTGTCTGGTTCAATAACCACTTAGCACCGGATTTTCAAATCATGACTTAGAGGCAATTACTATCTAGTCCTAGCAAGTTGGAAGCTGAATTCTATACTCACTCTGATTATATACCCAGAAAGTATACACCAATATTAATCTGAGCATTGATTGAGTGTTGATTAATACTTTTAGTGGAATATAAAAGGACATCACTCAATGTGCAAGTTCATCAGTCAGTTTATAGCAAACTGGTCTCTCAAAGAACATTCCAAGAAAGCTTCCAAGAGTGTGACTATACCACAAATCTACTTACAGGTCAAATTTACTGTTGATTTGCAATTTAAGTTTCAAATTCAGGAACCCAGCCCTGTGCCCAGTCAGATGACAGAGGGAGACATAGAAATAATTCATAATGTTTTCCAACCTAATTGATTCTGTGATACCTTTGAGATGAAAAGTAGTGTCTGCAAGGACAAGAGCAGATGGGAAGTAACAGATTCTTACTCCCTTTGGAAGAGTTTTTGCAGACCAGGACTTACCTTCCTTGAAATAGATTCCCACTTATTATTGTAAGGAAAAGGTAAACTAAATAGGAACCAAACTATGTTCTGAAGCTAACTAGCTCTCTTAATTTTATCTTTTAAGTCTTTGAAGTTGGTCTTTAATGTTGTCCAAGTAAGCAACATTGACTAACAGAGCCAAACTACATCTCAGAGAGTTTGTGGGCAGCATGGAGGATAAAAAGGAGGCTTTTTTTCATGTGTTTACTCTTTATATGAATGCATAAAAAGAAGGCTCTGAATTGGATGTTAACACTATTGTATTGTAAAATCAAGAGTATTCCCTTGAAACTAGGGAATTCATTTGATTGATCTGTGACAGAACAGAATATACAAATTAACACTATTAAACTTCTATTTAACCTGTCCCTTTGTGTTTCTTTTTATTTTGCACTATACTCAACAAACTCAGGGATTTGTAAGAGAGCAGTCATACATTAAAATTTGTAATAGTGCATGAAAATCTATTTATCTACTTCAAAAAGAGCATAGTAGGTTGGAAACTTACACAATTCTTAGCTTTTCTAGCAGTACTTCTTGTACTTCTACCCATGTAGTTATATGCTTAACACCAAACAGGCTGTACAAATCACAGTCCATTTCCTGGCCAGTAGAGATATATTTAGTTAGAGCTTGCTGACCTTTCTTGACTTTGCAACACAAGTCTCTGACAAATGTAGATGCCATGATATCATTGTTTCCTCATAATGAGAGCCACCTTTTTCTCAGTCAAAGGCCACAGCAGATTTCAAAGCAGGTTATGGATGCAAATATGTATAATGCATTTGTAAGTTTCAGGGACCTACATTTCCTACAGCTACATGACAAGTTATTGGTTCGTCGTTTTTCAGAGACAGCTTCACAGAGTTTGAGTTTGTCCATTTTGCATATTCCAAATATATGATGGCCAGATGGTACAATCTTGACTTTCATGTTCAACTTTTGAATTGACTGCTGTTACACTTTTAAACTTTCTTTACATAGATTAAGACTAGGGGAATCCTCTGGATTACAGGGAGAAAAGTGGGACACAAGGAGTCCTCTGAAGTTTAGTTTTCTGGCTGACTTAGAATTCTTGTGATATTAAGCTTAACTCCACAGTTACTTATAATTGCCTTGCCCCTTGAAGCCTTTTCAGTAGAGTCTAATGGAAGAAAGAGCTTTTATAGTTCAAATCTTCATGCCATCTTTTCCCATGTACTCACTCTTCTTCCCAAACTCTTGTATTCCAGGGTAGAGAAAAACTGGAATTAATACAGAGAAGGGCAATCAGTACAACCTAAGATCATTTAGGAAGAAAGATTAAATAGAACAGTCCACTGTAGACTGGAATGAAAACAGCTGAGGGAGGACAAACTCAATGTATAAAGAATCATGAATTGTAGGGAGAAAACAAGGAATGCTTATGCAGTGCTTCTCATAGCATAAAAGGTAGGTAGGACCAAAAAACCTAAGCAAAAAGAAGCTAATACTGTACAAAAAAGTATTTTCTTTTGTTTGTGTGGAACTCGGCGGTGGAACTTACAGCCACAGGATGGCTGTGTAGATCAAAAGCGTAAAAAGGTTCAAAAGGAATTAGATACATTCCCAGAAGAAAAATCTGTCAGGTATTACTGAATACATGAGGATAAACCCACTGTTTCAGGAAGTACATAGTCTGTGAATTATTAGAAACAAGGGAGAGTTTGCCAGAGGAAGGGACACAATAGTCTTTCCACACTTACTTTAAGAACATCCACCTAACTTCTGTCAGAAATATACTACCGGTTAAAAAAGATTTTGATATGACCCAGAATAGCTGTTCTGTGTCCCTGACACCTTCTTTAACTGTCTTTGCAACTCTGTAGGGAGGTGAGAAGATTATGGTAAATTGAAGGCAGTTATAGGGATTTTTGCTTTTCATCTGTCTTTGCAGAAAATATATCTCAACGAGGCCAGAAAGTCCTGTCTTGTATTTCTACCCTGGTATGGATCTCAAGGCTTTACATTTGCTTCAACTGTTCTTTACAGAATAAATGATGTGAGGTTGTGTTCAAAAGACAGTTCTGAATATATGCTAGCTTTATTCACAGCTCTCACTCCAGAGGGCTTTTCTCCCTGCACTCAGCAGCACCTGTGCTCAAAGTGCCTTGCAGTGCTCTGCCTTTGCTCAGAAAGGTCATGCTGTGGAGGGTGCAGAAAGAAGCACCATTTCAGGAAGGACTTCACTGAGCCCTCAGATAGCCCCTGGTAATTCACTGTATAGTCAGACAAACAATGGCAGATGCCACCCTATCATCAATAGTGTGCTTACAGTCTAGACAACCAAAACTGAAAACAAATCCTGACAAGGGTCTTGCTTGTCTGAGCCTTGCTGCCCTCTGGGAGAGGGAAGGAAGGATATCTCCATCTGGTATGAGGTGTTGCAAAGGTGCTGATGAGCCCATGTTTCAGCTACACTCCTGTCACTTCAAATGTGTTGAGCAATTTGTCCTGCGTAAGGGGAGTCACAGGTACAGAGCTTCCCAAGCAAAAATGAGCACAAGCTTCTTTTGAAAATGTGATCAGTCCAGTCATAAGGATGCTTCTGGGAAGACTAATTTTGAAAAATCTGGCTAAGCATCATTTTTGAACCATGGAACCAGGTGTTTTTCCTGTCATTAGAGGATATTTCTTAGTATTTTGTAATTAAATTTGAAAGAAGTTCTCAGAGACACAGCCTCTTTGATGCATACTTTTCAGCATCGACAGCATACGAGATCTTGATCAAGCATATTGTTGAAATGGCCAAAGCACAGAGAATACATGAGTGATAATGACTAATAGAAAATCTATGGGATTATCTCACAGTGTAAGATGCCTTTGTCTCATACTTTTCCACTGTACATTTTAGTTCTTTCTTAGGACCTCAAAGACTGGAATGACAGGGCAGGTGTGTGCAATATGGCTATATGGTATCAAAAGAGATTTAAACTAGGACCACGTTGTCTTCCTTAGCTACTGGAAGGAGCAGACACATAATAGCATAGAGATCTCTGAAGTCAACTGAATGCTACTTACTAACCTTGACAGAGAATTGTACTAAGGCAACTCTGTTACTCTGGGTATTTTGTGTAGCTTGGCTTTGCTTACACACGTCTTGGCTGTGTTCAGAGCTCTGGGTGAATCCTGGGATATCATCAGCATTCACATAAGGCAAAAGGTCAGTGGTGCTGCCCAGTGAGAGTTACAAAAGCACACTGCATATCTGCCACTGCATCTTAGTGATATATGACCACTGCATCCTGCAGAAACCAATCTGCATAGGAGCCTTCTGACTTCCAGTTGGACAAGGCTTCAGCTGTGCAGGGAACCATCAGAACTCACTCCTAGGCAGCCTCTACTGCTGTAGGAGGCTGCTGGCTTTCAACAGCCAGGACAAGGCAAGGAGGACTTATGAGCTGCAAGAGTGACCAGAGAAAGCTTAGTTGTGTCTTCATGGCTGAAGATAGGAGGTTTCTTCACCATCATCCCTACTCTGTACCTGGACTTCCAAATCCTGTGACATTCTAGGCCACTTACCTTGAAGGGGAGTCCAAAGTGCATGATTAAACACGACCTTCTCACTAAGCAAAGCCTATTCAGTGACTGACTTCCAGCAGGACATAGCTACTGTGTATTTATGTGATTACTGTAGACAACAGACTCGAGGACTGATGGACTCATGTTCATATCAAAATGGAGGGCCTCACATTAAGAGTATCAACAAACTTACTCAAGGTACTCTGACATGCTCAGGAAGAGTCATCATGGCATGTTTTTCTACCTGTATAATCTTACCGGCAGACATTAAGATGCTCTAGAGAGCCTGCACATAACCTTTGTTTCTCTCAATCTCATGGCATAACTATGGAGAAAAAGAGTTTAGTAACGCAGAATCCATTTTGCTTGAACACATTGGACAGTGAGTGAAAAACAAATAAACGCAAGTCTTGGTTCAGTGACATGGAGCATCTATGAGAACACTGTACCTCTGGTGAAGATTCCAGCTGCAAAGGCCTTCCTGTACAGACCACAGAGAAATTAACTAGTGAGTTGATTATTCATACAGCTAGAAAATAATCTGAAATTAAAAATTAATTCAGTTTCATAAGTGGTTTCCTGAAAATAAGCAATTAATTATTTACCACTTACACATACATATTTATCTTTTAGTGTTGCAGAGGTCCAAATGAACGCTGGTACATTGTTTCCACATTAAAAATACCTCAAACACCATCACAGTACTTTTTGGTTTCGCCCAACGACAAATAAAAACAAAGCCATGAAAGGACAGAAATTGACACTCATTGTCATTTGCGCTAAGCACAACACAGAATAAAGAGGAAGCACATGGGTGGGGAACAATTCATCATCACTTCAGCTTGAGCCTTGACTTAGAGCAACATAGTGCCTTGACAATCCCAGCCACTAGCTATTGCCAGTTTTGGTTTGTTTTTTTTCATTCCAAGGAAGGTGACAGAGCATGGTCAGAGATAAGACACTTTGGGAAACTACTTTCAGTTTCTTAGAAATTAGTTTATGCCCTGAAATTAGAAGCTTTATGGTATTTCTCCTAGAGGCTGGAGAGGGTTGTTTAGTTTTGTTGTTGCTGTTTGTTGGGGTTTTTTAATGATTATTATTGTAGCAATAGGCATTCCCCATTCACCTCTAGACCCTTCTGGCATCATTCTAAATCATTTTCTTCAAACAAGTTTTACGTTCCAGACTTAAAAGGCAACTATGGATTATGCATTCATTATACTTCTGAACACAGGATGAGCCCTTGTAAGTATTTGGACAAGGGACAGCCTTTGAAAGCCCAATATCCTGTGGGAAATGCTATGTCTGATTCACCAGGTGCCAATATTCTGCCTGGTAATTCACAACTGGTACTCTTCCAATTAGCAGTAGGAGACATAATCGCTAATACTGCCAGCTGCTACCTGGAATGCCTTTCTTATCTGTTTATTCTTTTCCTTGCTTGCTTGTCCTCTTGTATCTTTTTAGAGAGATTCTGCAAGAAGACAACGACGTTAACACTGAATTAATCAATGCAGTCGCAAAAAGGGCAAGTAGCTGATGAACTANGCCCGCCGGTCGCCATGGCGACCCGGCTGCCCGCACCTCCCTCCCTCCCGCGTCCCTCGGGGCTGCTGCGGCCGCACCAGGGTCCGGCTCCAGCGGCGCCCTCCCCTTTCCAGGCTCCCCCTTCCAGGGTCCCCCGCCCGCGGCGCCGGGAAGGCAGTCCCTGCGGGCAGCGCCAGGGCCGGCCCCAGCCCCGCTGCGCCACCGGGGCCTGCCCGGGGGTGGGAGAGGAGGAGGAGGAGGAGGAGGAGGGACNTGAGCCTTGACTTAGAGCAACATAGTGCCTTGACAATCCCAGCCACTAGCTATTGCCAGTTTTGGTTTGTTTTTTTTCATTCCAAGGAAGGTGACAGAGCATGGTCAGAGATAAGACACTTTGGGAAACTACTTTCAGTTTCTTAGAAATTAGTTTATGCCCTGAAATTAGAAGCTTTATGGTATTTCTCCTAGAGGCTGGAGAGGTTTGTTTAGTTTTGTTGTTGCTGTTTGTTGGGGTTTTTTAATGATTATTATTGTAGCAATAGGCATTCCCCATTCACCTCTAGACCCTTCTGGCATCATTCTAAATCATTTTCTTCAAACAAGTTTTACGTTCCAGACTTAAAAGGCAACTATGGATTATGCATTCATTATACTTCTGAACACAGGATGAGCCCTTGTAAGTATTTGGACAAGGGACAGCCTTTGAAAGCCCAATATCCTGTGGGAAATGCTATGTCTGATTCACCAGGTGCCAATATTCTGCCTGGTAATTCACAACTGGTACTCTTCCAATTAGCAGTAGGAGACATAATCGCTAATACTGCCAGCTGCTACCTGGAATGCCTTTCTTATCTGTTTATTCTTTTCCTTGCTTGCTTGTCCTCTTGTATCTTTTTAGAGAGATTCTGCAAGAAGACAACGACGTTAACACTGAATTAATCAATGCAGTCGCAAAAAGGGCAAGTAGCTGATGAACTAGAGATAAGGCAGGGAAACGGCAAACTGGAGAAGGCAGGGGGTTTGGTGGGTGGGAAGCATTCTGGGCAGGAGGAGGAAGGTCCGAGCTGGCGGAGTGGCTGTTCTCTCTCCTGGGGGATGGCTTGTCGCGGGGCTCAGGGGTGTGCGGTTTCTTCAAGGCACACACAAGTAGGTTGAGCCGTGACCTTCTGCACGTGGGAGAAAGGGCTCACATCCATTTATTTGACTTGTGCCGTTTCAGGGGCTAACCACCCCGGGCGCAGGCCCAGCTCCCCATGTCTGTCCCGGTGCGGCTCCGCAGGGCGCTGCGGTCCGGGGGGGCCGCGCTGCGGCAGCGCTGCCGGTAGCCCAGCCCAGCCCAGCCCAGCCCAGCCCTGGCCGCCGCCCCGTCCCCGCGGTTCCCCGGCTGGATTCCCCCCGGTGCCCAGCCCGGCCCANTTCCCCGCCGCCCGCTTCTCTGCTCCCGCGGCTAGGCGAGGATCCCGAGGGAGGCAAGATGGAAGAAATCCTGCGAAAGCTGCAGAAGGAGGCGTCGGGGAGCAAGCACAGGGCCATCAAGGAGAGCTGCACCTGGGCCATCGGTACGGGGCGGGGGGCCGCGGGCTGAGCCGCCGGTGGAGGGGGTTTTAAAGGCAGGGGCAGGGAAACCTCAAGACAAACTTGTCCCGCCGATCTTGCGGCCGGGCCGGCGTGACCCGAGCGCCTGGAGCCGCGCAGAGTGCTCCGGACCCCCGCGCTGCCGGAGGGGCTGCACCTGCTGCCCGTCCCGGAGAGCATTCCCGTCCCTCGCCTTCCCCACCTCCCCGGTCTGCTTCGTAGCTCTTGCGAGCCAGATACGGGTATCAGTAGCTGTTAGTTTCCGTGTATGTTTTGGGGGAGCTGTCTTTTCCTTAAGAGGCCCCCTCCTTCCCCTGAATCGTCTTAGAAAATCACCCGGTACAGTTTTTACTGCTGGTTTGTGTTAGGGAACCTCTTTTAAAAGCTAGGAGTTTTGTTTTTCTGCATTCCATAAGGTCTTTTATCCTTGCTATATAATGATCAGTATAACGAGTTGATCTTTTAAGCGAATACAAGCTTAGATACATTTCAGCACCCACCCATTTTGCAAGATTGTTTGTAGCTTGAAGTGTTTTTTGATGCTAAGAACCTAGAGCACTTGTCAGCAAGACCCTTAACGGACATCATCATAGCTGTGGTACTTACAATTACTTTAAATTTTTATTTTTCATCTATATATAGCTACAGCGTTCTGTGGTAGTTCATACCTGTTGCCATCTTATTACTGGCCTTTCATCTTGTTGTTCCATGGGTTGCTTCATTAATTGTGTTACACTTGCACAGCAGCCATGCGAATATCCCATATAACGTTCTGGTTTTAGTATCTGTGCTGCTGAAGTGCTGATATGTGAAAGGGAAGAGGATGGTTGGTACTCGGTGCCTTCTCGTTGGGCACCCAGGCTTCTGACATTCATGCAAAGCTTCGTAGACTTGTAGCAGCAATGATTGTTGTTCTGTCAGCTGGAGTAGGTGTAAACTTTAGGATCACTGGTTCGGAGATTGTAGCTAGATGTATTACTGTGGTTGAACTTAAAAGTTTTTTCTAAAAGCCCCATTGTTTCCTTTGACTATACAGAAACCTTGGAGTCTTCTGATGCTGCTATCAAGATACCTCCATATCAGCTAAGGTAAGAACATTTAATTTTGAATCCTGTGGAGCTGTCAGTATTGGTAAAATCTGAATTAAAAGTGAGGGGATGGTTGTCTCCGCCACGTTCAGGGGGCTAAATCTGTGTGATTTCTTTAGTTTGTAAATAGACACATCTATGCTGATAGTAGTGGATAACTTGCTGATGATCAGTTGGCCTCTGGACATGAATGAAACTTATGGAAATGTGTTAAAATGGGCATAGGTATGTATAGTGGTGACACTGGTTAGAAAGGAGGGCTGTCTTATGGTGTGAAGAGTTTTCCTTCTGAATTACATCTTTCAGTATAAGTGAAAATGCTTCTCAGTCTTCTCAGTGTGTTTGTTTTCTTTTAAATCTAAATCAGTTTTTTTTACTGAAAATAAACATTCTGGAAACTGAAGTTATAATATAGCTAGGACACTGACTAAGAACTAAAATAATACAGTTTCTATGCATACTTCTTCCTTTAGCCTACTAGATTATCTTGAATAAGCCTTCTTCCTTCTTTCTGCTACTACTTGTGCACCTATAAATTGTGTATAAATGGGGCAGGTGGCCCCATTTGTATAGCTGTTTAAGATCTCATTTTGGAAATTCTGATTGGTATGGAGTAAGTAGATAGGCAAAATTATTCATCGTCCCTTCTGACAGAACCATTGGGAATCATCAAAAGAGGCTAGCAAGCACACTGTTTAAAACAGGAGGACATTGTGTCACACAGCCTCATCATTAAGATGTGTAATGCTTGGGCTTGCTTTATTGAGAATGTAATGGATGCTAAAAGACTGTGTGGATGCAAAAAGCACCTCAACAAATCCATGGAAGAAACTGATTGAAGTCTCTCAGATGCAAAGGTACCCCTTCTTATTCAGAGGTACTTTAGTCAGAGATAATTGAATTTTTATAAAAGAGTGTATAGGAGTCATGCTGGACGTTTGACCTGACCCGTAGTCCTAGATACCCACTATGAGCTGCTGACATCAGTGCCTTTTGTTTATCACAATATTACTCTCAATCAAGCAGTCACCAAATAGGGAAGGTATAAGAGCTGTTCTTTTGCCACTCTAAAATCCTGTCAGCTGCAGTTCACAAAAGGCTTTCAGTCAGTGGGGAATGGATGTAGCCCAGGTCTGACATGACCAATGCCAGACACACACATTTCCCACACTGGCTGGAAACAGCTGGATTACTAATGCCCAGTGGCACCGTTAGAATTATGTGTACTTGTCACTGTGGCTGGAGAACACTTAGCTTTTCATCTTCCCATTTATCAGCCTGTATTTTTAATATGGTGTATGGTCTTTCTATTTGTAAGTGCTGTTGTCGTTCCCTGTGAATTAGTTAGCTAGCTGTTACCACACTACTTTCTTTTTCACTTACATTCTTCCTCTTTACAGATATGTCTGCCTTTTCCTCCCCTTTCTGCAGTGTTCTTCATGATGTATTTTAGTTTGGGTGTTTTTTCTACTGTAAATCTTAATCATTTTAAATAAAGCTAATACCTTCACAGGTGTAGCTATGATGGAGTAAGCTCTTCACATTAGTCTTGTCAGTAATAATGCATTTGTTATTATTGGATGTTTTGCAAAAAAAAGGTACACAGGAGAATTTGAATAAAAGCTTTTGTTGCAGCATCCTGGGTAAATCTCTGCCACACAAACTCAGACACTGTGCGAAATGTTACTGAACTTGCTGTTCCCTCTCTAATAACAAGCTACTGCCAGACTCCAGATCAGCACTCTGGACCACATCTTCGACTGGAATTTGCCTGCATCATGTGCAAATTAGATAAAAATTCTTCTTTGCTTGGTATTTGTTAAACAGCAGCACTGTGATGGCTTGACTCCTAACACTGGAAAAGAATAGCCTTGAAAGTAGAGTGACAGCCATGAGTAGAAATACAGACAGATATAGGATGGAGGCATCCTGACCATGCCTTTTTCCTTCTCTCAACTTATATCAGGTACAGATTGTATCACCTGCTGTAAGACATATCAGTCTTTGGCTGCTCATTCATTTGGAATCTGAATCTGCACTTCACACTTTCTGCCACAGCATTTTTAAGTGTAATAACAGACCATGGGAATATGTTCTGGAATACTCCATAATACTAGAACTAGAGTGAATCTTTACAGTGATTAACTCTAGTGCACAGCTCACGTCTGAGATTGATAGTGACAGCATACTGAAAGTGTTAAAGACAGTGTGGCAAATAGTTCAGAGAAAGCAGTATTTATGAGCTGAAGGAGTATTTCAGGTACTGTATGTGTGGGGAGCTTGCTTAGTAGTAAAATTTGGTGTGTCCTTAGAATATACTGAATACAAGGAAAGGACATCAGCACTTCTCTAGAGGGGAACTTCTTGTTCTAGGGCACATTCATACTGCATAAGAATGGAGAACAGGTTTGTTAGCTGCCATGTCCAGTTTAGATAGATACTGGCTTGGTTTCAAAAGTAGCAAATCTAGTAAATACTTTAGTCAGTATTGTTCTGCTTCTCCATAGAGCAGTGTCTGGCTTCCATTAGTGAGTTATGCTGATGTTATTGCCATTTAACAAGTTGGCTATGACCTTAAGTTCTTTTCCTTCTAGAACTGAAGAATGAAGACTGCTCACAAGAATAAGAATGTGTAAACTGTATACTCACCTTTTTTTTTTTTAATTATAAAAAGAAAAGCCATTTGCTGCTTTTGACACCCCAGTTCCAGATGAGTAGAGGTTCTTCATAATGCTTTCTTGTGTGATCATCATCCTAGTGTGAGAATGGGAAGGACAGGGTATCTTTTTGCATTTCCTCAGACTATGACCAGTTGGATTTCAAGGGTTTTTTTACATATATTGTATCTGCTACATACTTGTCTCCACAATAGTGTTGGGGTAGATTACTTGCTCCTAACCTATTCGTAGTTTCCTCTCTTGTGTTTTGGACCTCTGTTATTGAACACCAGGCATATCGCATTATAGTTCTCTGATGACTGTGCAACTAATTAGGCAATTCAGCTGTAGCATTTGTATGGGAGCCATTTTAGCACTTGTCTGGTAGCAGTTTAGATAGCACATGCCTGCTATGTTTGGGAGCACTTGGAGTACTTTTGCCCCAAGGGAGTCCCAATGACTGGACACTCAGCCTGGAATGTAATTCTTTAATTAGTTTAATAGAAATCTGTTGGGTATATCTTTAGGGAGCTAAATGAGACTATTTTGTGTTCCACTTCCTTTGATGTTAATTTGACTTATGAATCCAAATCTGACTTAGTGACCTTGCTTATTAGTTCTGGTGAGGGGCATAATTTAAATATCTCACTTCCTAAAGAAATAAAAATCTCCAAAAAATAAGGAGCTTCCCAGAGAGTCTTCTCAGCTCTGCCTTGAGACAGAAATATGTGTGATTTTTCAGTACTTGTAGCTTATGATCAGAGCATTGTGCAAGGTGTGAGATAGTAATGAAGATTAAAGTGGATCAAGATGGAAATAACCTGATGCCTGTTCAAGGCTTTGCTGTAGATATTCTGTGAATTCTTGAGAAGGAAGAGTCACATAATTCATTGGTAGTTGGTCTCCTGTTATCTGCCTAGTATGATGATATTATTCTCTGAATAGGAGTTGTAAAGATTGGATATATACTAAGTGATGAGGAGGCTGGATGGATGACTTAAATCATGAATTAGATAAAAGGAATTGATGTGCTTATGTTTTAATTAGTGAATTGATCACATGGAAAATAGCCTAAGAGGCCTTAATGTTGCCTGCCAGCAAACAGTTGTTTGCCACTAAGTTGATCTGTTCTCACTTCAGTATTTTCAAGACGACAAATTCTCCCCTAAGGCCAACAGTATACACTGAATAAAGCTCTCTTCTTGGCTAATCCCTGGCCAGTTCCTCTACTGTGATTTTAGAGGCTGAAGTATGATCTGTGAAAGGTAACTGAACAGACACAAGAATATAAGCCTTGAAAAAGAATGTTTGATCAGAGCAGTTTAATACTCATGAGGATTATCTGCATATCAGAGAATAAAATAAGAGACTAGACACCACTTGCCAGTCACATACTACTTTGAAAAAACTTGGGTTTACCAGAGTTTCTTGGGATGCTTTACGCGGTTAAGTTTTGCCTAATAGGCTATGTAAAACTTTGTGGCTTGCTATCAGCACAGACTTAGTGCTAGGAGGAGGTTGGTTGGGACTTCTGAGGGAACTTCTTTTCAGAAGTAATGCAAACTACGTCATGTACTATGCTATAAAGGCTCACTTGAATCCCTCTTCTATTCCACATTGGCCTTTCAAAAGTGGTCAGTATTTCTGGAGATAACAGCTGGAAAGTCAGAAGCCAGTGATGAACAGGGTCCTCTGAAATAACCAGCCTGCATCCTTACATTCTGTCTCTCCTGTTTGTGTCCAAGTAGTAGTCATCTTGGCACTAGTTTTTGAGGGCAGTTTGTGAACTTTGATAAGTCAGTGCAATGCAGAGCTGTCAGGAACAGAAGTATGTCGTAAACTTAGCTGAACTCCGAAATATCTGTTGTCCTTTCATTTTTTTCTATAGTCATGGGTGTTTGCAGATGAAAGTGGGAGTTCTAATCTGCCATTTCTTTTTTGTACCTCTAGCTTTGCATTTGACATACTTCTTGAGAAGTGTACAGCTTATAAACTCTTAAGTAAAACAACATGCTCACTCATTTTACATTACATGTTCAAAATAATAAAAGCAGTAACTGTGGTGTGATCATGACCAACCAACCAATGCTACAGAGACTTCCAATGCACTTAGCTTTGCAAGGTAATTCATCCATATAAAGAACCTTGAGTCTTGGGATGTGTTTTTTCTTCTTCATTGTGAAGCAGAGTTTATGATTTCATAATTTTTTGTCTTCTCCCATCTCTTAATTTTGTTCATATTTTCTGTTAGTTTCTTTCTATTGGGAGAGAGTAGATAGGAAAGCTTATATATATATGTATATATCAGATCCCTGACCAAAAGTAACGAGTTGAGGGGAAGGAATGGCTGTCTCTGAGGATTTTTTTTCTGGGGAGATGATTTTAGCATATCTCTATTTTACTCTTTCTCTTTTTTTAAAGCACTTTGTTTCCTGCTCTTGCTGCCACAACCACCTGGCATTAAGTGCTCCTATGCCTTTCTCCTGGATGTGACTCATGCTACTCAACCATTACATAGTCACTGTCTGGCATTCGGCAAGCGGATTATGAGTTCCCTGGCAGGCATGTGGTCAAGAAGACATTCTAGTTGCAGTGTGTATTAATGAGCTTCATCTCTTGTGTTGGTAGTTTGTAGCTTTGATCCAGACTTTTGGGGGCCTTTATGTATCCCATTTGGTGTTTTTAATGATGTATAGGCATTGGTCTTGATTTAAAATATTGCATTCCCAGTTCTAATGTTGAGAAGTAGGTGAGGGAAGGAGATGAGTGTTTAGACAAGCAATGTGGCACCTTCTAATATAGTATTTGGATCAATCTGCATGTTTAATCTGGGATATGAGGTGGCCCTATCTGATGGGCAGGTACTTTTATCTCAGCAAAACTTTACATCTGTTTTGGGACCCCAAAAGACGGCAGTATCAAAGAGGAAAGGAATATATAGGCTCAGTTTCTATAGTGCATGTCTTAACTCTTGCTGTCAAGACAAGATTCCAAGTGTTGGAAGGCCTCTAGATACAGAAATCCCTAAAAACCTGTTAGCCAGGATTATTGACTCCCTAATGTATCAAGCAAGGCAACGTTTGGTGTTGTTATGGAAAAAGGTCCATGATTTCTCCATTGTTTCTGCTACTCATAGCTTTGTTGTGAGGGTTTTTTGTTTGTTTTTGTTGAGGAGAGGTGGTTGGTTTTGTTTGTTTGGTTGGTTTTTTATTTGTTTGGTTTTGGTATTTTTTAAAGGGCAGTGCTTGCTGTTTCTGAAACTAACTTTTTGCCCTTCCTGACATTCTTTGTGGTAGCGAACTTTAATATTCACCACTGCTTTGGGTCTTTGTTCCTTTTATAGATTCTTCTAAAAATTCATTCTACATTTGTGACAAAAGTTCACAGTGTACTGGTCTTGGCTGGGTGAGAGTTGATTCTCCTCGTTGGAGCTGGTAGGGTGGGAGTGGGGAGCATCTGGGTGGGGCTGAGGATGAGAGCAGTCATTGTTTTAGCTGTTCTGGCAACAAATACAACTGAAATATGGTCCTAAGGATCTCAGGATGATAATGGGATAGCAGTATGTCTGTTTTCTTTAAACATTTGATCACTTTTAGTGCCTGCAGAGGAGAAGAAAATGAGAACATCATGAGGCTGTTGGTAATTGCCTTAGAGAAGGAAATGTTGGTGGCAGGGTGGGGCTAGGGCAGGAACCAGGGCATAGAAGAAGAGAAATGGCACTGAAACTGAAAGAGCTGTTTTCCTGCTAAATGATGTTTTACTCAGTTGTGGTCTTTGTGTGACGCTGTGCAAGTCATGACTTTTCTTTGTTTTGAAAATGAAGGGGTTAGTGGGAGTAAGTATTTTCTGAGATTTCTTTTATTTACATCTCATGAGAAGGAACAAAGCTGCAGGAAATTCACTACCTTTCATTTCCTTGAATGTTTGTTTACTTAAGAAATTGAATATGCTGAAGTGCAATGAGTATAAAATTACATAATACATTGCAAATGTGGGAATACTTTTTACCAACCATGCCTTAAGTCTGTCAAGATTTAGCATTGAACTGCTGTGAAAGTTGAATGTAACTATAATGACCAGAAATATACCTCATTCTCCCATTTCTTGGTTAAACGTCCGTAACTCACTGTAGGCCATCCAGAAAGTAAGGTCATTTGCAAGATGTCTATGCTCTTGTTTCTACCCCCTCAGTTCTACCTAGTCCCAGCATTGTAAAACTTATCCTGGTGGAAGTTCAATTCTCATATGACTCTTTATTTGTTATTTTCAGAGAAAAATCCTTAGTTTCCTTTTCAGGCTTACCAAATATAGTGAAGAGAGGTTTCATGGAATAGTTTGATAAGCTTTCAAAATTGTAGCCTGAGCAAGTCCAGCATGTCCTCTGCTTAAGGACAGGAGGCATACACTGAGGATAGATACTCTGCTTCTCACTTCATCTTCGTGCTGTACTTGAAATTGTAATCAATAGAATCACCTAAAGGCTACAGATTGCTTTATAATTAAGACCTTGTAAGGTTTATATGTGTCATCAAATTCCTTAAGAGCAGTTAGTAAGTGACTGTGATACCTTGTTCACAAAGGGCAAAAATCTGTGGGGGTGGATATTCTAGGGAGAGTGATGATAACGTATCAGAGAGAGATTACACTAGAGCTTCAGAGACTGGCATCATCTGATTATTATTTTTGCTTTGTTCATTTAATCTTGTGTAGAATCTTTTGCTGTCTCTCTTCCTCTCCTCTCAAAGAAAGGTACACTTTGTGCTTATATTTTTTGTTTAGCTCTGCTTTGTTTCGTCTTGACAACCGTGTCAGGCTCCTATCTAGGAACTTTGTGTTTGTGTTGAAATCAAGATGTTATTAGCAAGTATAGCAAGGAAGCAAATGACCTTAGAAGTGCTCTCCAGCTGAGTGACTGTGCTGAGCTACTTAATTACGATGTATGAATTCTGTGGTCTTGGCTACATTAGGTTAGTTGGAAGATTAAATTGTTCATGTTTGTTTTTCCATAAGTAGAGTTGCGTTTCTTCTGTAATGGCAAATCCATTTATCTTGGAAAGTATAGAAAGTATGTAAACAAAACGGATCAGACATGTCATTATCTCACTTTTTTAATACCAAGCAACTTTAAATTGCAGTCTCATTCAATATTCCAGGTTGAAAACACATTATTAAAGTTCTGGTTAAGAAACTGTATGAAATTACACTTAGGCATTATTCTTCACTTTCTTTTCCCTGTGTCATGAAGCATCCTCTGATAAGCAACTCATATACTTCCCTCCAAAGGCAGGTTCATTTAAGTGTTGAATGAAGTTATTACTTTGTGTCTTGATCTGAAAAGCAAAGGGATTGGAGGGAAGAGGGAATACATAAAACAAAGAGAAAGGAAAAATTAAATACTGAGTTGGAGGGAACTCCAAGAGAGAGCTGATGTCAGCAGCTGAGGTAAGAGAATTGGATATGGAAAGAAAAGGAGAATTAACCTGAAGTCAGATGAAAAGAAGCCTTCCATTGTAACTGGATAAAAGCAGAGTTTTGTAGTCTGTGGGAAGGAAAAGAATGAGACTAAAAAAAAAAAATAAGATGCAAGTGGAGAGATGGAAAAATTAAAATCCTTTCAGCCAGAAATTATAATTTTAGTTATTAGTAAAGGTGGAACCTCACCTGATTATGTAAGAGGCAAATCTCTTGACATGAAACATGCACACAAGGGTCTCTATGCTTGCGAGTAACTGGAGTAAAATCCTGGCTGTGCTGAAGCAAGTCAGCGTTTAGATCTACATGGTATGGCAACAGTCTCCAAACTGGGTTTTTTCCCGACCTGTAAATTGCAACACTGAGTGCTTGTTCATTCCTATTTAGCGCTGTAACAAGTTGTCTAACATGCATGGCCACCTTGTAATACTACAGTGCCATAAATAATTTGTTACTGTTGTTAGTTTGTTGGGGTTTTTTTTTGGTTTCTTGTTTTTTTTCTCAAGAAGGAAGATTCTAATTGGAAGTCTTCAGATTTTGTCTTTTAGAGACCTATTAGAGCGATAGGATAAGTACTACTGGCAAACTTGTACTTGCACAGAGGTACAAATTCTAGTGCTGAGGGGGTCTGTTGTAGTCATCTGGTCTGACTTCCTGCATTGTGAAGGCAGGAGAACTTGCGCTATGTTTATACACTGTGGACTCCAAACCTCTCTCTGAGCTTGACTGTAATACTCTTTTTAAGTGGGACAGTCATATTTCCGTAGTAGAGAAAATCAAACATTTCCCTACAATGTGAGCAAGGCCTTAAAATCTCCCTTTTTCTTGAAGAGGTATTGCTTGAAAAAGGATATATTTAGTGCCTGTTCATCCTCCAGGTTTTACGTACTTCCATTATAAACCATAAAGTTGTTGGTGGAATCTTTTAACAGTGTTCTCTAAGCTAGCACAGGAAAATGGAGTTATGTTTCTACTTTTATACATACATATGTTCATACATACAGCACTGGAATTTGGTTTATGTAAATTAAATCATCCCCTTTTGTATAAGAAGAGTGTTTAGTTTATTTAAGGGCAACAGCTATGGGTACCTCCAGAATTCTGAGAATTCATGCCTACCATTTATTTTCTCATTGTGGGTCAACTCTTTTCTTGAATAAGTGAGGCTAGTAATGTTATGCTCTGCTGCTCTGTTCATTTTTAGCAGCCAAGATAGAGAAACTCTTTTCAATCATCAGTATTACTCTGACTAAAAAATGTCAAACTTTGCCTATGATTGTTATCCTGCTTAACAAACATTGTATCAGAAAATAGCAACAGCAGTGAATAAAATTCTTATCTATTCTTGGACTGGGTTGTACAGTGCTCTATGGAATGCAAATTGAATGCTAATAAGACCCTGAGGTTCTGAATTTTGATTCTCCTATGTACTTTTCAGGGGAAAGATAATGCAGAGAAATGCCTTATTTTTAATCTTTAAGTTTCAGGAATGGGATTGAAAACAATATGGTTATCACCATTTGCATAAAAGGAAAAACAATTTATCGTGCCACTTTCCCTAAGTCAAGTAGGGGAAGGTGGGATGTGAGACTGTGTTCCAGGCACTAACAAGGAGTTTACTGGGCCATTTCCTATGTTCATTACAGTTTTTACCATGAGAATGAATTAAGGAACAGTTATTCTCTTCTCACTGAAGGTTTTTTTCACTGCAATGAGAATAGAAAGATTTTTATGATCTCTCTACTTATAAAAGTACTCTGTCATGTTCTGACCTTTTTGGCAGTCTGTTTTGACTGACATGTCGTAGCTCCCCTTGGTCCAGACCTGCAGGGAAAGAGATAGGTTGATGAGCCACAGCAAACTCAGGCAACTAGAAAGGTCATTATAACCTAGCGTGCTGAATGTAAAGGCTGTTTATATTCTCATGACTCACTCTGCAGTTTGTGTAGTTGACAGTCATGGAGTGGGTTAGCTCAGGAAGAACATCCTGTGCTCCTAGAGATACTGGTCCTGTATTATGCGCTTGGTTCTGTCTCCGAGGTCTTTGTTTGACCTTGGGCAGGTAGCTTGTGCTTCTCCAAGTCAAAGGTGTTCCCTTCCTTTCATGGTCCTTCTGTGTTGTACTCGACTCCTCATTCAGGGTTAGGTTGGTATTTGTGCCTAAAACTGCGTATGTGTGTATGACTACACCTGTGTGCAATAGTATGGAAATTCAAGAGTTCCAGCGTGCAACTAATTTCTGTTCATTATGTAAATGGGAAACATTCTTAAAGATGTTTTGAACTATACTGTGCACCAGCTCAGTCTGAGAACTTCAATAGAATGTCTTACATGTGCACTACTACAAAACCTGAATGAACTGTCAGTTAACAGTCCAGAACTGCAGACGGTGCAGGTCTCATGGTGTGGGACCATTCAGAACAGGGTAGAATTATAAAAGATCTGTAAGGTATAAGAGGAAACCTCAGTATCTTACTCGGTTGCGCTCTGAAACCAAATTCTGATCCGTCTGGTCTTGTGCATCCTTATTCAAATCAGTTCTGGAATGGTAGACCTTAGAAGGGGCTGACTGTGTTAATTTACATCATTCTCTCTCATTCTGCCTGAGGGTTATCTACCATGTCCTTCTGTGTTCTCATGCTATCAGATAATGCGCTTTAATGGCAGATTGAACTGAAGTGTGGAAGGTGCTCAAGCTAATCAAACATTGTAAGGTATCTCTGCAGGTGTTTTATAACTGTAGCATGGAAATACTAAAGATTTAATTGACTGAGTGTGTAACAAGAACAGGAAATGACACAACGGCAATTCATTTTCTCCAAGAGTGCAGTGGTAACACAGTCTGCAGCAAACCTAATTAGATTTTCAGTCAAACATTTTTAGCAAAGATGGGAAGTTCAGCTAATTGAATCTGTTCTAATTTCCATCCTCCTGTTTGTCATTTTTTTGCTCTTCATTTTGGGACATATCTCAAGGCTCTCATTGTTCTCTGCTCATTGCAGGATGTGATGACAGATGGTAGGCAACATGCTGAGGTGCAGGGTAGCTACACATAAGCCATAGGAGCTCCCACCTGTCTTCATTGTAATGAAACTGAACTGGATCCACTCCAGTCATTTATACGTTCCTTTTCCCCTCTCCTCCCAGTCCCTATCCACTTTAATGTGAGAATAAGTTTGTTCTATATTAATAATGCCCAAAAATAGTTTACATGCTATTGCATCAATCTGTAGAGTCTGAAAGAAGTGTGGTGGTCTGCCCTGAAGAGGTCTAAATAATCATCAGTTTTTAACACCCCTGCAGTTAGTACTATACACTGTTGTCATTTCCCCTCCCCTCCCTTTTTTCCTGTCTTTGTCTGGATGATTGAGTACTGATTAATTCAAAGGTACCTTGTTTTGGCATCTGTTGATCTACGAGCTCCAAATGGGAGCTCTCCTTCAGAGAGTGATAGTGACAACTTCTGCAGAAAGAGGGAATATGTCAAAATCACAATATAAAAGTTAGCACTTAAAGGTGCTTTGTGGCTTAGAGATGTATTGCTGTGGCACCTTATCACAATTTACCTGTATGTTCCTAGGTCCAAGCAAAGCTGGCATTAGATATGTAGGCGGTAGCCAACTCTGTACTGGCTAGAGAACTGCTGTCTGAACCCAGGAGTAGATGTTTTGGCAGGTTCTGTAGATCTGGATTGTATTACACTCTTACAGGAAGTATTTCCTAGATGTTCTGTAGTTCAAGCTGTGTTGTGTGCTAAACTCACAGGTTTCAAGAGTCCTTCTAGTTAAATTGGTTCCAGAAACATTCAAGAAAGAATCCTCTGCAAGAACTGGGCTTTGTGCCTGCGTGTTTCTCAGAATATCTCATGGAGCAAATGGTTACCTTTTAGTGAAAAACCTATTTTAAGATATACATGTAGTCTGCTTCAAGTTCTTTAGAATTCGGGTTCCTTTTAAAAAGCTTCCCATAGTGTTATGCCAAATGGTGTTTTACAAGTTCCCATAACCTGTGAAGAAGGCAAAAATCAAAAGAACTGCACAGTCTCAAGAATTTTTGCCAAGTACAGAAGCTTGCTGTATTGTTTAACTGAGGCATGCTTGTGACTTTGAAGTCCTTAATTTATCATTAAAGGAAGGGGTTGCATTTCAAAGAGGAAATAGCAGATTTGTGCCCCTTGGGGTAGCTTGTGGGTTTTTTTGGAGAAAAATGGAGAGAAAGGAATAGCAACTGAATAAAATGAAAATAGAATTGATTTTCTGAATGGAAAATCAGTCCCCTCTGCTACCAGGATCCACTGAATCAGTTACTAGATGCGTTTCTCAAAGGGACAACAACCAGTGTTTGGTAATCTCCATTTAAATATTTTTAAAAAGAAAGTTCAGGTTTAGACTTCCTGTTTTGGAGTGAGTTCAGTAGGTTATGGACAGACTCTGCATGACTTTAGGTAGCTTTGACAATGCCTCTGAAACTCCAATCACTACCCTAGGGCTTCTCCTTAGCTAGTTATGAAGGAAGAATTACTGGTTGGGTATGAAGAGTATTGTCCAAATGCTTCTTGAACTCTGTCAGGCTTGGTGCTGTGACCACTTCTCTGGGGAGCCTCTTCCAGTGCCCATCCATCCTCTGTGTGAAGAATATTTTTCTGATATCCAAGCTAAACCTCCCCTGAGACAACTTTGATGCAGACACTTGAAGTACTGAAACTCTTAAAGGCTCTCACAAATGGTTTGCCATAAGCAAATGTGTCTACACAAATGTGAAAAATAGACTCTACGTACAGATAAGTGCCTGTTATGATATGTAATCTAATGAAGTTCAAATCTTCTGGGAGCTGCAGTTGGACAATGGCTGAGTATCTCTGATCAGGAATGAGTTTCCTGCCAATTAGCAGGATTTGACTCAAGGGCTTGTGGTTACGAGGTGTTCATCAGATGCTACAGCCCTTCTCTAATAAGGAACAAGGAGTAAAGAGAGAATTCACAGGTCCAGGCACTGTTTGATTTGGTGAATAAATTAAATAAATTCAGTATCTAAGCACTGAGTCAAAAGCAACTAAAATAATATCCTAATTAATCATTTGTTTTAATATTAAAAATTTGTTGTTCTGTACTCTGCAGCTAAGTCATAGTTACAGCATGTGATAATTCAGGTGTAAACTAAACTCATTAGTGTCCACTTGCTTTTGTCTACACCATTTATAGCTGGAGGGAGCTAACACAGCAGGGTATACTGTACCGTAGAGAAGGCCATAGCCTAAAACTCAACTAAATAGAGAGTGGATCATGAAACCCCTTTTCTGGAAACCTGAATATTAAACAGAAGGTAAGTGGCTGAAGTATAATGCTCAATATGCTGAGTTGAAAGACCACTAGTGCATTGTGAATCAATCCCTTCTTTACGCTTTGAGCATTCATGCATGCACACAGCAGGCTAATAGTTGTGTTTCATGAAATTTCAATTAAAAGGCCATTCTTAACAGTGTGTGAAGAAATATGCCAACTTTCTTTAGAGGGTAAAAGTGCTTCACAGAGTTGTGAAATGATCTTTGTTGACTGTGTACAAGTGTGATCTTACTGAAAATGATACAGCCTTTGTAGAATGTAACTTGAACACCAATTTTAGTTCCATTGCTCCCTCTCACTCTATTTTTTTTTCCTTTAATTTGTTTTTCCTCAGGGAGAAGTGTCTTCTTCCTCTTCAGCTGGCACTGGAATCCAAGAGCATGAAGCTGGCCCAACAGGCTCTAGCAGGGATGCAGGTATGGCTTTAGATTGGGAATGTGTTGGCAGGCAGTGGGTGTCACGGAAAGCTAGGCTTTTCTTTTGAAAAATAGCACAGAAAAAGTGTCTAGCCTCATGTGGACCTAACAACAACATTCATGTTTCTGTAACAATGTTCAAAAGTTAGGGTGCAAGCAAAGGCTGGTGATGCTGTAGAAACTAAAAAATGTTTTGCAGATAGGTGGGAGTTCCTGGATTTCAGTGTTGAAATGTAGATGTACTCTTCCTTGTGTGGCCCTGTGCTACTCTAGTAAGTGCCTGCCATTGCTAAGAATCTTAGAAACTAAGCTGAGTCAAGACTTGCTGTTTAATTTGATTAGAAGTGAGGACCAGAGTGCTTAGAAGATAGAGAGGTTGATACAGAACATACAGAATCTGGGAGTTGCATTCTTTATGTAAGGGCACTTTCCAGGATCTTTTGTACACTGTAAACAGTAGGAATAGTATCTAATTTGAAAGGCTGTGAAATTGTATAAGAAAACAGCAATGCAGCACAAGCAACAAACAAGACTCTCCTGGGTTTGACAGAATGAAAACTAAAGCAGTTTACCTTTTTTTAGTTGGACAAATGAATATGTGTCAGTGAATAGTTATCACTAAGGGGGTACTAGTTGTGGAAATTCTGGTACACTGTTGGGGCATAAAATTCATGCCGCCATTTTCGAAAAAGAAATTTCTCCCTTGAGGGGCAAACATGAAGCTGTTTTGGTAGTATAAGGATGTAAGTGGATTGTTCCAATTCATTTAATCCAGCATGGATGCAGGTGTTGAACATTTGGTTAGAGACTGCCCCATATTGGGGCACAATGTAGTTGTAGAAGCCTCTGGCTAAGGAAAAAAGCTGTTTTTTGAAGGGTTTCTGTAATTACTGGCTCTTCCAGAAGACGTGTATCACCTTCTTGCAGCATAGTACTCTGGGCGCACTCTGACATCCTGTGCAGTGTGTTTCATCTGTACGAAAAGTTGGGAATGGAGGTTGACTTTTAAAGTGAAAGCAGCTGTAGAGTGGTGGCACTTGAGCATAGATATGTCTGGTTTTGTACTGGTGTGCGTATGCATGTTAGAAGAACATTGCAGAGTGTTTTATCAGCCAAGCATAGCGGAAGAATTATGAGTAGCCCACTGTCCACTGTAGTGTAACTTCCTTCGGAGCACTCAATGAGGATGAATTTTATCATTTTAATCTTCTAACTTGCCACACATTACATTTGAGTTCTGTAAGAACTGGCGTTGCAAAGTTGCAAATTTGCAGTATGGTAACAGTTGAATAAGTGTTACCTCCTTTCTAGAAGCCTGAAAAGGTGAGCCTGGCAACAATACAGTCCATCTGCTTTTATGATAAGTGAAGTTTTATGAAGAGCAAAAAAGCAAACCACAAAACTGATGCTCAGGAGATATGTTAAAAAGTAGGATAAAACCCAAAAATGAGATGAAGTACAACTTAAATTTACCCAAAGTAGGTCACAGGGTGGTGGAAGTTAGCAGGGACCTCTGGAAGACATCTGGTCCAACTCCCCTGTTCAGATAGTCACCTAGAGCTGTTGCCCAGCTGGCTTTTGAATGTCTCCCGGGATGGAGACTCTACAACCTCCCTGAGCAACTTGAACTTGGTCACCTTTACAGTAAATTGTTTCTGATGTTCAGAGGAAAGCTTCTGTCTCTCAGTTTGTGCCTTTCAGTTTGTGCCCATAGCTTCTTGTCCTGTCACTGGGCACCACTGAAATTAGATCCTGTTCTATTCTCTTTGCAACCCCCCTTCTAATATATATGGTGATGACATCCTTTGTGAGCCTTCTCTTCTCCAGGCTAAACAGTCACAGCTTTTAGCCTTCCCTCATAAGAGAGATGATCCAGTTCCTTTGTCATCTTAGCAGTCCTTCCCTGGACTTTCTCCAAATAGTTCCATATCTCCCACGCTGAACTAAACATTTTCCTTTATATAGAAACTTCCCATTATTTTCACTGCAGTTTGAGCTAAATCTTGTCAGGCTGTACAGTGCTAAAACACTTGATTCACTGATATGTGGGAAATTCTTTAAAACAGTGTTGTTTTAAAGAACATTGTTGTTGCCCTCCTCACTCCCTCCCTTTCAGGGGAATTGGAGAGAGAATTGAATAGCTAAAAGTGAGAGAACTTGTGGGCTAAGATGAAGTTTAATATGTAAAGCAAAGTTGCTTGCATGAGCAAAAGAATATATGGCATTCATTCACCACTTCCCATGGACCAGCAGGTGTTCAGCCATCTCCAGGAAAGCAGGACTCCATTACACATCACAGTTACTTCAGAAGACAAATGCCATAACTCTGAATTCCCTGTCCTCTCCGCTTTCTCCTTCTTTCCCCAGCTATTGTTGCTGAGTGCAATGTGATATGTTATGGGATGGGATGTTTGTTTGGTCACATTGGGGTCAGCTGTTCCAGTTGTGTTCCCCATTAAACTATTCTGCACCTCCGGCCTACTTGCTGGACAGCCATTCTGAGAAACAGAAGGCCTTGATGCTGTGTAAGCTCTGCTCAGCGATAGCAAAACATGGGTGTGTTATCAATGCTGTTTTGGTCACATATCCAAAACACAGTAATCTGTGAGCTCCTACGAGGAAAATTAGCTCTGTTCCAGCCAATACTGGTACAAGCACAGAAAATAAGAAGGAATGAACCAGTGAAAGGTGTTATAGAGTTGAATCTGAGAAGGAGCATCAGTACAAAAGTGATGTAGGACCTACAGGAAGAAGTGGGCTGCTCAAAGTCTGCCCTTGGATAGAGTAGGGTTATGTTTCTGGAATCTAAGACAAGGTGGTTTTACTTTGTCATGGATGTTTCTAAGAAAATGGGAGCTGGGAAAAAAACTTGAGTGAGTATGTCTATTGCAGTATGCCTGCCAGTAATAAGAGGCACCATGAAAGTGGTTATAGACTAAAAGGAAGAGTCATTTCTATCAGAACTCCAAGGAAATAGTGCCACTGACTGTGCTGGGAGATAGTTTCTCAGATATTGGCTTTTGCCAGGTAAAGCAAATCTGATCAGTCTAAAATACTCAGTCTAAAATTCAGTCAATCTGTACTGAACACACTTCAATGTATGTTTATGTTAGTTACTCGCTCACAGTACTCTTCCCAGTACCTGATTGTATCCATTATTAATCAACTTCTGAAAGATGCAAAACACATCTTGTCAGTGATCAGAAGTGCCACCTTCACAGTGCTTTGCTCTGTACCCTGTTGGAGTGACTGAGACAATGGGTGACTTTGTCTCCTGCTGGGCAGGGCATCTGATAGCACTAATTTGATGTCAGGTTACTAACCTGAGTGGGACTTCTCGTGGGTTTTGGGTTTGGGGGCCTGCAAAGGTTCCACTCTCTCCTCACTTCTAAAATGTTGAGATATTTGCTGAGGGCATTACTTGCAGTGATTTATCAGTTACTGATGTCTGCTTTCTTCTCGACACTGGTGAAGTATGATTGGGAAAGATGATACTGGAATGGCAGCTGATTCAAAAGATGTTGACTGCCTGCCCCCTGCTCCATGGCACATGTCTCCTAGTTTTGTAACATTTTATATTATTGGTTCCTTTTGAAATTTTTGTATTAAAAACCAACCACTGTAGTACCAAGCACTAATAGATTGGTTGCAGTAGTTTACAGAAGAACTGGGCAGTTTTGTCTCAACCTGTACATTGCCATTTTCTCTCTGCAGAAGCTGCTGACTGATGAGAGGTTTGTATCCGTGGAAACTGACTCAGATGAGAAACAGTTGCTTAATCAGATGCTAAATGCTGTCAAAGTGACTCCTTCGCTCAATGAAGACCTGCAAGTTGAAGTGATGAAGGTTAGTGTTTCACACACGTCAGTGCTTGCAACAGAGGCTGCATGACTGAATGCTGGGGTTAGCAAATAAGTTAGCTGTTGCCTTGGAAATATTCATTTGAGGACACTATTTGATTTCCTTCATCCTGGTGGCAGATGTTGGTTGTTTTCATTTCTACTCCATTTGTGCTTCCCTGGGTTAAATAGGAAACTAGTTTATATTAAGAGTCAGTACACTGGTGGTTCCAGTTTTAGTGGACTGAAACAGGACAATCAGTTTACTCCATGGGAGTACACAGATAAATGACTTGTAGATTTGGAAGTTTGTGTTTGTTATTGAGTTTTAGTGGTTGTGAGGTGGGCTGTGCAGGCTTGTAATTTTGTATTGTGTGTGCATAGGTACTTTGCAGTTTGTTAACTATTTGTTTTCTCTTTGTAAAATGCTAACGATAAAGCATTATTTGTTTAGGCACCAAAATGTCCCTGGACTCATGCATAAGGAAAATTATTGTTTTGTATACTTAGTGAAAACTTCCGTTTCTGGAAATGCTTTATCATTCTCCTGTGTGCATGTTAGGGAGCTCAGCTGCCAGGAGGTACTGTTTTGGATTGGAGGTGATGTCAAATTTTCTTGCTCTGTAATCGGGTTGGTTGTATAACTTGCCAGTACTGCTATAGAAAACTGACTTCCAATACCTGTGTTATTTGAAACAAGATGATGGTGGACAGTTCTCAGATGTTTGGGTGTAAATTTTGTACCACAGTGTTTGTTGTGCTGTAGCTAATCATCAGTTGAAACCATTTTGGGACAAAGCTAATGGTCCTTTTTGCATGTTCGTTATACCTAGTACTGATTGATTTATTTGGATCTACTCCTCAACCATCCTTTACTTCTAAGTGTGTGCATAGATTAATTATTTTGTTTCTTGCATTTTTTGTTCTAATGAACATGGTATCCACTCTGAAACTGTGCTGTACTAGCTGTACTTTTTACCACTGAAGATGATTACCTGGGTGGAATATGCCCAGTATCAGAACGTGCAGAAGGATGAGCCTCGCAACAGGAAAAAGGGAGTAGTATTTGAGTGAACTGCTCCCTGTTTTATGGAGGCAGGCTTCTGCCCATGTACAGGCTTAACTGGTGACACCCAGATCTACATTCCTAACCCAGCATGCCTCTTTCCTGCCTCTCTTTTGTCTCTATAGTGGGAAAGGGGAAGAGTTAACAGTTAGCAGTACTGATCAAACGGGTCTCTCTTGGTATGCAGTAATTTTTTGCAAGTTGCTTTCCTTTCATTCTTGAGTGTTAGATTCAGCATCTGCATGCACAATTTGTTTGAAAGCCATGACATGCATCTATGAGGAATTGCCCCCACACTAAGAATATGAGCCCTGTATTTTGCTTCAGTTATGAGTAAATATCTTCTCAAGTTGTCTTGATATGTGAGAAAAAGCCAACACCAAACAAACAAAATACCACAACCCCCCCAACAAAACAACTCAAACCAAAACTTAAACAAACAAGAAAAAAACAAACTCAAAACCCAAAAAAACCTGTCAAAACTTCAAACCACAGAAAACCCAAGCCAAAACATTGTATTTATATACACTTGTGGGTTTGGGGGAGGTTTTTGTTTTAAATTAGAAGACCACATTCAGTTTTTGTTTAGGCACAAAAGAAAAAAGGGAGAATAGTTTTAATTTCACTGAGTGAAATCTTGAGGTACAAATATTTTCTGCCTAAAAGCACAATGAAATGCATGTATGGTAAAATCAGGCTACAGCTTTACATCCTAAGAACAAAGCAAAATTCTATTGCCTTAAATATTTCAAGAGACCAGGGGCCCAAAACATACTGTAATCAAGACAGTTAAA
This sequence comes from Campylorhamphus procurvoides, assembly GCA_013396655.1. Taxonomy (NCBI): domain Eukaryota; kingdom Metazoa; phylum Chordata; class Aves; order Passeriformes; family Dendrocolaptidae; genus Campylorhamphus; species Campylorhamphus procurvoides. The sequence continues at coordinate 485,874 of WBMV01000322.1, forward strand.
ACTCAGGCCTTGAATCTGAGCCTTGCCTGAAAGTCAAATCAAGCAGACATCTCTTTGTGTTGTAACCTGAAGGTTAGAGATGCCATTGCAACACTTGAAAATGTTGTAGCTGACTCGGGCCTGATGAATGGCTAAAGCCTTTGGGGGGTTTTCTAACAGCTGGTCTCAGCAATGTGTTTGTATCCCTAGATCTGCTAAAATGTGTCCTCAAGGCAGCATATGATTGTACATTAGACTGTGTTATTCCATCTGGAGGAGACTAAATATATCTTTATGTAGTGCAGACAGATAGTAGACACTCCTGAGTGTGAGCAGGTTTGCGTGAAACTGGATCAACTGTGATACTGGCTTTGAGACTTGCTGCACCAGTCTCACAGGTATAAGGAATGCAGCCATCAAAGACAGCAGAAAAGATTTTAGTCTTGTAAAATCAGTGTGAAAGTAGAAATGCAAGAGTCCTTCACTGTAAATTTCCGGTATGTAAGCTCCTAAATCACTTAAATGTGTTTGTTTGAAATCCTATACAAAATATCTCCTGTTCTTCCCACTAAGAGAAATTGACACAGCAGAAATTCACACTTCTCATACTATCCAAAACATGTTTTGGATATTTATTTTAATGGTTTGTTGACACCCACCTGTATTACAGATGGAGGTGTGAAGGAATTTGATTAGCTGAGGAGTGCATTCTGTAAAGCTTTTTACATTCGGATTACTGCAAGTTGTAATTGGCAATGAAAGGCGAGAGTTGTAAGTGCAGTTAGTTGCCTTGCTTGACACGCTTTTGGAACCTGTCAAACATTATTGTAAAGAGCCAGCTTAAGACAGAATGGAATAGAGTAGTTGTAAGGGTTGCTGTAAATAAATGGAGAGGAGTGCTAGTTGGACTTCTTTTGGCACTGAAAAAAAAGCAAAGATTTTAGGCCACTGTTGTAAAAATGGAAGGGCACTGATTTTATGGCTAGGTACCAAATTCTCTTTAAGGGGGTGAGCGTTATGGCATGCTCTCCAGATTCACAGATTGGAGAATCACAAAACCATCACACTGACAGTGTTCAGACTTAAGGGCCAGGGCTGGGAACGGTGCTGGAGTGCATCCTGGGCAGCGAGGGAAGATTTATATTGCCCAAATGCAGCCGTCAAGCACATAACCCCTTCTGCTCTGATGGTATCTCCACTGTGCTAGGTGAGATACCTCTTATCCTTTTTATAAACTGATTTGAAGTGGAATTTTACTTTTTGTAATAAACAAGTATTAAACTAAACTCCAGGTTAGGAACTACTGTCAGTATCTCTAGTTCTTCTAAATACCATTCATGGATTGTGCCTTTCTTATAGGTGTTTCATATAGTGTGGTTATGTAGGGACATTCTGCCCTTGAATTTCCAAGCAGAAGTGATACTCTGACATCCTTGTTTATTTTTTTTCTTGCAGGACACCCTTATTGTTACTAAGCACTGTGTAATTCTTATGTCAACAGCATTTCTATGCCCAAAAGTAGGCAATAGTCTTTTCAGTGAGAAAGAGAGAAAGGCTGTAGTTTCTCTTTGACATAAATAGGCACCCGTAGGAGCACAGGTGTACTAACTGGATTTGATTTCCCACATATCAGAGCAAGTTGTTTGGGGTGTATAAATTTTGCATTCAGACTTGCATGTTATTTAACTGCTGAGCCAAGTATTTCTTTAGAATATCTCAATGGCTATGAGTTGTGTGTATTCTCTGTACCTTTGATGTGTTTTATGGCAGATTTATTAGTGTTTCCACACTGGGGACTAAACTGGGGTTATTTAGGTGCTTCAGTTTATACTAAAAGATACTGAGAAACCAGAAAATCCAGAAAGTGTGACCAGAGGGAATAGTGCATGTGACACAAGGCCACTTCAGTGTTCTCCTTTGCTGTTGCTGTGATATTTTGCTATCAGCCAAAAAAGCCTTCAAATATATATATTGCCAGTTTGTGTTTTACTATGCTCAACTGGCTGTATCAGTGGAAGGGAAAATCACGAATCACACAGTACCTTGTTGATATCATCTTGTAATACATCAGTAGCTTAACTGCAGTTTCAAACAGAATAATCTAAATACTTATGCTTGTATATTTTCTTTACAATATTCATGGGGGAAGGAAGAGATATATTGATCATTAATCAAATTCAGTGTTTTATCAGTGAGATACCAAAGTGACTCACTGCTCTATTTATACAGGTGCAGATACATAGAAAAAGTCAGTAATTTTGCACTCTCCTTAGGGGAACATGGTCATGCAATGTGGTGGCCCAGAAATGGGAAGAATTTTATTGTGTGACATGGTGTCATGTTACAACTGAGTGAAATGCAAGGCTGTGTCTCATGTTGAGGAGTGGGGACATTTTGTTGACCTTCAGCACTAGACTAACAAGCAAATAGAAAGTCTGCAGAAGAAAGAGAACAATTTCTGGATTGAAGTTTACTATCATGCATTTGGGTTTGGCTGTGAATTCAGGGGATACTGATTTTTTTCCCTGGCTTGATACTTTTGAGTTCTGGTTTCAGATATTTTTAAAATGGCTGAAGTACTTGTGCTGTGCGCAATTACACCTTTGCTTGCAGAAACATGTTGGCAAAAGCACTAACAGATATTGTCAGATCAGAAGTGGAAAAGGAGACTAGGAAACTAATATACAGCGGAGTCTCTGGATTGTGATCCCTTCCAGCTTCAACAATTCTGTGATTTTTACTTTTTCATTTTGGTAATGTTGGTAACATTTTGGATGTTTTGGTAATTTTTCATTGGTTACCCTGAACCTAAAATGCATTTCCTTCAGGGAAGGCTCCTAGAAAAACTGTAATGCATCTTTGAAGCTAACTGTTGCAGCAAAGTGAGTGAAACCAAATATGAAGAAAGTGGATAGTATGAAAGAAATCCAAAACAACAGGGACTGTTTGGTTTTCTTCTCCCCATTTGTTTCTTTTTCTTCTTTTTCTTCTTTTTCTTCTTTTTCTTCTTTTTCTTCTTTTTCTTCTTTTTCTTCTTTTTCTTCTTTTTCTTCTTTTTTTTCTTTTTTTTCTTCTTTTTCTTCTTCTTTTTCTTCTTTTTCTTCTTCTTTTTCTTCTTCTTTTTCTTCTTCTTTTTCTTCTTCTTTTTCTTCTTTTTCTTCTTTTTCTTCTTTTTCTTCTTCTTTTTCTTCTTCTTTTTCTTCTTCTTTTTCTTCTTCTTTTTCTTCTTCTTTTTCTTCTTCTTTTTCTTCTTCTTTTTCTTCTTCTTTTTCTTCTTCTTCTTCTTTTTCCTTTATTGTCACTAATGTTATGGTTCCTTTCACTTGTACATTGACAGCCTTCTTAATAATGCCATACCTTTCCATCTAGCTATGATAACATTATTCTCAAGAACAAAAATTTAATTGAATAATTAATTGAATTATTAATGAATAATTGCAAAGTGGTAGATGAGTCCTCATGCAGAAATAAGTTTTCCAGATAAACCAGATATGCTGTAATATGACGGAAACTAACAAGTGAACAAGTTGCTCTTAAGAAAAAGGCATGATTGGTCATTTAAATTTTCCCTTTCTACTGCACCCTTTGTTTTCTTCAGTCCCAGATAAAGCCTTGTCATGTAATTCAGTGCATGTCAATTCTGTTTGCCCAGATTTCCCAAGAAATTTACCCCTTGCAAGATGGAAATTTTCAAGCATGAAAGAGAATAATGACCTTTTGTGAAAGAAACTCAGTTTTCTGATTTGGTGGGCTTTCAAATATTTGTTCTTTATTTCACTATTCTAATTGGTGGTGTTATGATATTCCAGGAATGTTTCTGTCAGTGGAGCTTGCAAGCTTTGTTTCTTACTATCTCTGAGAATATGTCGCACAGTTGAGTTGCAGCTACTTGTGTGGTTTTTTAATAGACTTGAGGGTTGTTTTGGAAACAAAAAAATAATCTTCCCAAGTGGCTTGAGAGTGAAAAGACTCTTCTGTTGTCCATGGTGACCAGCTACTTCATTTAGGAAAGGTTAGTTTATTCCCGGTGACTCCAACTTGCATTTGTTAGCGGATTAGGTGTAGTTCTTGCTGAAAGGCAAAATTTAAATGATTTTCCTTTTGTAGGCTTTCAGTGAGGAGTCAGCCAGAAGTCTTTTTAATCTATGAATGAAGTTTAATGAACCCTTGTTAAATCTGCTGTGTCAAGGCAATGTTTTATCTTTGCCTCTGACCCATTTGGGAACTCTCCAGTAGTAAGAGTAGAGAGCTCTTTTTGGAATTTCAATTTTCATTTCAGGTATATTAAGAATGGAAATCTGAATTAGAGTTCTGAGGCAGAACTTGGTTTGTGTAAGGACAGACTGTCTTTAGGTTGGGTATTAGCAATTGTTCTTTGCAAGATTTCTACCACAAAACTTTAAAGATACAAAGTGATTCTTTGAGTGCTAAGAGTAATATCCTAGTTTTTATTAATTTATTTTCTTTAGTAACTGATTTAATTGATAGAGCCCCAGTGATGGTGTCAAATTAGTCACTTGAGAAGGTCACTACTGAAGAGCTGAATGGAGTTGTAGAAAGTTTGGGGACCTTTTTTTTTTTTTTTTTGGTTGGTTGGTTTGGGGGTTTTTTTGTTATTAGTTTAAACTTTTTAACAATTGTAGCTGACCTGTTCTGTACAACCATGTTGTTAGTGGTTCAGGGAGGTAGTCCTGATCTGATGCACATATTAATTAAGCTGGACTGGGCTTGAGCAATAAAGCAGAACTTAGGGTTAACTTCTACAGAAACTTCTCAGGAACCTTGTTGGTGTTAAGCTGGTCTTTGGCCTTCCATCACAGAGAACAACTTGCATTTTGTATTTGAAAAGTTGTTCCAGACTCTTTGATCCAAAATGTTAACAGAACACCCCTGTAAAATCCCAGCCTCTGTGGATGATTCTGCACCTTCTTCTTGAATACTAGTAAATGAGCTGATCAATATGCTAAACTCTCACAGATATATATCTTCCGCTGTTTTAAGGTTGGTACTTATGAAATGTATCTTTCCACATACAACTTGGTTATGTTTAGTAGAATATAATTTGCAGCTGTTCTGCTTAGTCTTGAACTTTGAAAGCAAATGCAGGAGGAAACTCGATTGAAACAACTTGGATATAAAGGTGTACATAGACTATGTTGTTCCCTATGCAGCCTCTTTGAGGCATGGCATGTATGTTAGTTTTGTATAGGAGTAAAGACAGTGATTTCTCTGCCCATTAAAAACAAAAATTCATTGTTGCAACAGTAAAAAAATAACTGCTAAATGGAAATGGAGAAGAGATACTGTCATCAGGATGGGAATTGGCAGCCAAATTGCTGATACTTGGTATAAATCTATGTATTTTAGTTAATATAGAATTTTGGACTAAGAAACCATTTTTTTCCCCGCAGTATATTTTATGCACTGCATTACTGCAAACATTTTTCAGCATTACTTGCAATATAAATTTCAGTCCAGTCATCTTCTAAGCAGAGATGGACTATGCTTTAAATAAAGTAAAAAATAAAAACTATTACTCAACTTTAGTTGCATGCTTTCATCCCAAACTGGTTTAAAATTTATACGAATAAGAAAAACGTAAAAATGCTGAAAATTTGCAGTACAGTTTCACCTAAATGTGCATTACTTCTTGTAACTGGTGCCTGGTATGAGCTGTTATAAGCAATAACTGATTTTTGTCCAGTCCAAAATTCAGAGATGTGTTAGCATCTGCTCTGTTAAAGAAGGGATTCTGGAAAGGCCTGCACAAGGTCATGCAAATAAGATCCTTTTCTAAGATCTGTCCTGCCTGCTAGATGGAGTTTATAGTGCTTAGCCTTTTCATAAATTAAATTGTTGTAATGTGGGTCAACTACAAATCCAGACTCTCTTGGGTTTGCTTCTCAATTTTTTTTCCTCTAGTTATTTTTAAAAGTTATTTTATTCATGATCTTAGTTATAAGTAACCAGGTTAATTCCAATGGATTGAGTGACCTACCTTGTGTGCTTCAAGATAAGTTCATCCTTTCTCAAATTAATTAGAGCTATGGTAAATGCATAGTACTGTGATTAAAGAACTCCCTTGATTCTTAGGTATCTGGTCACTTTAGCAGAAACTACTCTTGGATTAAATAGCTGGACTTTCTCATTAGGAGATACAAAAGAGGGTATACTGGTTCTTTTTTTCCTTGACAGCTCTATTTACTTACATCCATGTGTTGACATCCTTTTGAATAATTTTGATAACCAGTGCATTTTTATTATTATCATATGCACTGTGCATTATTATTTTTTTATTATAACTTCATTTTTATTTGGGAACTCTTTAAGCCTTTGGTTGGTATTTTTCAGTTTGGTATTTGTCCTTTTTTGGTTTTGTTTTACTCAGATTTGTGTAGTCTAATTCATAAAGTAATGCAGTATACCTAAATAGCCTGTGAAGGGGAAAATGCTGTCCTAGTGCTGCTATTCAGTCTTTTTCTTTAATTTTCCCTGCCTTTAATTGTTGTAATTCTAAAGATACAAGCCCCTTTCAGAGTGTTGTGAAAAACTGTTAAATATCTATTAAGCTTTAAATAATTTATTTCCCTTCTACAACTGTACTACATAAGCAGAAGTTTTGCTTGGTTTAATACCACCATAAATTGTGTTCAGCAGCAGTTGTTTTAGTCCAGTGAACTAAATGGGCATTGTCTTGTTGGAGCATTCAGCCTTTCACCACTGATGATGTGTGAGGTTCTCCTGCACCAAACACAGTCCTTATGTCTGCAGCCCTGGTGCATCATAATGCTGAATAGCATTTTAGGGTTTACTAATTCATAGGAGACACTCTCCTTTCTCTCCATAATTAAAATCTACCAATTTGTGCAGGGATACATGGTAACACAGTGTAGCTGACTTCATTAATGTACTTCTTTCTCTTGCCCTTGTTTTCTTTCAAGACCAGAGTACCATATGAACAGGTTTCCTGTTATTCTGACAAATAGGAGGACACCTCCTGTCCAGCTATTTTGCAGAAACACTGAATGACTGCTTTAAGTGCCAAACTACGGAATGCAATAAAAGGTTGTCATGCCTTGTCTTCTGTCAGGGTTTTTCCTCTAAAGGGTAGAATGTGGCAATCATCTGAGCACACATTGCATGAAAGTTTGTAAGCCTGCAAGTAAAGTAAAGCAGGAAAGGCTTCTTTTATGAATTCTGCAAAGGGATTAGAGGTGGTTTTTTGTAAATGGTAAAGTTTTATATCTTTTCTCTCTTTCATAGGGACACTACTTGCTTTCTTACACTTTGTGTTTATTTGACGTGCTCCACCATAAGCTCTTCAGTGTAAGAATTTCTTTGTGCTACAAGTATGTGCTAAGTACTTGGAGAACTTGGCCAGGAATTCTTAGCAGCCTTACCATCTATAAACATTCCCTCTTTTTCCCTCTTCAAGAGATCGTAGAATCATAGAAGGGTTTAGGTTGGAAGGGACCTTAAAGCTTATCTGTTTCCAGTAGCCCTGCCATGGGCAGGGACACCTTCCGCTAGACCAGGTTGCTCAAAGTCCCATCCAACCTGGCCTTGAACACTTAATCTCTCTTAAAAATATGGGATCACACAGAATCACAATATGGTTCAGGTTGGAAAGGACCACAGTGGGCCATCTGGTCCAACCTCCCTGCTCAAGCAGGGTTGTGCTAGAGCCCATGGCACAGGTTGGATAGACATTGTAATGTCAGTTCCATTACATTGTAGTTCAAATCCTGTACATTTTGTGTCATTTGACCTTCATTGTGGCATCAGAAGCAGGGTTTTTTGGCTTTGTTTTTACTTACTGTGAAGGTTACCCATGCATATGCTTTTATACTACGGTTGGTACCCTGAGACTTCAGAGAGTAAGAATTGTATTTCTTGTTCTATGACAGTCCATGCTTCAAAAGTAATTAAAATAAATACTTTCATTATGGATAAGCCATTTATGAACGTGTGATTTCATCTGGGCATTTGCAAGATAATGCAAGCCAGTTAAAAAATCCTAGAGGTTATGTGACTTTGAAATTATCTCTACAGTCATATAAGTTCCATCTTTGAGAAAAGAAAAAAAGAAACAAAATGTGGTTTAGACTTCATACCAATAGTTAGAGCTGATTTTTAATTTTGTTTTATACTGGAATTGCTTTGTAGTCACTAGGAATTGCTTTGTCTTTTTGTTTTTGCTTTCCCTACTAGTGGTTGCAAAACCAAAATGTCATTGCCCAAGAAAGCCTATCTTTCTTTTCTTTGATTTCTTTTTTTCTCTTTTTTTTTTTTTCCATACAGGCTGTTTGAGTTAGTGTCATGAGTAGTTAAGCAGCCTATGGGATATACTGTCTGGAGACTGTGTTTTTAGTGGATCTGAGTGATTAAGCTGGGTTTTGTTTGGTTGGTTTTAATCCCATTTTTCATCCAATAATTTAAAAGAGAAGCCTGCTGTCTTCCTGTTTTTTCCACATAAATGGGAAAACATGCAAGTTAAGTGTCTGGATCATCGCCAAGATTGTAAATGAGCCCTGCAGCAGTGCTGATGGAAATCATAGCTGAGAGCAGCTTTGTGTGTTGGTCAGAGACCATATTTCAAAACACACAAATGATTTGTGAGGGAAGATGGTAGCAGTGGAGGAAGCCAAGAATATACTGGCTGATGACCTGTGCTGCTGTCATTTGACTGCATCAGATCATATGCCCTTTCTCTAGCTAGTAGGTTCCCAGATCTTATATTTTACAAAGAGTAGCAGTCAAAACTTATTGGTCTTTTTGCTGAAATTCCATATTGCTTCAGAGCAAGATTGTGATCCTTACTTCCTCGCTGAACATGATATGTGACCTTTCTATTATTTACCTGTTACATGTACGTTTTTGACATTTGTGACAGAAAGGATTAGGCATATATATATGTGCTAAGTCTTCATAGTTCCCTCTCTATAAAGAAGGGAAATTAAACAAAAAAAAATAAAGGGGAGGAAGAAGAGATAAGGAAGATCAGGAGCTTAAAAAATGCCTAAACTTCCTTATGTACTACCATGTGTTGCAGTATATTGGCTCCTGGGTTTTGATCAGGAAAGAATCAGATAACACACAAAGCCAAGATGGGACAAGAAAGCAGAAAATTGCATGAAGCGAATGAGGTTTTACAAGTAGGGAAAATCAGGACACGCAAACCACTGGATAAGATTAGTCATGGGCCTGCCTGTCCATCTTGGCTCTTAGCATGATAAGAAGAGATTTGTGGGTGGGAGGTGACAGTTGTCTGTCTTTGGGTTTATGAACTGTGTTCTACACCTGTGTTTTACACAGCTGTGTTTGGTGAGTACAAGTAATCACATTTTTTCCTGAAGTACTGAATATATGTTTTAGCCAGCTGTGAAGCTCCTGCAACTATTAGAAGTGTCAATAAAATGTCAGGGTAATCAACAGTTGAGAAAGTGAGGCCCAACAGCTGACTGTGAGAATGGCCAGTAGTTTAGAATTGCGTTAATGCCAAACAAAATTGTTTGGCTTGAAGCTTTAAATTTTGCAGGTATGGACTGAGTAGCAGATGAAAATAACAGCCCTTATAATTTATGTGTGTATTACCCAAATGAAATTACTGAGAGATTTTATAATTGACTGTTTACTTTTCTGTTATTCTGTAGCATTTGCTCTGTGGACAGGCAGAGAGGTCCTTGTCACTTGCATTTGTCCATATACCAGTAAATGCTATGAATTGCAGAGAAATCTGTGGAGTTCGTATCAAGAAACAGAAAGGACAGCATTCTTGATCATGATCACTGATTGTCTTTCTTTGGTCATATGTAGAAGACAGCAACAAGTAGTCTATTGGGTGGTATCTCTGGGGCAAACAGCTGCAGCTTCCTAGATGGACCTCCTCTATCCTGGTAACACGTGGTGTTAAGAAGCTTCTTATGGCTGCTCTAAAAATTGGAAGGAGTTGTGTCTAAAAGCACATGGGTGAGAAAGAGACATGCTATTCAATGAAACTTTTTTTTTTCCTTCCTCCCTCTGTTTTGTTGCAAGGTCTTGCTCTGTATAACGTATACCTCCACATTTGAGCTGAATGGGAGTTCAGTGCTGAAGATTGCTGAGGTAAGTGCCTCTGTCATGCCATGGCTTGTGTCACTTAACTTTTTCCCGCTACCTAAAGCATGACTTCCATACATAACCTGGAATTGAACCAGTCCAACACATAACTACCGTCTTAGGGACTGGTATTACCTTATGCCTGGTGTGAAGAAATAGTTTCAACTTGGGCAAATTTGATGGGCTTGCATGGGAAGGCACTTCTGGAAACTGACTGGTAATTGGATATTACAGTGTTGCACATTTACTACCCATGTTTACTTTACTTTGCTTTTTTTTTCTTTATAAAACAGCACTGTGCTGATTTCTTACCCGTTGCCAGTCTAAAACTAATGAAGTTTCCTCAAGAGAGGTGTATAAGCCATAGTGTGCCACGTTAGCAGAAGTGTCCCACTGTGCCTTGTTAACCTTGTGTGTATCTTTTCTTAATACATCCAAGCAAAAGATTTGGAATACTCTAGATATATGGTGCCATTAGTCACTCTACTCCCTTTATTCTCTTAGATTTTAATCTGAATTAAATTGGATCTTTGGTTGTAGAAAAACACAGCCACAGCTATATTAAGTAAACCTTTGTAGGTGGGTGATATTTTTAGTATAGTGTGTAGCAAGTCATGGGGTTGTTTGTTCAGGTTAGGGAAGATGCACAGGAACACTTAATCCTTCTGCATAGTATACACTGTTGTGTTCACAACTTTTTATAAAATTATATTGATAAGATGGTTTGGGTGGAGGAAATATCCTTGAAAAAGTGTAAAGGTTGTATACATGTCCTACACTCCAAGTGTCTCTTGACATTTAGAGATTTGTTCCTTCTTGGGTTTTTTTGTATTTTGGGTGAGGGTTTTTGTAAAAAATAAAAATCCCATGTGAAAATATCTCACTTTACCTGGAAGTTACAGTATTTTCCAAGTTTAAGAATAAAATTGACCTTGCATTGTCTTATTGGAAGCTGAGAATATGGTTGTAGGGATAATAGGAAACCAAAGAAAACAGCTTCCATTTTGTAACAAATGGGCCTTAAAAGGCAAGGGTACAACACAAACAGTTCATGTATATAACACAAATAGGATAAAAAAAAAAGGTACTGATTGTTCCAGATTAGCACAACTCAGACTTTGGTTTCTCTTGTGCTAGGTGAGACGATAAGGTATGGCTATTTTTTGCGGTCTTTGTGAGTCCCACCTGTAGATGCTGCAGCAAGGATGAGCTGAATTGGTGTTTAAAGCCACAGTTTTTAAAGTTCTATTAAACCCACTTTATGTCAGCATCCCAAACTGAAGAAAACAGATTGTTTCCCCTACTGCAGTTTTTCTCAGGAGACTTTACAACGTGCAAGGCAAAAGCTGATAAATTCAGCTCAGTGCATCTCTTTGCTGTAGGTAAAGTGGTCTAGCTTAAACTAAGTACTTGCTGGGAAAAGTATTTCAGATTTCAATCTTTAAAGGCACTGCCTAAAGTTGGGGAGAAATGGTCACTCAGTCATGTTCTGGGTGCTATAAGCTGTATCAGAAATCATATTTTATGTTCTCTATGTAAACTTGGGTAATAACATGGCTTATTCATCAGAACATCCTGAAAAATGGCAGGTATCTCTCATAGATGTTAAATTCTGCTGTTCTTGGTAGTTGCACTTCACTTCCGTTCCCAAAAGCCTATCCTGGCTCTTAAAGACCGCAGCTAGTGCAGTGCAGGGGTACAAATTAGCACAGTGATAGTTATTTTCTGTTGCAGTGTACAGGAGCTCTAGTGCAGGCGGATGAGATGTGCTAACAAAGCAAAAAAACCCTCATTTTCTTCAGTGAGTTGGAACAAGCTGTAATACAGGGCGTGCATGTTTCTATTTGGAGTGTTTGGAGGTAGAGTTATTTTCCCCACACTCCTTGAGAAAATGATGCCTCAGTGAATGCCTAGGTCTTTCTAAATAGCAAATGCTACCAAACACATACGTGTTTCCTCAGGTTCCTCCTGCCCAGGTTTTAGGTAAGGCAAAGACTTCAACAGCTGGAATCACTATGCCTTTGTATCTGAGTTCTGCAATGCATAAGCAGTAGGAAACAAAATAATTTCCAGTTCAGCCTTTGGTTAATCTGCTGGTTTGCTCTAAGGGAAAGGTGGCAGAGAGGAGCTTTCTTTTCCAGTGCCCATGCTATTTGATATTTCTTTCCAAGTGAGTCCCTTAGTCCCTTTTCCTAGCCTGCACTCTGTAGCAAAGTGGAGCCATTGCAGAATTGGAAAGATGCTTCCTTTGTTACTAGTAGAGCTCTCTGAGGACTGTCTCTGACAAACAAAGCTGTAGTCTGGCCATTTTGCACCACCTGATCATTCACAATTCATGTGTACAGAATAATGGCATTCCAGATATTTCTGAATACTATCAGCTTCAAATTAGGAAGCATCCAACATGAAGAGTACTACAATTTGTGGCCTAAGTATTAATAGTATTGAAAATAGTCTATTTTTAATACTATAAATCTTCCCCTGTGTACCTTCCCATGCTTGCCTAGACACCTGAAAGAAAATTTGGTTTATCCTATTTCTTGTGTTTATGCTGTTTTGTGTGTGTGTTACTCCCATGTGCCTTTTGGAGGCTTGTTTTATTTGACTGTTATGTTTCATTAGCTAACCCTTCTGTGTTTTGCTCTTAGTTGTGTTTTGCATGCCATAGAGCTGGAAGTTCCCGAGTGCATGAAATGATCAAAATGTCCATTGCACACCTCTTTGGAGCCCTGAGCTCTCGCATTTTTAGTGATGCTTCATCAATGGCTTTTCAAAAGGTACCTTGCCCAGCCATTTAGAACACAGGCCTTCTGTAAGATTGGCGCTCAAGTGGACAGTATTGTTGCTTATGCTCACATGACGAGGGGAGAGAAGGAGATATCAACCATGCTCTTACCAGAAAGTCAGCCTACCTCTAAGAGTGGTATTGCATGAATAAATTCAGATACTCTAGAAGACTTACAGCTCAAAAGAATGATTTCAGCAGCACTGGAGTGGCTGGCCTCTGCAAAGGGCTGTACATAGTTAACAGGCTTTTAGGGGTCTTTTTGGCCACTGGAGTTCAGATGATAGCTGGATGATGGACAGAGTTGATCCAGGCCTTCTTTCAACTTAGAAGACCATCTTCATCACTGACTGATTGAACTTAAGCTAAATAAAATCCTTTACATATTTGGGGGGATTTTAGAATCTTTAAAAAGAGCAGCAAGAATGAAATACACTGTCAGTTTGGTCCCTTATATCCTGCAAATGTATACAACTAACCTATTCTACTGCGTTGTCAAAGAAGATAATCAGTCTCAGTTTGTAATTTGCATAATGCTTCTTGCATGAGATAACGAGCAATATACATACCCTTGAAAAGATTGCAATGCACTCTGTTTAGAAAGAGAAAATAAGGCAAGAGCTGTAATTAGTTAGCTTCCATGTGTGATGTCTTGAATCACTGAAGATACAGTTTGTATTCAAGAAAAATTGAAAAATGGGAGGGTATTTACATTGCAGACATAGACTTGCAGAGGGGTAGTAACAAATAAGTATCAAGAAATGAAGAATTAAATCCACATTTAGTGAATTGTCTACTGAGCAAGGCAAGTGCCAAAATCACCTGGGTTTGACAGAAGGAGACTGCCAGTTTTGGCCTACCAGTCTTGCAGCTATGAGACTGATGAATTGCATGCTGCTTCTAGATGCTACTTACTTGGTTTTCCATACTGCTGAAAACCTCTAAAAGGGCTAATAAAGCAATAAGAAATAGTAAGGAAGGCTGACTAACTGCATGTGAGAGACCTTGGTATCCTCCTAAAATGTGTTACTGGTAAGTTACAGTTCATATCTTTGTACTACTATCTTGTTTCCTCATCAGGTTTGCATTGAGACATATGTATCTAGCTGTCACCAGCGGAGCATTAACACCGCTGTGCGGGCAACCCTCAGCCAAATGTTGAGTGACTTGACTTTACAGTTACGACAAAAGCAAGAGAACATGGTGAGCCTTCTGGCATCAACAAATAGTTCCATGTCCATGGCTGCATACCTTTTTGTTTCTCTGAATGCAGTGTTGTACTGGCTTGTTGTGCCTTGTGGCTTTTATTTGACACTTCCGCAATTACTCCTGTTTAAAAGCGTTTTTGGGCTCTGACTATGCCTGCCTCAGAGCAGACTATCAGAAACTCAGCTCTTACATTGTCAGCTCTGGTTGGCTGATTTTTTATTTTTTATTTATTATTATTTTTATTCCCCTTCCATTAAATAAAAGACGCTTTGTTCTGATGTCAGACTGCCTTGGCCTTTTCCTTTTCCATTCTTTTCTTTTGTTTGCTAGTTTTCCTAAGGTTCATTGAAATCCTTCTGCCAAAAGTTTTTGCATGACAAATATTTACATAAAGCAAACAAATTCTCAACTAAGGAAAGTGTAATTGAAGTTTTTCTTCTGCTTTTTTTTTTTAGAAGATAATTTTAAGCTCACAGAATTCTTTGCTTTGTTGTTAGCAAAAAAAAATTCTATTTATTGTATTATTAAAATCCGTAAGAGCTCTTTGAATGAACACCCAGCACATTTCAGTGAAACTGTAAATGTTCTCGGTCCATGTGGAATTACACTGACTTCTTACATTCATTTGTGCTGCTTTGTATAATATCATGTTGTCAAAAAAGTACTATTTGTGAAAGTCAGTTTCTATTTATTAGGAAATTTTAAGAACTGTAGTATGGATTATTTTCCTTACATCTGTTTTGGGTTAAGATGATCCCTTTTATTTTGGATTAGTAGACTAGATTGCTTTTATCCTACTGAGCAACTGCAAACAGAATTAATCAGTTTAAGTAAACTTGTCCTCGGTTTATGCTAAGTAGGTTCATTTTACTAGCCAAAATATTTACCAAAACCCCCCAAACAAACAAACAAACACAACCAGTAGTTTTGAAATTTCAGTTTGGGTCTCCAAGTTCAATTTGGTTAGTTCTTTTCTTAGCTGAGGAGTAGGTAAAAGCGTATGAGAGCTGCATTTAGTTCCTGGCAGTTTGTTATTGATGCTTGAGAGAAGAATTTGGCTTGACCCCTCTGTGCACTAAGAAGAATCCTATACCACAGCTGAAGCAAATGATGTAAGAGGTCATTTCCTGACTGCCATTAATTCTTTTGGTACTGTAACATTAAGAATATCAATATTCTAAAATCTCTAATACTCAATTGATTTCGGTTTTTAAGTACTCTGTTAAGTCAAAACTATGCTTTCTTCTCAGTTATTTTCAATGTGACTTACATGCCTAGTTATTACTGAGTTGTTTTAGGTGTAGCAAATCCCTTAAGGACTTAAAATTCTGGTTAAGCTCAATGAGGTGTGAGTTCCTTAAATCTAAATAACTGTTAAAACAGATCTTAAGGAATTTTTTAAGACATTTTGCAGAACCTTCACTTAAAAAACCTAACAAACAAAAAACCCAAAACAGATAAAGGACGTGAATTTGTTAAGAAAGCTCTACTGTTGAAGTATTGCTTCTGTAGTGTTTTCCTGCCCCTTGCACCAATTACACCACCTCTGTCTTTCTTCAACAGACAATTGAAAACCATGACACCTTACAGAAATTCAAGAGTCAAGGTATTTGTAACAACTTTTTTAATGACTCCTTCCACTCCAGCTTTTTTATTCTTAACTTTCCTTTTGTCGACACAGGACTATTTGATGTCATGGTAATCGCACCTTCGGGTTTTCGTACCTTCTCCATAGCTTGATGTTCTTTATGTTACCTGTGGTAAGAACTGAGACAGTCCTGCTAACTCCTGGTATTTTCAGTTGTGTTTTCATTTGGACCATGGTAACAACATTGCACTCAATATAGTAAAACAAATATTGTTTCAAGATGCTAGTTTCTGTAATTAAGGAGTTTTCGTTGTCTGGAGAAAGTTTTAGTAAGTGGCTTTACGTCCTAAATTGAAATAGATTCATGGAGTAGGATGTGGAATCTGAAAATTATCATGTTACTGTATTTCAGACCAAAGATATTGTTTATATAATGGCCCCTTTCGAAAGCACATCACTATTGAAAGGTATGTTTACACTTGCCAAATGATTATTTTACAAGACAATGTTTTTCTACTCCCATTCAGGCTTAACTTTCAACATCATCTCTGATAGGTAAAAATTATCCCTGCTTTTGACCTTCTCACAGGATTTCTGCAGAACTTGTGTGAATGGAGGTTAAAATCTTTGAAGAGCACAAGCATTCTCTTTTAGGATCAGAACCTGGTCAGACAACAGAAGCTGTGTAGGAGAGACAAACTGCAGGGAGAGATACAGAAATTGGCTGCCATGTAGAAATACTGGAGCCAGTCCTTTTTTATTATTTAATTAGATACTTATTATCTGAGTTGGATTTCATCTAATCCTCTGTAAATGCACATAAGCAATCAATGCTCTCTCCAGGTTTAATACTGCTGCTTTTTCATTTTGTAGAGATCACTTTCTAATCTAGGACTTTTCCAATTGCATCTCCTCTATGAATTTTGGAAGCTTTGCTACTTGTTTAGAAGCTATGATGAGCTCTGAAAGTCCATGCAGTGAATTGAGGTTGTAATCCTGTTCATATGTAATGCCTCTGATCTTTCTTCATTTTGGAGGTACTTCAGTGGAGACTCTTTGTGATGATGTTGTGTCTGTCCTCACTGTGCTCTGTGAGAAGCTCCAGGCTGTCATAAAGTGAGTTGTTTCAGTTTATAATTTCAATTTATTACCTGGAGTTTGAGAGTTTCATTGATAACTGTGATTGTACTGTTGTAGTTCTGGAATTATGGAGCAAAGCTGTGCTGAAGTGAAGTGTTTGTTAGAGGAAATGTTGTTCATGATGTATTAATTTAATCCTCACTTGAAATGAGGAGATAAATTGCATTCTTTATGCACTGTTCAGCTTTAAAGAGCTTCCAGTAAGTCTAATGTGTAAGTAACTTCAATATAGCAGCAAAATACTTAACAAAGGAGAAGCTTTCTTTTCTGACTGGAAGCAACTATCATAGAGAGAAAACAATTACAAGAGCCATGGAAAGACCTAACAGAAACTATATTCAGAATGAATTAATATGTCTTTCTTAGAAAGGCAGCATTTATCCAATTGAAGTAATTTGCATTTCAAAGAATTCCTTGAATTTAGGAATATTGTACACTCTACTTAATTGGAAATGCATGAGTATGACTTTAAATTGTGTTTATTATGGGTAGTAATAGTGTTACATGCTCTACAATTTTCAGGAGCTAACAGAGCCAAAAACAGCACAGACATCTGTATGCAATTCTTCTATAGACTTCCCTCCATGAGTATCTCTAATTACAGCAAGATTTGAAATGGAAGAGTGCCTTACTTACCATTATTTAATCAGTATGAACATTTGGGAAAATAAAATCAAGAGTGCAGAGATTCCCTGTGCATGACCATACAAGTGTGGACTGCAAGATGATGATGGTCTGCATTAAGACACATTGTAAGAAGTGTATCAGTTCCAGGTGTCCACAGGTTCTTTAGTATTCTTTCTTGTGAAGCTTTCTTTATGTTTGTGCTTCTGAGAGAGCAACTGGCAAGGCCCTGAAAGGTAGTCATGTTATCATGCAACTTCCTGGCTGTAGATATTGAGTTCTGACAGTTGTGACTGTCACCAGGAAAAGAGGGAAAAATAACTAGAAGAGAACAGCCTAAACGTGCTCCAGATTGCTTGGAGAAACTATCCAGCAGTTCGGAATCTTCTGTTGTATCTTTTTCCTCTGTTTAAGTCTCCCTTTCTTCACTAGTTTAGATTGAATTTGAATAATTATTTCTATTTTATTCTTCCTCTGGTTTTTACCAAGTTATTTTTTTTTAAAGTAGCAGATGGTCATGTGATCAGTACAAAATAAATGGGATTATGAAGGTGATCACACCACTGTACATGGATAGAAAGAGGCAAAATCATTAAAGTATGGTATAATTTTCAAGTGAACTAACACAGTTATTTTAGAAAATGGCATCTTTTTTTTTTTTTTGCCAGTGACAATCGGCAGCTTCAGCTTCTTTACTTGGAGTGCATCCTCTCCATGTTAAACAGCTCCTCTCCCAGCATGCACCAGCACAAAGGATTCACTGATCTAATATGGTGAGTGCATCGGAACACTAATGCAAATACTCAGTTCCTAAATATAAAAGGACTTCTCCTCCAGGTATGCAAAAAAACATGTAGTAAGTCTCCAGATGTGAGCAGAGCTTGATGTTAACCTGCTATTGTGCTTCATATAAGATTGGGTAGGACCTCCAGCTCAGCTAGCACATTAAATCCTGGTAGTGAATTATCACTGTTACGAAGTCTAATGTATTTAACCAGAACAGAAAATCGTGACCTGTCTGGTGAAGTTGTGGTCCAAATTGGTAGCTGTCATTATTATTTAAGGATCTTTTGCCTAAATGTATAGAGTTTTCTCTCTGACTTGCACTTTATAGCCAGTTCTCAACACAAGGTAAAGGAGGGAGCGGACAGAGAAGATTTAGCTCTGTGTTCTTCTGTCAGTGTTTTCCGTAGTTTGATACAGAAACATTTTCATAGGACTAAGATACTTGAGGAATATACTGCTGTTGCAACTTCTGATTACACCTACTTTGAGACAGGCACATTTCTTTAAGCAGTGAATGTGAATTGATATGTTTTGAAATGTACTTGATTAGAAAAATAAATAGAATAAGCAGACTCAAAGTCATTATCTGATTCCAGTTAAAAGCTGGTTTTCTTTCTGTGACTTCAGGAAACTGAGGTGTTCCAGCAGTCATGTTAGGAGAAACAATGAAAATTCTAGACTGCATAAAAATCTTGAGAAAATAAAATGTCCTTACCTATGAGGATGTACTTTACAAATTGTTACTTGTCCTTGGGTGCTTGCTCTAAGCACTAGCTTGAACCTCTGAGACATGGGTGAACACCAGGTTTGGCACTGATTTTCGTGCAGCACTTGGCTTCATAAATTAAGGTCCTGCAAACTGAAGTAAAATGTCAAGTGTGTGAGTGCAAAGCTGAAATAACAGCTAATGGAGCAAAGTGCTGAGCTGGCTTTGGCTCTGCCAAAGAAGAATGATATGCTAGTGTTGAATCACTTAACATGAGTGCTTACATACAAAGACAGTTGAGGAAGGATTTTTATTTAGTGCACAGTGGCATATGGGTAGTTATAGTTCATGCTTTGAGTCATTGTAAAGGGCATTAACTATGTTTTCAAAAACCAGCAAAACAGAGGCTCATAGCTAAGGGTCCTTAGTAAAATACATGCATGTGCAGTTCAGTGATGAAACATTAGGTCTCCTAGTTAACATCTATTAGTACGTGTTTGGTCAGGTTTTTTTTTTAATGCTCATGAGTTGGGCTGAAGAGGAGACACTTAGCAAAAGAAACCTAGAATTTCTACCTTGCAGTCATGTTTCTAAAGCACCCAAAGGTATTTTCATATGTACTAGCATGCTTGGGAGATGAAAAAAGCCTGGCATAATTTGTTATTCTGTCTAAACACTGCTGTTGACTGATCATTAAAACAAGAGTGTGTATCTCATTTAACCATAGTGTATTTTCAATCTGTTCCTGTGAGATTATTTTTTTCCATTTACCATCTGCTGCTTTTCTCTTTCCCAGGAAGCAACTGTGTCCGGCCCTAGTAGTAATCCTGGGAAATCCAATCCATGACAAAACTATCACCTCTGCCCATAGCAGCATATGTCTTGAGGCTGATTCACCTTCCTCAGGGATCTCTGATCATGGCCGGGGTTCAGGCTGTTCCTCCACAGCACCTGCCCTTAGTGGGCCCGTTGCAAGGACCATATATTATATTGCAGCAGAACTGGTTCGACTCGTGGGGTCAGTGGAATCCATGAAGCCTGTGCTACAGTCTCTGTATCACCGGATATTGCTTTACCCACCACCTCAGCATCGGGTGGAAGCCATCAAAATTATGAAAGAGGTAGAATAATCACATGTGCAAATCCAGGCACGCAAAGCAAAATGCTTATTTAATAGTAAATGTTGTTGATATGTGCATACCAATCCATTTCAACTTCCCACCCTAGGGATGCTGAAATTGTCCTTTCTGAGTGCAGCTGTTATATCAACACCACTCCAACAAATATCTTTAGTTTTACGAAGTTGTAATAGCTGTATTTGTCTCCATAACGCAAGCTACTGTGGCAACTCCATAAGTGTTCATGCTGTGGTACTGTGTGGAGCAGATCCTATCTCTGAGTCATGACTGCTCTTTTGGGTGAGATAATGATCCAGTTCACTTCCTTGGCATCTTTCCCCACTCTCTTCTCCTGCTAGAAGGAAACATTCATCCTCACAGTGTAGTTTCCAGGCATTAAGATGAATATATGCTTTGAATACATGCCAAGTTTTTGAACTATGGTTTCGTTAAGGTTTTTTTGAATAGCCACAAGGAAGCTGCCAATAGGTTAAGAGGCCATTTCAAGACCAGTCCATTCTGAACTCTTGCTTAGTGCCTCTGGACTAGAACTGGAGTTGCTGTGAGACTTCTTTGAGCACCAGCTAAAGTCATGAACTCTTCCATTCCACATGGGAGCTTTTTCCTCATCTTGTGGAATACAAGGCAACTTACGTAATTTGTAGAAATTGTGGTATGTCTTAGGGAATTTTTCTTCTAGCTTGTGCATACCTAGGCTGTTCTGTTTTTGATCTCTGTTAACACCACACAGCCACCTACTTGGTTGTCTGCACTAGCAGTCATCCTGTCATTTGTCTTTCTCTAATTTTAAATAATAGCAAGATGATAATTGAAATTTTGGGAAAAGCTTACCCTAAACTTTTCTGCAAGATTTATCTGTTACCTCTTTGGGCTTATTAATACATGCTTGTCTGTAAAGTCTTCTCCTTGTACTCCGGGTGGCATTAACAAGATGCCACCCAGGAGGCTGAGTCTTAAGTTTGCATATCTTTGCGTGACTATCATTTTGTAACTAGGTGACTGAAGAGAAAGGCTTTCTTTGGTGTAAACTATAGTGCAAAATACTTATTTAGGCATAAAAACTCTTTTGTGTGCAGTATAAGTTGAAATATATTCAAGCACTGGAGAGCATTCTATATGTGATTCTTGCTGAATATTCTTCTCTTTTCTATCTGCTTTTCTGCCTTTAAAAGCAGGAAAGGTAGCCTTAATAAACAGAATGTCAGTGTGCTGTTTTCCTTTGCTGTGAGAAGTTACACAGTGCTGCCTTGGGTTTCAAGGCTTGATAGAATTATGACTAATTTACTGTGTTTAAATAATGCTTAGATAATCCTCTGCTTACTTCTGTTTCCTTTCCTTTCAGATACTTGGCAGTCCTCGTCAGCTTTGTGATTTGTCAGGGCCCTGCTCCTCTGAGTCAGAATCCAAGAAGAGGTCTATTTCTAAGAGGAAGTCCCATCTGGATCTTCTCAAGCTGTACGCTTTCTCCTTTAGCATCTTCTCTCTGAAACCTGTGCACACAGGAGACTTATGCAGTAGTATGTTCAGGAGCATACCCAATATGAGCCAGGGTATCTCCCTGCTTAAATAAGCTGTGAAAATGGAAAAAGGGTGAAAGTTCTTACTGGTTTTCATCACTCTGGGCTTGTTTGTAAAGGCATAGATAACTGCCTTGTGGAGTTTATCAAAATAACCAAATATGTTGTTTTACAGCTGGATATTTTTGTGTATGGGCCGCTACACTTGCAGTGAAATAACTGTGTGTTTATTTAGAGGTACATTTCCAAGATGAAGTGAAAGGAGGTCATAGAAAATTTAAACATTGCCAGATTGAGCAAGAAGAGTAGTCAGCTCTCAAAAAGATCATATCTTATAGAAAAAATCATTTTCAGAACACAGATGGCTTTAAATTTAGTTCATTTGGGTGCTGAGATTGGTTTTTTTTTTCAGTTTGAGTGCTTGTAAGGGAGAACATGCAGTGTATGCTGATATAAATGCATGGTAACTCTTTCCCTGGTTAGCACTCTCTTTACAGAATGGTCCTGTTTGTAAGGGAGACTTAATAAGTTGTTCTAATACTGGTTGTCTTTCTCAGGTATAGTCTTACAGGATAAGTTTACTTTGGGTTTTTTTCTGGTTATGGAGGGATGGTGTTGAATGACAGGGACATGCTCATTATACATGTTGTGTCACTTAAATAAACTTCGTATTGATTGCAGTATCATGGATGGGATGACGGAAGCGTGCATCAAAGGTGGTATTGAAGCATGTTATGCTTCAGTGTCCTGCGTCTTTGCCCTGCTTGGAGCATTAGATGAGCTGAGCCAAGGGAGGGGTCTTAGTGAAGAGCAGATCCAGTTGCTGCTCCAGCGCTTAGAAGAATTGAAGGATGGGACTGAGACGAGCAGGGACTCCATGGAGATCAATGATGCTGACTTCAGGTGGCAGAGGCGCATCCTGTCCTCAGAAAATCCCACCTGGGAATCAGGAAATGAGAAGAGTCCTGATATTAGCATTAGCGTTACCACAGACACTGGTCAGACTACTTTGGAAGGGGATATGGGACAGACGACTCCAGAGGATAATCCAGAAAGTCAAAAAAACTCATTGTCATCTCCAGCTGGACACGAAAGCAAAGAGATTCATTACAGAGAACCAGAGTCAGAAATCATTGATCAGCCAGATGTTGTTCAAAGAAGCCACACCATAGTCTATCCAGATATAACTAATTTCTTATCAGTTGATTGCAAGACCCGGTCCTATGGATCCAGATACAGTGAAAGTAATTTCAGTGTGGATGAACAGGACCTTTCTAGGACTGAGTTTGATTCATGCGATCAGTATTCCATGGCAGCAGAAAAGGATTCAGGCAGGTCTGATGTCTCAGACATAGGCTCTGACAATTGCTCCCTGGCTGATGAGGAGCAGACACCACGGGACTGTTCAGGTCACAGGTCCTTACGTACTGCTGCTCTCTCTTTGAAATTGCTGAAAAGCCAAGAAGCAGACCAACACAGTGCACGGCTGTTTATCCAGTCACTTGAAGCTCTTCTTCCTCGGCTTATAGCTCTTCCCAGCATCGAAGAAGTGGACGGAGCACTGCAGAGCTTCTCTTCAACATTCTGCTCAGGTTTGCAAGCAAATACTTACTGTCTAACCAGCATGCACATTCTGACAGCACTGTACACAGAGTCTCCTATAGGATTTAATCTTCGGAGAACATATCCAGAATAAGGAGGTTTGGGCTTTACAGGGTACATTCCTGCACAGCAATACACTTCATTTAGGGAAAGAAAATTGAATATGCAGGCACTGATTCAAAGGAAGGTCAATCCATCGACTCTTAACAGGCTTTGGATTACATTCTCAATCAATAAAGAAATGGAATTTCTGAAGATACCTCTTCACAGGTTTGTGGAGATCTGTTGAGAAGATTTGCACATGCTCTCACTAAAGAGGTTGGGGTTGCCCTTTAGCATGAAAGGGATATGGGGAATACCATCACCTCTTTTGAATGACATTTAGGTAGCTCAGTACATCACTGCATTACTGTTAGTAGAGCCAGCGTCACAAAGAAGGTGATTACAATTCTACAGCAGTAAGCTCTTGAAAAGCGTAGGAAAACAAGAGAGACGCTCTTCTTCACTCTTTTATTTTTCTTAATGTTGCTGTCTAATATGACAGGAAATGCAAAACTCAAAGCCTAGACAAAGTGAAAACTTAAGATCTTGCCTTTTAAGAGATTAAATACCTTCTGTTCTTTCAGGTTAGAACCTTTGGGATTCTGACTTATCAAACAAACAGAAAAAAGTCATGTAAAGGCTAGTTTGTTCTGTTGATAGTACTTTTAAAATGTGTGTAAATATATGTTTTTAGAAGCATTTCACTCTCCAGACAGTGGCCAGAGTGGAAATGTTTGCTAAAATATATTTCTCTGCTTCTTTAACTTACTTTACTGCAATTGCCTTTCCTATTGCTTCTCTCCTAATCATTACTTCATTCATTTGTGCACTCACACACATCAAACTCATACAGAGTCAGAAGGGCTGCCTCCCATCATCATACAGTGTAATTTAGATATGAAGCTGAGTGAATAAGAGGATATTCCTGATAGCCTGTTTAAGTACTACTCAATTAAGCCCTAACTCAGGAAGATGGCAGATGGTATTCTTCAGAAATATTGGCCATTTTATACCATAGAAAGGGAATATCTTAAAGGAGACATTATTGTTAGTTACTTTCCTAACTGAGGCACTCAAGACCACCCTTTCTGTCATGGGATTTTCTTTTACCTGAAAAAGAGTGATCATGAGATAATGCTGAAAGACCAGTGCCTCTAGCTCCAACTTTTGTGCACCTGTTCCCTCCTGCATGAATTAGTGTGCTGTTTCTTTTCTTTGTCTGTCAAGTCTTTTTAGAGTGTTTTAAAGCATTGGAAGATGTGGACCTAGGAGTCCTCTAGATTTTAAGGCTAAACACAGGGGTTTTTTGCTGGCATTCAGTATGACTAATACAGTGAGAAAGATGGAAGAATATAAATCAATTTCTGCATTAAATCCATAATTTGTGGTTTGCACACATCTCTTAAAAAGATACCTAGTCTTGGCCTTAAACTGTTAGTTGAGAAAGACTTTCCACTTTCCTGAAAAAGCCACCCACATGGCTAAATCTGTACTTTAAAAATGTACACCATGTTTCCACATGGATTTGGTGAAGTACTCTTAGAAGATGCCACTCAGTAAGGAATCGTGGAAAAACAGAGCAGTAAGTTACTGTATTAATACATCCTGGAAGAGGTATCCTGGTGTTTTCATGGAAATGTGGCTGTTGCAGAGTTTTATTTTTATGCTCTCATAAGATCTGTGTGGTTCATGTTTCAGTTAGATACCTAGAATGAGAATAAATCCAGCTGAAACAGTCCCTTAATTTGTACCTCAGATCTTAAGCAAATGTCCATCAGTCCTCCTGAGGCAAGAACTTGTGTTCCTTTGTATGTGAGAGAACTATGGGTCTGAAGACCTGTTGGAGAGAGAAACTTCCTAAAGTTGAAACAAATGTCAGGGGGCAGGAACACCCACTGGAGAGCTTTTGAGGCACCTGTTTGATCTGCCTCTATAAGCAACATTGTGATCCTTATTTCAGAACTTCTTCATTAGCACCAGCAATTCAAGGCAAAAATGAAGTTATGAAGTTAGAGGGACTGATCCTATTCATTGTATATACAACATGTATTCATGTATAATTCCTGAAGAATACATTAGAAAATCTGAGTATTGGTTAAGATTCAAGTTGAGAAAAGAAACAGGTGCAGTTCTTGAGAGCAGCCGGTACAGAAGCAGTATTTTTGTGTTTCTGGGAGACCTTGTTTAACTGCTTTGTTTCATTTCTCAATTTTTCTTACACTTTGGGAGAAAAATACAATTTAGCAGTCTTTCCTAGAATCAAGATCCTTAGATAGCATTGCAATATTCGTATATTTTCATAGGATTGAAAAGCAATGAAAGGAGGTAGAAATTTGAGGCACTGCCATGGAAGTATAAGCATGGAAAAGATAAGCAGAGTTATAGTGAAATTAAGATTTGCAAGTAAGTTGGTTAACTAAGGAGTAAGTTACCACCTGTTTTCAGTTTTGATTCCATAGTTTTTAGAGGCAAGGGTTTTATGTTTGTAAGTATCAACTAATCTGCTTTTGAGATCTCAGACTCTTAAATGCAGTTTATGTCCCAGGAAATTAGGGATTATATTTTTCCCAAGCACTTTTTGGTGCTCAAATACATACCCAC
This sequence comes from Campylorhamphus procurvoides, assembly GCA_013396655.1. NCBI lineage: Eukaryota > Metazoa > Chordata > Aves > Passeriformes > Dendrocolaptidae > Campylorhamphus > Campylorhamphus procurvoides. The sequence goes on from WBMV01000322.1 coordinate 511,690, forward strand.
TATGTAGCATCCACTTTTCTGTGCAATTCTACACCTTTCTTTTTAATTGTAGTTTTGTATTGTTACACAACTTTTAAAATATTTTAATGCAAAGTAAAGTGGACTTTGTTTGGTGTTTGGTTGGGTTTTTTTTATATACCTCTCTGCCTTGAGGTTTTTATTACTCTAGCAGATTCTAGTCCTCAAGGTACATATTTAAGAGAGAGAAGACATCAAATCAATGAGAGATAAGATAGCTACATCAATATCATGGTCCTCCATACAAAAAATAGTTAGGATGCATCTTTGCCTGCGGCAGTGAAGGAATCACTAGAGCAACTCACAGGCTACTTTCAAGCACGTGGTTGCAGTTTTGGTACTAATTAAAGATTCTGTTATTGTTCACCCTGAGAAATCTACCCCAAGCACATGCCAGCCTGTGTGGTATGGTTTGTGGCCAGCCCTATCACCTCTCTTCCACAAAGGTCGCTCCCTTGAACAGCTATTCATCTTTTAGACCCACCCTGGAACAGTTACTCTCTTTCTAAATCCACCCTCAAACAGTTACTCACCTTATCCACGCCCCCAAAGTGACGACAGTGGAAAGTCCGAGAAGGCAGCAGCACAGAGCTTTCAAACCCTCACGAGGCAAGAAAAACATTTGCTTGTTTTGTGTGTGTGGTTTTTTTATTTTTTTTTTAATGTTAATGGTTTGTTGTATTTTGTCTAAAAAAAGGTATGAGCTTTATGGTGGGAGGAATATATTCACAGTAAACCACTGCAGCAAACAAAGTTTGCAGTTAACAAAGGACACAGCTTTGCTTCAACATGTAACCAACCTTGGAAGCTGTTTTTTTGTTTCATTTCAAATGTTCCTCTAGGATAAAGCTTACCCCTTGATCTTCACTGATTTACATAATATGAATGGATTTCACAATTGATGTGAAAACCGTGAAATACCGTGAGTCATGTTGGGGGATCTGATATTTCTGGCTTTTTCATGTCTCAAACTGTAGATCATGGAGATTCAATTAGGTGTTGCTCATACTTGATTTATGTTTTTCTACCAGTAGGTCAGCTAACTCAAAGGAAAATGCATATGCCATCCATGGGAAGAAGGGACTGTGCCACTGAGTATGGGTTTAGGCTGTTGTTTCATACAAACAGTGTTTTCAGGACTACTGAGTGCTTACAGGTGGCTTCTTGGTCTGACAGAACTGCAAGTGCTTAGCTGTTTACATAGTAGGTCTTGTATGAACTAAATAGGGCTTGGAGTTGCAACAGCCAGCTAGGTCCTAGATACTTACCCACATACCTCTAGACCATGGAGAGAAGATGACTGCAGCCTGATTGATGACAAGGTACTGAGCACTCCTGTCCCCATCCAACAACCTAGCTAGAACAGATTTACTGAGGGTTAAAAGGGCTGTTAACCTTATTAGCACAATTTGGTGCAGTTTATTCTCAGGCAAGTACAGAGGCTTTGGGTCTTCCTCTTCCCACCTCACCTTTCCAGTTAGCCTTGCAGATGTATCGTGCCCTTTGCTATGTACCTGGCAGTCATCCCACCAATGAATGCCGGTACTCCTTGTGTATTTCAAATTTAGCATGTTGCTTTGCTGGACTGTGACTGGAGTGTTCAGATTGTCTTGCAGCACTGCATTCTAGAGAAACTGCTTATTTTTCTGTTCCCTCTTCTAGTATGTTTAGTTGAGTAATTTCTACTGATGATTTGTTAACTTTCTAGCAATCTGTTGCTGCCAAAATGCTAGGGATAGTTTCTGATATTTTTTTCCAGGAAAAATCTGTGTGAAATGTGAGGACTCACATGGTGTTTTTGTTAGGTATGATGCACTCACCAGGATTTGAGGGAAACCTAAATTTCAGCTTCCAGACTCTGATGAATGCAGATAGTCTCTATGTGGTATCACATTACACTTTACTGCTCAACCTGAAGTTGGCCAACTTGGATTACTACAGGAAGAAGCCTGCTCAAGCGCCTGTGTTGCTGGTGAGTTGGGGAATATGGGAAAACTGCTTTAAAGAAAATGAAAATTTATTTTGCTTGCTTTCACATAAACCAGCCCACACATAAAGCCTTCAGGCTGCTTGCTAAGGGAAGAAATAGTAATTGCAAATGAAGCATTCTCCATGCTGCTTATGAATCTTACATGATAAGTGTCATGCATCTGAATTACACAGCTTCTCTGTAATTTGGGGGGGAATGAATACTGCTTACTGATTGTCATTAAAGTTGCAGTCATTTTGATGCATAAACTGTTTTCAGAATATATCTTCCTTATTTCCTTAGAATCATGTGATATAGCCAGTACTGTCTCTTGATAATGGGCATAAACATCTTGCAAGTGCTTTTGAGCCTAATGACAAATTCATTGCTTAATATTTTATTTGTATTTCCATAGATGAAGGTGTGAGAAGCTAAAGGGAAAAATAACTAGATTTTAGTAATGTGAAGTTATGACTTGTGGCACCTGGAATTCCTCAGCTCTTTGGGCTTTGTAAAATTTGTTTTGAAGGCTGCAAGAGTTATGCAAGAAACATGAATCTGTGTTTTTTAACTGAGTTGCCCAAGAGAAGTTGTTTCAGAGTTTTCTTAAAAAACTCTGTGATATATGAAAAAAAAAATGTCAGAATGAACCATTATTGCTGAGCTTGTGTAATCTAGATCATCTCAAAAACAAGTGGAGTTTAACGTCATCCGTAGTTCTGGTATGTTCTGCAGCTGCTGCAAGTGCAGATCTCTGGCTCAGAACATTCTCTAGGGGCATCACTGTGCACAAAGAATTGTTGGAGATCATTCTGATATATAATTGGACACCAATTTGTCTGTGATGACTGTTCAATGCAGAAGGGCACAGTTGCTGGACAGGCAGTGTTAGGTACCACAACCTCATTTTACTGTATTTGAGATCCTACTCCTACCTTGTGGAAATAGTGAGAGATCAGCATGTCCCATTGTTACTGCACAAGAGCTGTCCTGATTTGCATTAACTGCAGTAGAAAGAAGAGCTCTTTTTTCATGTCATTCTCCATTGTAGAGACAGATACAGGAGGATGTAGACAGGCTGGATCAATGGGCCAAGGCCAATTGTATGAGGCTCAATAAGGCAAAGAGCCAGATCCTGCCCTTGGGTCACAACAACTCCATGCACTGCTACAGGCTTGGGGAAGAGTAGCTGGAAAGCTGCCCAGCAGAAAAAGACCAGGGGCAGCTGGTTCCCAACCAGCTGGATCACGAGCCAGCAGTGTGCCCAGGTGGCCAAGAAGGCCAGTGGCATCCTGGCTTGTATCAGCANTTGAGGATTACCTGAAAGGAGGGTGTAGCCAGGTGGGGGTCAGTCTTGTCTGATAGGTAACAAGTGACAGGACAAGAGGAAATGGCCTCGTGTTGTGCCAGGGGAGGTTTAGATACTAGGAAAATTTTGTTCAATGAAATAGTTTTAAAGCATTGGAACAGACTGCCCAGGGAAGTGGTAAGGTCACCATCCCTGGAAGTGTTCAGAAAACGTGTGTATGGCACTTGAGGATATGGTTTAATGGTGAACATGGTGGTGGTTCTGGGTTGACAGTTGGACTTGATGATCTTAAAGATATTTTCCAACCTTAATAATTCTATGCTTATAATCCTCAGTTAATTCCTATCTTTGTGTAACTTCATTGTTATTCTTGCAGCCCCTTACTCAGAAGTAGATCTTGGGTCTGAGGCTCATGTTGTAGGCTTACTGTTGTCTTACATCTGGCTTTTATGGTTCTCTGCAGAAGGAGTTCATGAAGCAGGTCCAGTCCAGTGGAGTGCTGATGGTATTTTCCCAGGCCTGGGTTGAAGAACTGTACCACCAGGTACTAGAAAGAAACATGCTGGGGGAAGCTGGATACTGGGGAAGCCCTGAGGAACACAGCCTTCCACTTATCAGCATGCTGACCGGTCAGTACTATGCTATAGTGGCAAGGCTAACTTCCAAACACATGTCTAAAACAGGCTGCAGTGACATGCTGCTTCATTGTGTTACATTCAAAACAGCATCTCATCGTGCAACATGTGGTGTTTCACGAAATTATCATTAGAGGAGGAACCAGTCTTAGCTGTGGCAGATACTTAAAATATTTGGTTTGGATTATCAGAATGCTTTTGAAATATGGGTTTAAAAAAAAAAATCTCCCTGTCTCTGGGAGACAGGGAGAGTAATTTCATTCTTGAATCAAAACATGTCTTACTTCTGTCAGCTTCAGTTCTGGTAGACTAGATACTTGTTAATGATAAGCAATGTGACTGCTGTTTTCTTGATGTCATGGCAAAGCCATTTCACTGTGCCTGTGGTACAGTACAGATATAAATAGTGGTGTCTGATTCTGGAAGCCTTCCACAGATTTGACTCCCCTTGGTTCAGATTTGTGCTATGCCAGGGATATGCCAAATGGCACTAGAGAGATGTTGAAAACCTGGAGCACCTCTAACAAGTGCTTAAAAACAATCCTTAGCTTTATTTGAGGGAAAATATCAAATTTTATCACCTGAAAAACAGCAGGATGGCTATGATATTGTATTGATATAAAATACACTGCTTTAGTGTGTATGTAATTAAAAAAATATATGTAGGGAGAACCCTGGCTTTGACTGGCAATCAAAGGGTACTACTCTGAAAGTTTTTAGGTGATTGTACTGAGCTTAGTGTTACTTTTAGCTATTGCGCTGGGAGGCTGAAAGAAAAACTTTGGAAAAACTATGGCCATGAAATGTGTGGAGAAGGGGCTACTACAAAGGAAATCAGTTTGGTGTCCCTAACGTAAAACTCTGTGAAAAGCTGTTCTTTTGTTGTGTTGGAGAAAGGGTTGAGATTGAACCCATATAGGTCTACTTAAAATCACATTTAGGACATAGGATTCCAGTGTATCCAGTGTACCATCTGTGTGTCCAATAGTAATCTGATGTTTCTTAATGTTCTGGCAGACATTGATGGCTTGGGAAGCAGTGCAATTGGTGGCCAGTTGATGGCATCCGCTTCAGCTCAATCTCCTCTTTCCCAAAACCGGAAGACAGATGATTCCGTTGTTGCAGGTATTAAGACTGTACTATAAGCACAAGTGTGTCTACCAGCTGTGGGTTGTTATATACCAAAAGCATATTCAGATAAATTGCGCAGAATAACAATTTAAGGGCTGAGGAGAGTATATCAGTACATTCTACACATGAGCTAGTAGTTTAATGTGCAGAGGAAAATGTGACTTGGTTTTTTACCACTGATGATAAACCCGCTGTTGTGTCCAGTAGTAGTAGTTACTATTACTACATTTTCCGGTAGTCTTAGCAATGTTTTTCCAATTCCAGGAGTTGCTTTTGCCCGATACCTTTTAATCGGCTGTTGGAAGAACTTGATTGACACTTTATCCACCCCACTGACTGGCCGCATGGCAGGCAGCTCCAAGGGGCTGGCCTTCATCTTGGGAGCAGAAGGAGCCAAGGAGCAGAACCAAAAGGAGAAGGACTCCATCTGTGTGAGCCTGGATGGACTGAGGAGGGCGGCCCGGCTGAGCTGTGCCCTAGGTACTGCTGCATCTGGGATGTCCTGGCAGACTCATAAAGTAGGATAGTAACTTTCCTTGAAGGAATTTGGGAGAGAAAAACGTTGCATGCTGTAAGGTTTTGGATAGGAACGTGGATTGTAAGAATCCACAGAGTGCTCATGCCCTACAGCATCGACACAGCCAGCCAACTTTCCTTGACGCTATCTCTTGTTGTTTGCATGGGACTGGGAAGGAAATGTAGGTCAAACAGTAATTGTGGTGTTGTTTACAGGAGTTGCTGCTAACTGTGCTTCTGCTCTTGCTCAAATGGCTGCTGCCTCCTGTGTCCAAGAGGAGAAAGAGGAAAAAGAAATCCAAGAACCCAGTGATACTATAACTCAAGGTAACTATGTGATTAAATTACCTAACTCATATTGTTTGCAAAGGTGTAGCTGGAAAGCATTTTACCGCACGCAGTGGCATTCCCCTCTGTCATTCTTCTACTGTGCACCCCTCACTTGTAGGCATATGGGATGCATGTCTTCAGTACATGTCCTACTGTCCTAGGTTCTTAACATTATGTCTCACTAATTTCATATGGAACTGAAATCAGTAGAACCACAAATAATCATTTGTTTAATGTCTGCTTTTTAAGCCTTGTGATACTAGTCCACTAGAGTCCATTAAAAAAAAAAAAAAAAAAAAAAACCCAACAATTTATTTGGGCTTTTTATGTGTTGGGTGGTAATATAACCTGGGTTTGCATCCTTCTCCCTGTGTTGTTGATACATTGTTAGTTGTCTTTTGTTGTCACCATCATATACTTGAAACTTTCTGTATCATATTAAATGAAAACAGAACAAAAAATTATGTCTTTATAACATTTTAAAAAATCTGCCTTTCTATACCACCACTTCAAACCCAATGGAAGTCAGTAAAGTCAGCTGTTGTCTCCAATGACTGTTTAGAGGAGTACATAAAATTTATCTGATTACACCTGCTTTCTAATGGCAAGAAGCCCATAACAAAACAAATGCACAAATGACCCTGCTTGGCAATTAAATTTGGTGTCTCAATAGAGAAAACAAAACTGAAGAAGCCTAGGCTTAAACAAGCTTTTGACCACTCTGCTAGATAGGACTGAAGTGAGTTGGCCAGGCCATGCTGTAGCAAAGAGGAAGCAGTAGCAGTTGCCAGAAGCCAACAGATCTGTTTTGTGAAAGCTTGCAAAGCTTCAAAATTTGTTCCCATTGCAATGCAACATGAAAACTAAGCTTTTCAGGGATTCTCATGGAAAAAATATGGATCTAAATGCATGTAGTTCAGATCAAGATTAGTTTTGCTTTGAAAAGAGTATTCGTTAGCAAAAGCTCCTTGCTGAAACTTTTGTGTGGAAATAGATGTGAAATCTGCAAATGCTTTTTCTTCCATAGCAAAGGAGATTTTTAAAAAAAAATAAGTAAATAGACAGACAACTGTCTCTGAGACATGTAATATCACTGGCAATCTGCATCTGTTCTGTGGGCAACAAGATGTGAGTTTGGGGGTGGAGAGTGTCAATCTGACATGGATTTTTTTTTTCCATGTATATAGGATCAGTCAAAAGGGATTTTAATTTTAAAACTCTTATGTTTATTAGGAAGAAATGGGTTTATTTTTTGTCTAAAATCGATGTTTTTTATAGATTTCAGTTTGTAATACTTTGCCATCACCATATATACAATCCAGTGTTTGTTTAAAAACTGGAGAAACTTTTTTTTTCCCATGCTGCAGTGAAACAGAAAGTGGAGCAGAAACTGGAGCAGATGGGAAAAGTGCAGGGAGTCTGTCTGCACACTGCTCATGTTTTGTGTATGGATGCAGTCCTTAATGTGGGTCTGGAGATGGGAAGCCACAATCAGGACTGTTGGCCTCATGTGTTCAGGTACTCACCAGTTTCACAAAATAACCAGAATTTATACCACGTTGCCTGAAAGTAACTGACTGAGAAAAAGGGCTTTACAAAGTCTCTGCATGTTCTGTATAAACAGTGTTAGACTGAATTTACTGCCAGTATCTCTAAAAGACAAGATGGAGCTGTTTTCCACCACTTTCAGAGACAAAATCAGTGCATAGAAACTTCAAAGCTACCAGAAGACTGTGGCAGACCCAGGAACCTAAATGGGCTTTTAAGGCACCTCCACTGAACTATTTGCTGTCTTAGGCACATGGGAAGTCAAAGGATATAAGAAGAAGGGTTATCTATGTGTGATTTGAGTTAGAGATCGTTTATTTATGGTTTGAGGAAAATGTCTTGTGCATCATACCTGGTTCAGATGTAGAAATCGGTGCCTGCGAATTGGCAGCAGGTTTCATGTGAGCTGGTTTCTCACACTGATGGGGCTGTGTGGTGGCTGAGAGTACTCTGGAGGAGTACAGAGCCAAGCGTTTCTTCAGTGAGCCTGGTGATTACTGGGGGGAGGAATTGGTGTTTTGGGAGGTTTATTTATCTTTTGTTTCTTCTGTTTGTTCTCAGGGTGTGTGAGTACATCAGCACTCTGGAGCACACCCACTTCAGTGATGGTGCTTCCCAGCCCTCCCTTACCATCACCCAGTCACAGCAGGCACCTGCAGGGCTGAACCCAGACTCTGAGCCTGGTGACTCTCCTCAGGCACTGACCCCCGAGCAGGAGACCACCCTCAGCACCCATCCTGTCATTCAGCCAGTTTCTATCCAGGATCTCATCAAGGACAACAGCAAGGGCAGAGCTTTTGAATTCCGTGGAGGCCGTCTGCTCTGTGGGACTAGTGCTGCCAAGGCTGTTCTCACGCTCTCCACGCAAGCTGACAGGTACAAGCAGTGCTGTCAGGAATCAGAATCCTTGTTCCCAAAACAGTACCAAAATGGCACTTTCGGTGCTGCAGTGGGTCTAATCTTTGTTGCAGCAGCTTGCTTTAGCTGAATTTCACAAGAGAACCACATGTTTGTCACAACCAGCAGTTTCTAAAAGGCTTCATTTTTTTCATCTCTGCAGTACCTGCCCTGCAATTACTGAGCTGAGTATGTGCACAGCAGTGAATATGCCACATAAATCAAATGCATCCTGAGAGTGTTGGATTTATTTCTTGCACGTAAATTAATCTCTTGTATTCAGTAAAGCAGACAAAATAAGTGGGAGTCTTGTCATGACAGCAAGGGACTGAGAGACAAGACCAGTGTCAGTTAGAAAGCAGCTGTTTCTGTCAGGACTGTGTGGGCAGTTTGTCAGGTGTCCCCAGTGTGTCCAGAGGAGGAAGGGCCACCAAGCAAGGTCGTGGAATGACTCAGTTAAGTGTCCCTTGGTCATGGTCTGCTAATATGTGTCACAGACTTTTACATTATTTCTGCTACTTTTGAAGCAGCCCAGGCTAGAATTAAAAATTTCCTGGGTTTACATGCTTATAATTATCTTTTTTCTCCGGCTGATGTTTTACATCTTGATCTCTACCCATAGAAAGGTGTTATTTGTAAATTCAGAGCAAGTAATGAATAAACTGCTTGTAAAAGATTGACTCTGGACATAGAAAGTACCTTTTATCTAGGAAGCTCACAATGCTACTTGATTCTGAGGATTAGAAAATATCAGTACTGTAATTTTAATGCTGCATGTTTGATTTCTACACTTTTACTTCAGTGTGGACATTTATTAGGACTCAGTCCCCAGTTTCGTAGGACTGTAGAAAATTTTTCATGAAAAGTAATGTCAGAAAATCGTATTTTTGTCAATTTCTGGCTGCACCCTGTGAAATTTCACTGTAATCTCTGTGGAACCCACCTCCTGTGTAACCATGTTTACTATTTTAAGTGTACAGATTTTAACTTAAATCTTAAGGGCTCACTGCAGCTGAAAAGAACTCTTGCTTATATTTGTCATAGTTTAACCAAAACATAGCCACACACCAGCCATGGTGGAGAAGATTAACTTTACCCCAGCCAAAATCAGCACCATATTCCAAAACAGCAATTCAGGTACAGCAACTTTAGGTCTAAGACTTGAATTAATTTGTTTTTCATGTAAGGGTCTTTGACTTCAGATGGAGCAAACTGCTATAAATCTAAAGTCAGTGAAGCTACCTATGATCTATTTTGCAAGGACTGGGCATGTTCTGTTTTTTTTGATTACTGGTTCATGAACTGCTTATGGCATTAAGATACCTTGAAAAAGTGACTTTTTGTTTTACTACCATAGTTGAATCTCAAAAGGGTTCTGGTTAGTCCCACAGCAAGCCACATTAATAAAGCTTCTGGATCAAAGTCTTTCTATAGCACTGTATAAATGAAAACCCCTCAATAATGCAATATGTCACCAAAGACAGCACATAGCAGCCATGTACAGATAAGAGTTTTCCTCTTACATACACATTAAGTTTGCATCTCATGAATTTTTCAGTTAGATTCTGTTCTTTACTCACAGGCTCTTTGAAGATGCTGCTGACAAGTTAAACTTGACGGCATTGGCAGGCTTCCTTTACCAGCTCAAGAAGGCTTCTCAGGCCCAGCTTTTCCATTCAGTCACAGACACAGTTGATTACTCACTAGCAATGCCAGGTAAATCACCTGAAGATCCCTTACAGAGTGTTTCACATACAACTGTACTGCTTACAGGGCTTTGTATTCTTACAGTTCTGATTTTTTCCAATTGAAATTTCAAGGTATAAATAAAACACAGAATTCAGTCTAATAATATCTTTTTCTAGGAACAATTCAAAGCTTTTAGAAAAGGTTGAGCACTTTTTTTTGGACAGGGACCACATCCACTCCTGCTTTAAAATGCTTCAGAGGATGCTCATTTGGTTCTTGGACTTTGGGGGCATTAATTATCCACAGAAATTCAATCACAACTCTGTTTTGGGGCCCAGTCCAGTATGGAAACTTGGGGAAATGTAGACCTAAGGCAGTGGATTTATGTTAGATGTTTGACAGGAGGATAACCTCAGAAGTGTTTAGAAAATGGGGATAGTGAACAAAGCGCACAAATGAAGAACATTAAATAAAACAGTGGGATATGTCCTGCTTGCTCTTCTCCAACAGAGTGGATGAAGAATGTACCTTGCTGTACAAAGCCTGTAAATTGCTGTTTCCATCACTGTCTCAAATAGAGCAGAAGGATTGGGCACAAAGGAAGATATTTCACTTAAATTTATACTGTGCCCATAGAAGCAACATTAGTCATACAGGTTTTGTTCTGTCCTGTAGCAGACATAGATTTTATCTGATACATGTCTCCAATTTAATCGGTTTCCCATTTCCCTGAAGTGCTGTTTGTCATTTTCTCAATATGACACTTCAAGTTGATTGGTTTTTTGCTCTTCAATTTTCTCTAGACATCAACATTCATAACTAGTTTTAATAAACAGTTATCCTCTTATCATGTGTGTAGTAGTCAATCAACAATAGTCAGTAGTTGAAATTAGGATAGAGCAAGTAAGTGCTATTTTTTTATTTTAAAAGTGGTATGCCCCCTGATTACATCTTTCACTAGAGATAAAAGCACTGATATATTTTAAATGAGAGGGTGAAATGTCTTTCCAAATGTTGTAAGAGCAATGGAAAATGAATCCCTTTCAACAGGAAATAACAAGTATTAGTGACTGGGGAACAGAAAAGCATTTTCTCACATTTTATTCTTTGTATCCTTTAATTTTGTATTTCTTACCAAGCAAATACCCAAACTAAATAATCTGCAGTTTATATTCTTTCCTGTAGATGTCACTAAAAGCTTTTGTAACTATCATTTTGGGTCTTAATTATTTAACTACTTGCTTAACTTTTCTGCATGAGCTCTCCAAACCTTTGTCTAGTACATTTGCAAAAAAAAATGATCACTTAAATTAAAGTATGTTTAATAAGTTTTTCTTAAAACTTGGGTCCATCTATTGTTCTTTTACTTACACAGGTATAGGCTGAGTTTTACATTGATTTTTCTTTTCTTTTTTTCGACCCCCTCCCTTAAACCTCCTCCCTGACTTAATAAATAACTTTCAACCTGATTTAAATTCCAATGTAGACATTTCGAGATGGAGGAGCAGCTGATGCTTAGCTTCCATTTGTTTTCTTACACTTTCTCATAGGTGAAGTAAAATCTACCCAGGACAGGAGAAGTGCACTTCACTTGTTCCGACTTGGTGATGCCATGCTCAGAATTGTAAGGAGTAAATCTCGTCCATTGCTCCACCTCATGCGCTGCTGGAGCCTGGTGGCTCCTCACCTGGTAGAGGTAGGAATGGGGGACAAAAATGTGAATGCATGCAAGAGATAGTAAAGCCAAAAAAGATGGAGAAGGCTTGAAGCTCTTAAAATGTATAACAACAGTCAACATTGTGAAATCTGCTAAATATTGTATAAACCGTGTCATCCACTCTGATACTGCCACAAACAAGTGTGCTTTTGAGTAACTGAAGTGGGCAGGACCAGGGACAGGCTGTTTGGATTTTTGTAATATGATGCAAAACATGTCTGAAAAAACTGAAAGCATCCTAAGAGGCTGTAAGTAACTCCTCCATCTACCTATTTCCCCTGTCAAAGTCTGCAAGTCTTCCCATAAAAGGATGCAGACTTTCTCTTCCTACATAAAGCCAGCTCAGCTAGAAACATGATATTTTTCCCTCTCCTTCTCCTTCCTTGTGAACAGTGGTCAGTGGCATGCCAGTAGCAGCCACAAAATGGATTTCAGTCATAACAAATGACCTTTCCTCAGTCAAACTTCCAGTCTTTTCTGATAAAATGCTGGTGGCCTGACTTCTCACAGTTTTTGGATTTGTATCATTGGTATGAATAAGTATGCAGTACTTCCTTTCTGTTGGTTTGGTGTGTGATGTCATTTGCCCAGGTCTGTTGGGAGCACACCTCTCTGAAGTTTGAAGATGAGCTGTTCAGTCAATTTCTATAGCATCTTGTTCCATTGCCTTGAGAAAATGTGTGGACCGTCTTACAGCAGAGATCAGGCATCAGGGACTCGCAATGGAATCCCTCTAAATGAAATAGAAATAACAAAGACTGGTTTTGTTGTGTGCTTTACAGCCCTTTATCTTGAAAACTAGTGTCCTACTAGCTTTTGTACCAGCCTGGGATCACTTTAAATACTTTGCATGTTTTGAACACTTTGAAGTCTTTTAAGATCCCAAGTTGGTTTAAACTCAAGTACCAGCCATATTTTTAGATGCAGCACTGGTCAGACTTTTGGGTTGACTTCAGTGCAGATGAGGGTATTATCAGTAAGAAGTAACATCAAAAAAAGGACAGAATTTAGTGTAACTTGCACAGTTGCAGTGATAACTTTATATTCAGATTCACTGCTCTTTAGTTTTTTAACAGTTCTTCCAAGTGTCAGAAACCTTCTCACTTTAAATTCCATAATAAAAAGTGACACTTATTCTTGCATAGACAGGCATGGTGAATATTTGCAGAAACTGCCTTTTTGAACAGAAAAATGACCACACAGTAGGAAAAAAAACCCCAACAATGTTTCACATGGGTTCTGTTCTGTGGGTTTTAGTATTTAATGTGGGTTTTTTTAGCTCTGTGCTTTTTGAATTGTCAGGAAACCTTCATGCATCTGTGGAACTCCAAGCAGCTCAGAGTCTCAGTGATCTGTTTCCATGGCAGTATTCTGTCCTTTTCATTGCAGTGGCGTCCCTTGTCACATCAGTGGTGAAGCTATTTTTAGGATTCAGCAACATGAAGTGCTTACCTCCCTTGAAAGTGTCTCACTAAAAGCAAATTTGTTTCTTGGGCATACTCTAATACTTCTTTCCCTTCAGGCTGCCTGTCACAAGGAGAGGCATGTGTCTCGGAAGGCTGTCTCCTTCATCCATGACATCCTCACTGAAGTGCTGATGGACTGGAATGAGCCTTCTCACTTTCACTTTAATGAGGCACTTTTCCGCCCCTTTGAGCGCATCATGCAGCTAGAGCTGTGTGATGAGGATGTCCAAGACCAGGCAAGTCAGCTCCGATCAGGGTATCTGTATCTGGCCTATCCTGCCCATAAGAAGAATGGTTTCCAGAATGCACTTGGTCCACCTGAGAATGTTTCCCATATTCCCTTCAAATGCTGTCCCTTAATCATCTTCAAGGAATTGGGAGTGCTTTGCCTACCTAAGCCAGCATTGTGGTAGAGCACAGAGGTAATACACCTGGCTTTAAAGTAAATAAAGCTTTTCCATTGTCTAAAATAGTTTAAATAATAAATTAGTCTAGACCGATATAGTGAAATCTAGAAATGTGTTTAAAGACATCCACATTCCTTCTGAAGATCCATATGTATATCAGTTCTGGGTTTTAGTTCTGTTCTTTTAACCCTTCTATACTGTCTGCAGGTTGTCACCTCCATAGGAGAGTTGGTGGAAATGTGTTCTACCCAGATCCAGTCAGGATGGAGACCCTTATTCAGTGCCCTGGAAACAGTGCACAGCAGCAGCAAGTCAGAGGTTAAAGAGTACCTTGTAGGAGAATACTCTATGGGTAAGGACTTACTGTGCTGACTGTTTCATATGTGCTTTAGATGCCTTGGGGGACACAGTAACTAACTCAATACATTTAAATACCCTAACTGAACAGTGGCACTGCAATACTCCAGAACTGTACTCAAGTATCTGACTTTTTAATTGGGGTGAGAGGGAAAGCAGAGGTATTGTTTTGGCTTTGTATCCTCTAACTTCTGAGAGATGAGTAGAATGAGAGAAATGCTTCAAGGCTCCTTGAATAATTTTGAGTAAGACAGTAGTGCAGGTGTATAGAGATTGACTGAGCCCTCATCACTGTCCTGCTAGAGAAAGGAAAGCAGCTTCCATACAACCAGCATGTCTTGTGTGGACTGTCCTCCTTATTGTGTGAAAATTAGTGCTCTTATACATCAGGGTAACTTAGTATGATAATCTATGTAAGTACTTGTCTAGGCACTTAGTCACAAGGCTTTCAGACTGCTAGTGCTATTACCAACCACGTTTGCTGTAAGAATGTCCATCCCTCTGAGATCTTTGCTTGTATGGAAACAGGATAATGTGGGAAAATCACTTCATTCTGTTGTTTTGCGCCATTGGAAGGTATTTTAAATGTTACGAGTCATGTATAAGGGAAGTGGTTTTCCTCCTAAATTTTGTCTTTGAGATCTGTTCTGATTGATGGCTCAATGCAGGTGTACACAGCTTTTGAAGACCAATAATCTTCTTAGGAAAAGCAAGTCTATTTTGTTACTGTATAGTCTGAATAGTTTTCTGTGACATTGATGTCACCTTGGCAGTTATCAAAAGCTAAACCAGAAATTAAACAGAGACCTTCACCTAACCGACGTGTTAGCTACTGAGCTGAGTTCAAGAACTCAGCCCTTCCCTTGCCATTTGGACTGGCATAAGCTGGTATTTGTCATAGGTTAGGAAAAGAAGGGAGTCAGTTTCATTTCCTAGGAAAGGCTGCACAAATTGCCTCAGAAGCAAGAGAAGGTTTTGCTTTTAGGATCATTTCTGTCTCTGCCCAGAATAGAAAAGCTTCTACAGATTCAGTTAAATTGTTAAAAACTGGTTGGAAAGTCGTTTTATGGGGAGTGGGGAAGATTTCTCATCTTGTTATTTCCACAGGGAAACGCCAGGCTCCGGTGTTTGATGTCTTTGAAGCATTTCTAAACACAGACAGCATCCAGGTCTTTGCCAATGCTGCCACCAGTTACATTATGTGCCTTATGAAGTTTGTCAAAGGACTGGGTAAATATTTTCCTTTCCTATTAAGTCATGATATGTTAAACTTGATCCTGCAGAAGAGGAGAATTCAGTTATGTAATGCTAGTGTGGTAAGAAAGAGAGAGGCAATGAAGAACTTAAGTTCAGACTGCTTAAAAAAATGAAATCAAGGCCAAGGGATTATTTGTAATACTCTCAGTTCTTCAAGTTTTTATAGCAGCAAAGATGCATCTCACTATTAAGTGTCTGCTTCATCTTAGTTTGCAGAAAGACTTGCTTACATTCATTTTAATAATAAAAAAAACAAACAACTCCAAAACCTAGAATATTGCAGAAATGGCCTGGCATTGTGCAGAGACACCATGGATTGCCTGCAACAGAACAGTGTATGTTTTACATTCAGAGTTCAAAGGCACGTGTCTCCCTTCTACACCTCATCGGCAGTAGTTTGGCACATGCCCTGCTGAAAACCTGCCAAACCTGTGAGATCATGAGCATTGCAAATAACACCACTGTCCTTGTGGTTACTGCTTGTGTTGTGTTACTGAGGGCAGCAGAGACCAAGGACATCATGTCAAGGTGACCCTGTAGAGTTAATTGTGGTACTTCACCAAAATTCAGAACAACGATTGGGTTGTTCTTCCCCTGTTTGCCTTGATGATTAAAATTGGACACTTTTCATTGAATTGTGACAATGATGGGGGGTTTTGGTTATGTAAATTACACAACTTCTAATGATTGGTAAAATGAGGCTTTTGGTTTCTGTATGTATATTCATTCACAGAGGTTTCTATGTCTAAATGATTCCCTGTGATATAAATGAAGCACCTAACTGCAACACATCTTGTCTTTAATGTTACTCTTGTCTTATTAAGCTATTTCACCATCCGTTTCAATGGGGACAGAATTTGACATGTGATGACAGACCATAATTGCAATTATTACTACAAAAGAGAAATAAACTTGCATGTCTAATACCAATAGAGGAAACTCATGTTTCTCCTGGAGAGTTCAAAAGCCAGCCTTATAGTTCTTTAGGTTTCTTAGTTTCATGAGATAATTTTGACCCCTTTGTGATCACATGTCGAAAAGCAAAATCTTTTTTTGTATTAATGGTAGAAGGACTATGGGACACTTCAGCAAATATAGTACCATACTAGGTACATCTTAGTGTAAAACTAAAAGATTCAAACTTCACTGGCTGACTTGGCTGATCTCAATAGTGGACAAAACTTTAAAATACATTATGGAGGGAATAGTTAGTGGCGAAGAAAAAGCAAATAAATATAGTGAAAGGAGAATAAAGTAGGATTTCATAAAAAGATTTAATATTTATCTTGTGTTTTTTTATGAGAGGAATAGCTTTTAAGACAACAAAATGTTAATGTGTAGAGACATTTACTAAAGCTTCAGATTTGGGACGGAAGGGGAGGTATTTGGCCAAACTGGAAAAAAGGCTATAAGTATTCTAAGGTGGGCAGAACACTGGCTTACAGGGAAGGAAAACAGGCTGTGCAGACAAGGGAAATGGTGGAGTGAATGGGGCTATCCAGAGGGAGCTCTACAGCAGGGCGCCTTGGAACCGCTCAGCTTATTGAATTCACTTAGTGAAGCTGACCTGAAAGGAGCAGTCTGCTGATGCCATAGGGTTGGTAATACCAGAAATATTGAGGCACTACAGTGTGACGATATATATAATACAGTTGAAACTGTGAGACCTGAATTAGACAGCAGAAGGAAATATAGTAGCAAAAAATACGAAATGGTGTATTTAAGCTGTAAATAAACTGAAAGGAAGAACTTGTGGTGTAACAATTTTCCAGGGCACTGGAGTGCAAATTAATAGAAAAAAATTAGTATAGTAATTGAGCAAAGAATATGAATAAAATATGAGCAAGTTATTACTACACCCATGGAAGAAAGTAAAGTGGAGTCAATATGGTAGATAATATAGCATATGATTATTAGAACTCCCAAAGGCTTTACTAATGAGTTATTAAATACGCATCTGTTTATTAAAGCATTTATTCATATAAAAGTTTGTGTACAAACTGTGACCGATATTACTGTATTGTTTATGTGGAGGTCACATGGTTGTCATCTAAGAAGAACAAGCAAAGCACGTTTTCTGAATTCTGTTCAGACATTGGGGCATAACTGAGTGTAAAAGGAAAATGAATGCTATGTTTGTTTTTATTCTTCTGTCCTTCCCAATGCTGCCTTTCCTGTCCCCAGGGGAAGTAGATTGTAAGGAGATGGGTGACTGTGTGCCAGGATCAGGATCTGCATCTACAGACTTGTGCCTTCCTGCACTTGATTACCTCAGGAGATGTTCTCAGGTATGATGAACCATCTTATACAGGCAATAACCTGGCCTAGGAAACAGTTCTAATCTGCAGGTTTTGCTTCAGTCATGAGACGGTTTGCCTGAACCCAACAGAGTCTGTGGCAATAACCTGCACTGCCAAATGGACAGTGGCTATATCTGAGGGAATATCTGTCATATTTGTTAGCTAGTTAGAGGTGGGAAAACTGATCAGATAAACACACTGACACCCAGGGATCATGTGGGAAAACGTGAATGATCAAAACCTAATAGTAACATATTGAAAGCTAAATTCATTCTTATTTAAACCGTAACTCTAAACAGTGTTGAGAATGAAAGACAAAAAACCCCAAAACAAACAAAAAAAACCCCAACAACTCACAACAACTTGAGAATTCTCAGATCTTACAAGAAACAGGTTACACCCTCTGAAATGCAGAAGCAGCTTATCTGTACTGTGAAAATATACCTGAAGCTCAGGGCAAATCTCTAACAGAATGCTGGGGTGTTTCCTGTAGTCTCCTTGCACACAGCACATTATATTATCCAGAGTTATCTGGACAACTTTTATCTGATTTCATAATGTTGTTTATATTTCTGTAATACCTGCAGGTCTTTTTGTTGGACCCCAGCCATGTCTTTTTTGGGTACAGTACAAATGCACAACAATGGATATTACCATCACTGAAAGGACTTAATATCTAAATTCAGAGATGATGGGTGGATTCAGTACACAGACTGAGAAGAGAAGGGAAGAAGGCAGCTCAGAATAATAAACAGCAGACATATCAAACTCTATTTGCTATCTTGTTCACCTAAAAAAAATTAATGTATATCTAGTGTGTGATCTATACACTATTTGCACCACATCACTGTTCCTCATCCGTACAAACCTCAGTCCACAGTGAGGGGGCAATATTTTCTTTTTAAAAGAAGCAGCCATTTATATTTTGTTTTATCTTTTAACTTGCCAGTAGAAGAAGAACAGGAACAACTGAAAAAATAAGTCCTGTTTATACATTGCAAATACATTATTTGCTTTAGAAAGACCTGGTAAAATGCTGGTAAAGTCCGAGCTATAGCACAATTCTGCCTTTTGTATTTGTTGTGTAATGGACAGCCCAGGCAGTGAAGCTCTGTAATAAACATATTTGTGTACAAGTAACGGAGCTTCATAGGTCATAATGCAATCAGTGAGCCATACGGTTTGCCCTTCACAAGTGAGGACAAAGCACACTCCCTTCTCAGAAATGTTATTGAAATTGCTGCTCTCCCTAACTTTCACCCACAACCTTTTACTTGTCAATGAACTTCTGGCCTCTAATTGTGTTTTCATAACTTCTATTTTATTCTACATACCTGTGTTATATATGATATCTTTTACAAACTTTCTCATATATATTTATCTTCTCTTTTTTTCTCTATCTCCTCTCCACCGTTCTCCCCAAGTTGCTAGCCAAAATCTATAAAATGCCCTTGAAACCCATCTTCCTCAGTGGCCGGCTGGTTAACTTGCCCCGAAGAGCACAGGAACAGTCAGCCAGCAGTGAGGATGGTATTGAGTGCATCCTTTCTGACTTTGATGATGACACTGGTAAGTGTATTGAAAGCTGTATTAATCAATTGCTTCTTCCACATGTTACTATAAATTTTGCCAACTGCTGAAAGCAAAAAGGAGGGAAAACTTCACAGTTTGTCTCGTTGTTGTCTACACACACCCCCATGTGCACACATAGAACTTGGAAGTTCAGATCACGTCACCTTCTTTATGTAAAGGTACAGTTTATATGTAAAAAATACAACCCCCCTCTGTTAGGACAAGACAACAATATTTTAATGAACAATCATTTTGATTATCCTGATATTCGTAATACTACCAGTGTGTATTTCTGAGACCTAACACAAAACTACTTTCTAGACCATAGCTGAAGTAGAGGAGTGAAAACCTTTTAAGGCTGGCATTGGCAGGCCTGCCTTAGCAGAAAAAAATATCAATGTTTAGTTACAGTCTAGAAAGAAAAAGAATAAATGTTTAAATGTTTCCAAACTTAGGTCCTGTGGTCTGTTGAAATAAACGGTGAATTTCTGAAGTCCATATAGAGCTTTGTGACCTCCAGAAAAAAAACAAGCAGCATTTGTCTCTTGATTATTTGTGTGGGTTTATATAGGTTGTGGATTAATCAGGTGTTTGATGAACTAGATCTGTTCCAAATGGTAGAGAGAATGCAGCCTTATAACTTCTGAACTCAGGTGACGTTCATAGCAGTACAGTCACTTTTGAATACCTGAATGCTGAGCTGTTCCAAACAGGCTGCTTCTGTGAAGTCAGCTCCAACCTGGCAGAAAGCAGGCTGACTCCAATGCATTTGATTCACATGCCTCACCAGACTCACCCTTTGTACCTACTTTTTTCTAGACTCTTCCATCACATGGAATGTCCTGTTCCACTGCTAACTTGGTAAAGGAGAAAAAAGCTGCTCTCTGAAAACAGAAAATCACAAGTCCTATTTTTTTCACAAAACAACCTTGACTTCCTTCTTTCTTTCTTTGGGCTTGGTTTTGGTTTGCTTTTTTTCTCTCTAGAAATTTTAGGATATTTACCTGGGTTATGGAAGACTCAAGTCATTGAAGCCTCTGATTTGAGTCAGGCTTGGGACTTGACCCAGGGTCACCCCACCTCAGGTGAACAACCCTTGCCTACTGTTCTAGAGTGGTTCTGTCTGCTGTAAATAGAAGCACCACCCTGCAGCAAAGAAACCTGATTTGGTTCTTTTCACAGCTAAGCACTGGAACCATCACCTAATTTGTTATTTAGATGGTAATGGTGTTAGAACATCGCTAGGCAAACTGACTTTACAAAGACAGGAGGCAGTGCTTCACCTGGCACTCTAGTGCTCAAATTCAGTACCAGGATGGGGCAAAATATCTTAGCCTACTTTGCCATATTTGCACTGTATTTTCCTAGTGTATTTGGCACCAGCAAGCATCATGCAGACACAGACTACATCAGCATAGCTGCCAGTGGCAGAGAACATGGGCTTGTCAGTGAACCAAAGTAAAATCCATCTTAGCCTAATGAACTCAGCTTTTGAAGGGGACAGGAATAACACTATACATTGGCAGCAGTGTAATATACAAGATCCTTCTAGTCATTCATGATATTGTAGGGAACTAGCAAGTACTTAAGCAATCTCTGAAAAATTAAAGGGCAGCAGTTCATAACCATCTTCAAAATTGTATTGAAAACTAGTTGTATCCCATAATCTTTTAGAGGATACATGTTTGCTAGTGTAGATGAGAACTCACCTGTATCCTGATTGCTGTTCTGGCAATTGTCCAGCTCTGTGACCTCTTAACATCTAAAGATGATGTGAGGCAGCCCGATGATGCCTCATGAGGCATTTTACTGTTCAGTTCTGGGTACCAAACAGAGCCAGTTAAATTATGGCTAGTCACCTTGGGAGCCTTACTTAAAAGCATGGTTTAAACGAGTACAATCTGTTCTGGGCAGCATTTGCAATGGTTATGAGTTGGGGTTTTATTTATATATATTTTGTGGGACATTTTACACAGGGTTAAAGAGATCAGATTAGAGGGAGAAGTAAACTAAAAACCAGAACAAGGTGTGTATGGAGAAGGAAGGATGGCACAAAATACTAACTTAATGAAAAGGAGGCCATTTCAAAAATTGCTATTGCCCACAGCCACTACACAGCAACACTGAACATGAAAGAACCCCTGATGTTTAAGTTAATTAACTTACTAGCTTCCATCACTTTCTGAGGACAAGTTTCACCTGTGGTCAGTGTAGTATCTCGCTCATGGTTTTTAATCTTTCTTTACTTGTAGGCCTTATCAATGTCTGGATTATTCTGCTGGAAGAATTAACAACTGCCATATCCAACTGTCCCCGTCAGCACCAGCCTCCTACTTTGGATCTGCTCTTTGAACTGCTGAGGGACGTTGCCAAGACACCTGGTAATGAATGAGTGTGATAAAATGAGAGCTAGTGGAGTCCTGACCCAAACTTTTAGAATCCTAAACCACTTCTATAAAATGTGTTATGTATGCCAAAGCTGCACAGAGACGTTCTCTAGTAGAAAGGGATTTTCTTAGAGTTGATTTGTTGTTCCAGTTAGTAATTGTTCTGTTGACAAAAGTCATCTTTTAAGAATATATTGAGCATTTTCTTAAATTCATTGCACAAATAGTGTGGTACTCTATCAATGTCCTAGCTACAGAAAATGTTTGCATGGTGTCTAGGAAATGGAAAGAGAAAATTATGTAATCCTGCAGACTTGCTGGGAGAGATTGCAGGTAAACAGTTGGCTAAATGTTCATATAGTACCTCACAACACTTAGCATTCTCATCCCACAGAAAAGTTTCAGAACCTCCGTTCTTCAGTATTACCCCAGGCCTCAGCTTGGAACAACTGAACACATTTACTGAGCGTGTAGGCTTTGTAAGCAAAAAATATAAACAATCATTGTGTTTATTTTAAGGGCCAGGATTTGGCATTTATGCAGTTGTACATCTTCTTCTTCCCACGATGTCTCTTTGGCTCCATCGCAGCCATGGTGACCATTCTTACTGGGATGTAGCGTCTGCTAATTTCAAGCATGCCATTGGTCTTTCCTGTGAACTTGTGGTGGAGCACATTCAAAATTTCATACACTCAGGTATGTCATTGTGCTGTCATCAGTGACATGTTACTGATTGTTACTTGTGGAGATGGTGTCATTGCTTTTAAAATAAGAGGAGGAAGGTTAAAAATTTCAGGATTTTTTTTTAATTCTTTAAAGGGTTTAGAATTATGGGAAAAAATATTGTAAGAGACTTATGGAAGTTTTACCCACCCTCCTGCTCAGAGCAGGGCTATCTTAAAAATTAAATCATCACAGTTTTTAGTATACTTTCCAAAAGAAGATACAAAGACATTGATCTTAAAGAATTAGAACAACTGAAACAGTATCTAAGAGAATTTTTCTTATGCCACTTGAGTCCAAGCATTTTATATTGTTAACATTGAAACAATGTTCTTATTTCAACTTGATGCAATGTGTGTTTCAACAGCTGCATAAAAAGAATTTGGTTTTGCAAATTCTCTGAATAGCAGTAGGTGTAGCAAGACTGTTAATTTCTAATTATAATGAAAAGGCAATTATGTTAAAACCAGTCTGTCTTTTCCTTATAGATATTGGTTATGAAAATATGATCAATACTATGCTGAAAGATCTTTTCAAGTTGCTGGTAGCCTGTGTAGCAGAACCAACAGAAATTATTTCCAGAGTTGGCTGCTCTTGTATCAGGTAACCCAATCTGTTCACTCTTAGCATATTCAAGAAAAGGTGTTTATGTCTTTGAAGAACTTGTGGACTGTTGAAGTTGGTCAACATCTCAAAAGACGTCCACAATATATGTTCCCTCTTGCTATTTGAATAGTGAATTTCAGACTAACTAGCCTTTTCTTGCTGTTTTCAGTGTGCTTCAGAACTTGTGATTTTAGGCATTACTATATGTATTATTCCCATAAAAGCAATTGTACATTACTTATATATGGTTAGTCAATAAGTGAATAAGTGATCCTTGACAAAAATAATCAAGGATTTTTCTGTTGGAATTCAGTAGTCTTTAGAGGTAATTGATATCTTTTACAGTCTTCAGGTTATTACAGTCATAATCAAAATATGATAGAGTTACACAATGTGTGTTTCTTATGGCAAGATGACTACTTAAAAGAGGAAAAGCAAAGGAGAAAAAAAGTGAAAACTACAATGTAATTATAAAAATATGTCAAGATAACAACTGAGAAGATTGGATAACATTAGCTAGCTACTAAATAAGCCTTTTGTTCTGTTTTCATAGAATGGTTTAGGTTGAAAGGGACCTGAAAGATCACCTAGTTTCAACTCCCCTGCCATAGGCAGGGACAACTTCTGCTACACCAGGTTGCTCAAAGACCCATCTAGCCTTGCCTTGAACTCTTCCGGGGATGGGGATTTTCAACCTTCTTGCTTTATAACTAAGAATTGTCTGGTTTCTTCTTGAACATGGGAACGTTTTTCCTGTGTCCTTGCAGGTATGTGTTAGTGACAGCCGGGCCTGTTTTTACTGAAGAGATGTGGAGACTTGCGTGTTGTGCCTTGCAGGATGCGTTCTCTGCCACTCTGGAACCAGTGAAGGTAAAATTGCCTTTTCGCCAACAGTCAAAATATAATCACACTACAGAATTGCTAATTTTGGACAGGTTGTTGTTTGTTCTTCAGAGAAGTTTTTGTGTGTAGAACCAGCAGCTTTAAGATTATGTGGTAGCTTTTTGTTAATTTGTCAATTCACAATGAAACATGTTGGATCAACAGTGGAGATTGAAGCCAGTTTTCCTAATCATACAGATGACATTAGTAGCTAACAGTCCAGACTTATTTTAAATTGCCTTGCCAGCATGAAACCAGAAGAGTTCAGTAGGTGAAAACTTGCCTTTTGATCTATTTCTTCCTCTCTATTGACTAAAACTAGACAGAAGACAATGTTGCTTACTTAATCCTGCAGCTGCATGCTCCATATAGATTAGTTTTCAACTCACTGACTGTCTTGTAAACAAAAAATCTTGTTAAGTCATCACAGGCCAGAGTACATAAGAAGCTGTAGTGCCTTTACATCAGATATTTTAATTGCTAAATGGCAGGTGACCAACTGATGGTATTGGAACATGTTTTTTTGCACAAACAGGCTGGACATTTCTACAGTCACTGACTTGTTTAACGCACAGTGAAAGTCTGATGTTGTGTCTCTCTATAGAACCTGTTGGGCTATTTCCACAGTGGTTCTGAAAGCTTTAGTGGAGATGCCTGTGAAGTGAAGGTGGCAGCCCCCTCCCTCTCGCCAAGTGCTGAAGCTGAATACTGGAGAATCAGAGCCATGGCACAACAGGTACTGATGGATATTTCAGGGGAAGTCAGAGAACCTTTCAAACTTGAAGGTTTTCTTTATGAAAGTAAATTTTTACCACCACCTTCCTCACAAACCGTACAGGAAAAGAGTTCCTCATCACCAGACTAACATTTATTTGTCTAACAGCAGTAGTCAAAAAAATAATAAAATCTAAAAACTGTCCCCCTGTAAGCAGGGATTAGGAATGCCTGGAGTGGGGAGAGATGCATGGATACCTGAGGAGGACTGACAATGAGCCTATTGTATAATGTAGTTTTTAAAACAGCGACATTAGCATACGTCAGTGGAAATGTTTCTGACAGAGAAACATGTCGCCGTGAATCCTCATCTAGAATGTCACATGCATTTCTGATTACTCTGTTAAAGAATGATAAATTCAAAGGACAAAAAATGCACGGGGCAGAGATGAGGGTATGAAACTAGGAAAGCAAGATTTGTTTAACCCATCAAAGCAGAGTTGTAGAGAAATGCAGATTTTTTTTCTCAGTAAATATTGAGGTATAGGTTGCAGAGAAGAAAAAGAGTTGCTGGGAACTAGACGATAATGCTGACATTTAACAAATGATTTTAAACTCACCACTAATTCCTAATCTGGAAAGCAAATTTGGAGAAAATGTTCTTAGGGTACTTTTGACTACAATGGAGGTTATTCATTTTATGAAAGTAGTTATATGAAACAAGGTCTTTGAAAGACAAAAGACTGAACTTAATGACCTGCAGGGAACCATAAAACTGTAAATACCATATGACAGATTCAGCATGGAAAAGCAACTAGATTAAAACAGTCATCAGGTGTTTGGTATCAATTTCTGACTTGATAAACCATATCCTGAAGCTGCTTGAAAATCTGAAACATACTGGTGATCACATATAGCGTGGCAGCGGCAGACATTGTTTGAATAGAAAAAATGTTTTAAATTTTTAAAAATGCAGAACTCAAGAAAGAGGGGAATGTGGCATTTTTACTTTTCTTATAGACACTATCAGTGGCACACCCTGAGTCCTTCTCAGTGGTGATTTGCCACAACTATGAAGCTATAAAACAAAACTACAGCACTGTCCTGGTTTTCACTGGGATGGAGCTAATTTTCTTCCTAGTAGCTGGTACAGTGCTGTGATTTAACTTTGAGAATCGTGTTGATAACCCACTGATGTTTTAGTTGTTGGTGAGCAGTGCTTACTCTGAAGTCAAGGACCGAGGAGGTGCACAATAGGCTTGGGGAGACACTGATGGAAGCTAGCTTAAGGGATATTCCATACCACAGTGTGTCGTGCTTAGCATGTAAATGGGGGGAGTTGGCTGACAGGGGTGCACTGCTGCCAGGAACAGGCTAGTGGGCATCAGTCAGTGAGCGATGAGCAACTGTACTGAGCAAGTTTATTTCTCTCTCTTTTTTTCTTCTTTTTTTTTTTTTTTGCTGCCTTGCTTTTTGTGGTGGTTGTTGTTATTATATTTTATTTAAATTATTAAACCATTCCTATTTCAACCTTTTCTTTTCCCTGATTCTCCTCCCCATCCTTGAGGGGGATAAATGGCTGTGAGGTACTTAGTTTCTGGCCGTGGTTAAACCATGATACACACCCAAAGAATTATATATTAGATGTCTGCATCTTAATGCTTGAAAATAATCCTTCTGACAACCAGCCTTTCTAGGTGCAACAGGCTAACTATGCAAACAGGTTCTTGTCCACCCTGCAGTCGATATTTTCTGATAGTAGTGTACAGACAGCAGAAAGCTTGTTTTGACTTTTGGTGCTATGACTTACATAAGTTAAAAGAAAAATATGCCTGTCCTTTGCCCTGCACTCTGTTGGGTGCCTGGAGGTAGCCCATTGCTCTGACGCTGTTTTACCGAACCCGCATGCCCCAGGGAAGGTCTGCCTGGGGTGATACCTGGCATTTTCTCCATCACTGTACAATTCCAGATGACAGATCTTTTCACAATGCAGGGAATTCTATTCTCAGGCACCCCTAAGGACCCAGTGGAAGTGTTAAACTGATAGTTTCATGTAACTTATTGTTTTCTAGGTCTTCATGCTGGAGACTCAGTGCTCCCCAAAGACTCCTAGCAACAAAGAAGGGTTTGAACATGCCCAGTCATGTGTGCTCGTCATTGACCTGCCACCAGATAAGAAACCAAATGGGCATAGCCAGAGAAGGTAAAGTATCTTCTCAGGAAAATACTGTGTCATTGAAAGCAAGATAAAAATATTTCCAGACAGGCAGAGTTGTGAACTGAGCCTGGCAAACCATACCTCTCCCTAGAGGTAATAAAAAAATTAAAAAACACTGATCAAATTAGGTTTTGTGACACTGTTATGTTTGTAATGATACCTAGCAAATGTAGTATCTGCTTCACTAATGGTCTTTTAAATTCAGTATTACTCAAATAAGAAGGTAGAAAAAGTTAATGGACAAGCTGGAACAGTATAAGTTGAAGAGACCACATCCAAAGCTCCGAAAAACTGTCAACATATCGAGCTAGGGAATGTTGGTTTTGCTTAGCACTTTATTTTTGTGAAAGCCCTTCCATTATGTTACCACCTCAGAAACTCATGCATTTGCATGACAGTCTGATTCTGTCAAAGAATATTTCTTTTTGCTTGCACTCAGTTGTTTAAACAACTGCTATAACATCAGTAGGGCCAAGAATCAGAATTTTGCATTCAGGGTTTGTGTTTGTATTGCAAGGTACAAAATACATGGCATGAAATTGTCTTTTACAAGATGCCAAACCTACTTCTGTACCACTTCAGGCAACCTCATTCAAATCTATACTACTGCTTGTAACAAGGAGCCAGAATGTGATGGTCCTTCTTTGGCTGAACAGTAAGAAAGACCATACAAGATGTCTCTGTTATACACTCTTGTACAGAGGTTTCTCCCAAGAGCAGGTTCTCTGTTGCCTCGTGCAGAGATGAACAAAGCTTGAGATCACAGTCTAAACTCTTCCTTTGTGGTGGAAAATACCTGCTTTATTCAAAGGTTAGCAGATTATCCTGCTTGTTTAAATGAATGCAAAGCAAAAGACTGGAATACTCACCTCACATAAGACAATGCACTCTGTTAGTAAAGGTAGTGTGAGTCTTGCTTGTCTTTAGAAAAATAAATAAATAAAGCTTGCAATTAATACAAACTCTGAATGCTCTCACAATGCGCTTTGTCTAAACAACTGCAAAAAGTGTATATGCTGATAGGCAAGTGTTACCCCAGCAATGCACATTTATTTTTTCACCAAAACACAGCTTAAAAGTTGACTGTGCCACTGTTTTTCATATTATTTGCTACAGCAGCAGTAATACGCCAGTCATGCATGCCAGTAACTGTGGCCTTTCGAAAGTTTTACTTTAACTTTAGCGGGGTTTCTCCCTTTGCTTTTGTTTCCTTAACGCTGCATCGTTTCACAGGAAGCTGGGGTAAGGGAGCTTTTCTTCTTCCTAAAAAATAATCATATATTTCAGTTTGAAACTTTGGGCAGAATAAGAAAATATCCTTAACCAGCTCTGACATTGTGTTTTTGCCTATATTGCTGTACTAGTTTCTTTTGGGTTTGAGCAGTACTTTACACTGTCCTTGTAAATTGCTTTTTTGGCTATTACAAGGAAAGCAGATCTTCTTCATTCCTGACCCTGCTCTTGAAATAGGATTAGTTGCTTGAAATCACTGCAAGCTCTCATGCATACATGCTCTTAAGAGCTTTTCTGAGTCAGAGCCTCTAATGATTTTTAGAGCAGAACACTACTTCCCCAGAAAGAGCTCAACTGTATGTGTTAATCATCATGATTTTAGCACTGTCAGAAAATTTTACTGATGTATCAGCACTGACAGCTGTTCATGGTAAGCAAACTGACATGGGTAACTTAACCCAAGAAGAACAGTCTGATTTTTTTTTTAATGATTCATTCTCAAAACTGAGGTTTTATATGATTTCTCAAAAAAGTTAAAAATTAGACTTCTTATTTTGATATTCCCAAGCACTTTTGAAAGTTTTTTAATGAAATTGGAATAACTTTTGCAACAAAAAAAAATTAAAGGTCTGCAATGGAACTTCTCATGTTACATGAAGATTTGCTTTGACTTAGAGCTAAAACTTAAGTATTGCAAGCAAACTGAAAAATCTCTTCCTCACTTGATAGCCATGCAAATTAAAACATAACCCATCATAATTCCTTACATCAAAACAAGTATTGCTACGTGCATCAGGTCCATTTAAACATTGACACTATTATGTTACGCAAAGGGGTTTTTTTAAAGGCCTTAAGATAGATTTCACAATTTATAATTTTAAATCCATGAGGTACCAAACAACAATGGTGTCCACCCTTTCTTCTAAGCCTTACTTACCTGTAAGTCCCTCAGTATTACTTACTGGTAAATGACCTGAAATTGGAGAAATTTGCCATTCCTGGATCCCCTGTGCAAATCAAAAATTAGCAAAGGCTAGAACAACTCCCAGCATCAATCTATCAGGAGCACAGCTAAGAATACCCAGTATTATATGTGAGAAACAGGGTTAGGAATAGATAATTCCATGCTAGCCTCTTTGGTCTTAAGAGCAAACAGTGAAATGTGCCTTCAGCCAGATGTCATCTTTGCATGCTGCATTGCATTGTTGCTGTTTCTGTACATGTTTATTTATTGGTTGTTTGGCTCTTTGTGGTTTATTTCTAAGAAATACTTTTGGCATTCGTGAAAGTGTAAACCAAGTAGTAAACTAGTTTTGGCCTCAGTTTGTCATGGCAAAGACAAACTGAGACAATCTCCCAGTGGAGAGATAACTTCTGTGTTAACAAATCCCTCAGTTATAGCAGGCTGAAATATTGAGCATACTTGCAGCTGCTAAAATATTAAAAACCAGAATATTTAATCCCTTGGTGTCACACACTGGAAAAAATAGAGAAAGAGTGTAATAGAGCTTTGTTTTAATACCACCTCTACACAAGTGCCATTAGTGTGCTTGCTGTGGACAGTTATTTTTACTTAACCAATGCAAGTGTCTGCCCATCTACGAAAGTATTTGAAAGAGCACCTGAAAGACTATATTAGATCACTTTAGCTTTCTGCACCTTTTTTATGTAACAAGGCTGTGAAAATTTGGCCTTTCATTTACACTTGTCATGTTAGATTCTAGAATATAAAGTAGTCCTGTACTCCTAGTGAAAGCACAATGCACCATTTTAACAGTCTATGATTTTTTCCTTCCCATGCTTGGTTTACCAAGTATTCCTTTCAGGACGATAGTGGTGAGCTTGCTGTCCCACCAAGTACTGCTCCAGAATTTATATGACATTTTACTGGAAGAATTTGTAAAAGGCCCTTCTAACTTGGAAGAGAAAATGGCAATACAAGTACCAGAAAACAAGTTGGCTGGTTTTCTCAGGTACATCTCCATGCAAAACCTGGCTGTCATCTTTGACTTACTGCTGGACTCCTACAGAACAGCAAGAGAGTTTGACACCAGACCCGGGTTGAAGTGTTTGCTGAAAAAAGTGTCTGGCATTAGTGGAGCTGCCAACTTGTATCGCCAGTCGGCAATGAGCTTCAACATCTACTTCCATGCCTTGGTTTGTGCAATCCTGACAAACCAAGAGAACATCACTGCAGAGCAAGTGAAAAAGATCCTCTTTGAAGATGATGAGAGAAGCACAGATTCATCACAGCAGTGTTCTTCAGAAGATGAAGACATTTTTGAAGAAACTGCCCAGGTCAGTCCTCCACGAGGGAAGGAGAAGAGGCAGTGGAGGGCTCGAATACCCTCTCTGAGCGTACAGCCCGTCAGCAATGCGGACTGGGGGTGGCTAATCAAGCGGCTTCATAAGCTCTGCATGGAACTGTGCAACAACTATATCCAGATGCATCTGGACCTGGAGAATAATGTAGAGGAGCCTCCAGTGTTCAAAGGTGACTCTTTCTTCATTTTACCATCTTTTCACTCAGAAACCTCCACCCCATCAACTGGAGGACTATCCGGAAAGGACACACCATCAGAGGATGACCGGAGCCAAATCAGGGACCAACTGGGAGACAGCCTGACACCTCGAGGAGGGAGTGGAGAAATGCTGCTGCTCCCCCCACCCTTAAGTCCTAAACCAGAGAAAAAAGAGCAAACCAAGAAAAAAGAATGGTGGGAGAGTGCTGGTAACAAGATCTACACCATAGCCACTGACAAAACCATCTCCAAGCTCATGACAGAATACAAAAAGAGAAAGCAGCAACAGGCCATGACGTCCTTCACCAAAGAGATCAAAGTGGAAAAGAAAGGGGAGCTCCTGGGTTCAAGAGGGCCAGACTCACCCATACTTCAGCGGCCACAACATCTTATAGATCAAGGTCAAATGAGGCATTCATTCAGTGCTGGTCCAGAGATCCTGAGACAAGAGAAGAGACCACGCTCAGGATCCACAGTCAGCTCCCTAAATATATCTGTTAGGGATGCCGAGGCCCAGATACAGGTAGGGCATTCTTGTCAAATGCTAATAATAATAGCAATAAACGAAAAGATACCTCTTTAATTTTATTCTAATATTTTCATTAAATGCCTTTTTATATAAAGAAGTCCTGGCAACAAGCACTGAATCTTGCAGCAGCTGGTACTGATAAAAACATGATTTTGTCCTATTAAAAGAAAGTTGATCTTCAGGGAAGTGTTATCAGCATATACTAGTTCAGCTTTCAGGAGTGTTTCTATGACTTGAGTCAAAGCTGCAGTTAATCCTAAAAACTAATAACCTACAGCAAACTCATTGCTTACTGCTGAGGGCACTAGCTCACTTAAAGCTGATGAAAACACCATGCTCCTTGTCGCAATGCTTTTGTACTTAAGGTTTTTGTGTTAATTCCAGAGCAAAAATAATGGGCTCTGCTGCTAAACAGAAGCTTGCTGCTTGCATGTCCAAGTGAACAAATCAGTGAAAGCATCAAACTTGACAGACTTTGTTCACTGTGGGACAAAAAAAAAAGATACCTGGAATACAAAGTCAAATAATGCCTTAGAGTATTGAACGTGAATTAGAAAAACCCCATGAACATTAAATGAATATGCTGGCATTACTCAGTCCTCTTCATGAGGCTGTAGCCACCAAATATCTTATTTTCTGCCTCAACCAATGGGCTCGTCTGTTTAGAAAGTTCCTCTAAGGAGTCTCTTTTTTCTGTCCAATTTATTCATAGGCATGGACCAACATGGTGCTGACAGTTCTCAACCAGATTCAGGCCCTGCCAGACCAGACTTTCACAGCCCTGCAGCCAGCAGTGTTCCCCTGTATCAGCCAGCTGACTTGCCACGTGACAGACATCCGTGTCCGCCAGGCAGTACGGGAATGGCTGGGAAGAGTGGGCCGAGTTTACGATATCATCATTTAAATCAAGCTGTGCTCTGTTGCAAAGGGCAAAAGGCGTTCAAGGTATACAGCAAAGAAGTATTTGGGGTTCATTAATTGCCTATTTGTTGGTCATAAATTAAGAAACAATGAGCTTGTCAATTTATATTGTTCACTTGAGATTGTATGTTCCTCACTCACACTAGCAAAGGAGGCAAAACATGAGTCTGTCCAAGTGTCTGGCATGGCCCCAGAACCCAAAAACTGCCAGTAAATCAGGCTGTTTCCTAAAGGGGTGATACATTTCAGTAGCCTTCATTTTCATTCAAATTTGCAACAGTGGGAGACACAAGAAACTGCAGCAGAACTTCCACACTTGCAATTAGCTGTGAAAGCAACTGTTATGTGGATATCAAACCAGGTCATTAAGCCTACGTAACTTTAATAAATGCAAACTAGGGAAAAGATGGGGCTATAGAATAAATAAGAAGTTGACACTATTTAGGGTAACATTTTCCCTTCAAAAATTAGCACGAGAGAGGATAGCCAACTAGAGACTATTGGAGTAACCATATGCATCACTTGCAAGAGAAAGTGGAAATTTGTTTTGCTCAAAGAACCTTTGAATTCTGGTCACATGTGGAGTAGCTAAAGTATCCCAGCTCTAAAATTGATGAACCAAGCACGGACCATTCATCCTTTCATTGCTCTTGTGGAGTATTGCTTGAAGAGAAATGGCACTGTCAAGGTGCCTTCTCTATAATGCTACCCTGGCTGCCTGTTCAGCTATGCCTACAGCTGAGCATCTTTTCACATGTCTAATTCCCTCTAGGGGCAAAAGGGAAGTTTGTTTTGCTGTTTCTTGTGAAGCTGTGGGGAGAACAGAGCAAATACCACCATGTGCCAATATCCAGCATTCAACTAAGCAGAGTAGGGGTAAAGTGTTCCAATTTAAGCAGCACTGTGTCTATGATTCTACTGAAAACTTATGTTTGCTTATACAGAGCTGCTGTAGCCAGGAACACCCTTATCACAGTTGTAAAATGTAGCTTATGACTTCACATTGAGCTGAAGAAAGATGGAAAATAGTCTGAAAGGGAGGCATCTTTCCTGTTTCTCTCCCATTTCTTGTCTGCTGCTGTAAATAGAAAGGGACAGATCCTCGTGGAGGTACATCCCCCTCCGTGCTGCACTCCTATAGGGACTACTGCAATTTGCTGTTATTAGTAAGAGGGAGGAGAAGGGGAAGGATTGACTATTGTGTTGTCAAAAGCATATATGACGTTCTTCACACTAGACACGGCAAAGGGTTACCTTGCTGCACAAGTTATGTCACAGCCCCTGGGACAGTCCATCTCGAACTCCCATGCCACATAATTTATTGAATAGAGTTCAAATAACTTGTTGAAAATAAGTTGATTTTTATCTTGGGTGACACTTTAATGCTGTTCTCCCAAGACCTTTAAAATGTGCATACCAACTAAATATACAGCTTCAGTCCCTGATCCAAAGCATTCTAAAAATGTCATCTCTATATCAGGCCTGGATTTTGCACAACTGCTTTTAGCATTGTAAACCTAAAAAAACAGAGGGAGCCAAGAGGCTCCAATGAACAGCCATCACCCAAGCTGCTGTATTTACAAAGAGTCTGCCACTATCCTCCTGCCTTTTCTTTCCATTGTCTACTTCGCATTTATCACCTGCTAGACTTGTGCAGGGAATATTTGTCCCATAAATTTCTGTAGTGCCAGTCATGCTTTTTCCCTTTCTTTCAAAACTTCCCTTTGCTAAATTGTTTAAAGGACATAAAAATTCTGCAAAACCAACTCTTTCCTACAACCTAAACTGACTTTATAAATTACTAATTTAACAATTTTTTCAATTGTCAATTTTCTCCCAACACTTTTAATACTGTTTGAGGACAAATTAAATTCATTTTTGGAGAGTAGTAACATAGTTTGATTTCTGTTGCCATGTCTTTCTTATACATATCTTTAGGTAGAGTACAAGAGTGGTTATATTTTTTGTGAAAGTTTTCATTGGGCATCTATACAGAACTGGTTTTAAAGCAGTACATTACTTGGGCAACAAAAGACATCAGAATAACAAACCGTATGCAAAACAGCCAACTCTGCTTGTTTTCATTATAAATGCATTGAATGGATGCAGATCCTTGTGGTACTCATCTAAAACTAAAGCAAATCCCTAAATTACGTTGGAGAACTAAAGCTGATAACAGTACCAGTGAAATCACCCAGGACTACAGAGGAGGCTCTGGTATCCAGGAAACACTCTGTGTGTTCTGGTTGCAATACAAAATCCTTCTGTAAAACAGAAAAGAAGCTCTGGGAGTGACAGTATCACTACCCCTTCCCTCAAGCCCATGAACATAGTATTACCTAGTGTTACCTGATTAACCACCATCTTGACCTAAAATATAATTACATTTAAGCCATTTACACTACGAATACCACAATGGAATATGAGGAGGAGTAGATTTGCTATATTGCTGTTGCCGTGTTTTAAACATTGTCCTTCAAATTGTGCACCAAGAGCCCATTGTCACCCTCAGTGCCTCTTCTTATTAACACCCCTCCATAAGAGCTCATGAGTAACTGAGTAATTCCAGAAATGTAATTGAAAAGGAAGAGGTTGGGAGTGAAGGAATCTTTGAAGCGGCAAGCTTTACATAGCCAAGTTCAGCATGCACTGCTCTTCCATTTCACTGATGAGGAGAGCAGCCCATGGCCACTACAGTAACCAGTAATCTGAGATGGAGAAGCTTTCTGATGCACCTTCAAACTATAGATAAAAAAATGAGTTGGTTCATTGGATTCTCAGCAATTTTTTTGCTAATTCAGCCATAGACATCAGCAAGTCCCAAAGAAGTAGAACAATAAATGTATGAAGCCAACATTTCATAGAGCTGTGTGATCTGTTTCATATCTCATGGCTGCCAGCGTGATACCACCTTCTGACCTCATAAGGCAAGCTTTTAGCCCAAAGGAGGAGTCTGCCAGAACAGTCCCAGGAAAAGGGGACTGGCATCAGCCTGTCCTCAGCTTCAGAAGGGGCCTCCCCAACACTGAACACCCCAATCGTGTCCAGCTCTGTGTTTGTGCTACAGCAGCTCTTCTGCTTTCTACTTGTGCGTGGGGAAGCACCTCAATCAGTAGCACAAAGTATCACTTGTATTCACACATCTAAGTCTTTCTCACATGCATAACCCATTCAAATCCTCACTTATAGGTATATAACCTAATTCATGAGCTAACAGCAGCATCTTGGCAGTTTTACTGGGATGGCTTGACATCCTTCTCAGGTACCAGAGCTCCACCTCTGCTGGCTTTGCCTAATTCACACTGCCCTCCTCAGGGCCACTGCAGCAAGCAGAGGCAAGGACATCTCATTTTAAGATCTTTTAGGCAGCCGTTAACTGAGAAAGTTGCTGTTGTCCAGCATCAGTTACCTTTAAGGACATGAAACAGTTCATTGCTGTGCAAATATTTAAAGCTGAAAAAAAGCAGAGAAAATATCAAGAAAGGGATCCTTTTCTTACGTAACAGGAGCAGGGTTTGACCTTCACTTACATGGTCTCAGGCTATTGCATGTGTTTGCACTTTATTTGGCACTGTGAACATATGCAGACGTATGAGATGACTGATGTGTGTATGTACAGATACCTGTAGCTCCAGTCACTGTCATATTCTGAGCATTCAGCATATTTACAGAGAGCTATCCACATTAGTAATATATTTGTTATGCTGTCCAAGTATTTGTATCACACCAGCAATGGTTAATACAGTCACTCTGGTACCTTTTCTGAGTGTTCAGCAGCCATAGAATTACCCCCACTATCTCCTGGTTAACATACTTTCATGTCCTTAAGTTGTTAAGATACAAATTTAATACTTTCCTGGGGATAAACACTCATGTGAAAATAACTGACTTAATATAGCACCTAGAAAGAATTACTAGGAAAAGACTTATATAGACCTGGGTAAAACTTTCCTTATACAACCTGAAGCACAGGCAACACAGCTTTTTGCCTCATCACAGATGAAAAAATTCATGTCCTCTGCACTATGGCTGGCTGATGCCAAGGTCAAGCACAGTTTACACCTGTGACTTGTAAGGGCTTTGCCTTTCAGTTTGAGCTTCAAATTTTGTTTAAAACCTAAGCCTTACTGTAGAATTCACTGACAAATCCTCACACACCAAGATATAACCCCCACTTCTAAGTACCATGTGTAATCTTCATCTGTACTTGATACAACAGCATGTCAGTGTTGGTATTGACACTTCAGAGTTCAGCACAGCACCAGCATGAAACACAGTGACAAGTTAGCAAGCAGAGAGGTCCAGCTCCATGTGCTGCCTGCACTTTTTACCTTTCTTTAAGCTTAGGCCCACATTCAAAGTGCCAAAGCTGTTGAAATCAATGGAAGTTAAGTACCTGGATATTTTTAATACTCAGGGCTCAGTCCTTGAATCTTTAAATCCCTACATACGGGTTCACAAGTTCTCAGGAAATGTGAAGTCTTGTACAGTTCCTCATGTCACCCTTTCTGCTGTTGCCCTCCATATAGCTCCTGCTTGAAAAATCCACAAGAACCAGCACATAGTCCCATGCATCCCAGTGCTGCAAAATTAGCACCTTCACTTTTGCACAGATCCAACATTAGCATGTAGGAGGCTCACCCAAGCAAGCCACAGTGATTTATTTTTTACCTAGCTCCTCATCTGTATAGAAGCCTATTGAGAAATTGAGCATGTGATTTGACCTTTAGCAATCCATTCTAGAAGTGCCAGTTCTCAGTGATAAATTGTTTTTAATTCACAAAAAAGTGCTTTCTTTTTTTTCCCCTGCTTTTGTACAAAGATCATGTTTAAGCAGGCTACTTACTTGTTACTCCAGTTATAGTTGTTTATAGGAAGGCTTGTGTACAGGGCTAATCATGGCATATGACACGAAATACAGTTAGGGGTTATTTTACTGTAAAAGGACCAAGTTACCATAGCACAGAAGCACAAATGTTGGATTTTATGCAATGTAGATAACAGCATCTGGCAGCTAGTGATCCCTCTTCATGGAGCCTCCCAATTTTGAGCGGAGCTTCTATAGGGATATGACCAAAGGGTCTCAGTGGCCCTCACCAGCAACATGCCTGGGACTCCAGGAAGTTGTGCAGCTGCTAGAAAGAAGTTGTATATCCTCTTTCTCTTGTTTCCACTAATCCTCCTCAGAACATATACTTTATATGTGACAGTAACTAATATCATCCTAAACAAATAGCTTTGGGCAAACATGCAGTGCTGGCTATTAAAAAAGAAAAAATAAAAACACATGACCTAAGTATACATCAGTCTTTTCACTTAGCGCTCAGAGGTCTGCAAGCTGAAAGCTAAAAGCAGAGAAGAAATGCCCTAATTCTGTGGTTATTAGTGGAGCTGCACTGTATGATCCTGGATTAATGCAATAATGGTCTTGCCTGTGGAATCAGATCCTTCAAATTCCAATTTTTGGCAAAATCACAAATTGAGGTTTGCACAGTCTCTACTGCCACATTGAATCAGGGTTTATGGAAAGCATTTTTGGTTAAGAAGCATGGCAACAGGATCTATTTCAATCCTTTTACCCCAACATTCCACTTTTCAAAAGGTAGTTTATGTACTTCCATGAATTTAGTCTAAATACCATGGAGCACTAGGGACCTGTTTCCTATATATGCATTTGGTTCATCTGGGCTGCACTGAAGTGCCATGCTTTCACAAGAAGCAAGCTGAAGTGAGAGAACTGAGATAGCAGAGAGGCACAAGTATACAGGTTAAAGCAAGGGACGAATATCACCTCCACAAGCAGGCTGTGGCTCCTCATCCCCCCACTGTGCAGAAGAAGGCAGGATTCAATACCAAAGGGAGAACAGCCAGGAAGGGCAGAGCATGGTGGTGACAGAGCCCTGTACTGCATGCTGTTTGCTGGCGCAGATGGAAGCAAGAGATTGAAAAGTATGCAATGGCAGCAGAAAGCACCTTCTTTCAGTTCCCTCCACTTTGTGTTCTCTGCCCCTTTTCCCTACCCACTTCTTGTCATTATTTGTGAGACTGCAAACATACTTCTGTGGATCCTTCAACCAGAACTGAAAGCAAGCCAAAGGGAGTGGACACTCCATTTCGCCAAAGATCTAAGCCTTTCCTGTTAGAAAATTAAAGAAATAAAATTTTATTTCCATGATGATGGCTGCCATAGGAAGCATTTTACCACAAAACATAATTCCCAGGACTTAATCTCTCTAGCTGTATATTCAGGAGGAGCCAATAATACTTTTTATGAGAGACTATCAATTGCCTTGTCAAGCAAATGCTTACATGGGGTTTACCTTCTACTGATTTCATATCTAGCTGCAATTCCTTGGTCTCATCCATGTTTCCTCCCTCTACCTTTCTGCTCTTCTTTAGAAAAACACCTCCCTGTGTCTGCTGCATCCTGTTGTGCCGCTAGCTTTGTATGGTCCTTGGGTGTCCAGTGGTCAGGCAGTCACTGTCAGTTGGCTTGCAAATTGTATTTTGTGTATATTTTATTCTGACTGAATTCTGAAATGGAAATATTTTAAAACAAAAGGTATAAACTATTTATGTTGCTTGTGTTGTAGAATAAAGATGCAAATGCAAAATAAATTATGCTTTGGTTTTATCTAACAAAAGTTATTTTACGGTTCCTGATGAAAAAAAAGGAACAGAATTGAGAAAGGGTCTGAAATATGTGGTATGTACCAACAGGGACGGCAGTTTTCATGGGAGACCTGGGGAATTTAGTAATTTTGAACTGCTGGGGCCTTTTATGGGAGCTGAGATCCCATAACTCTAACAAATGAGTCCTACAAGCACTCCTAGCTAAGACTGGGCTTGCAGAAGTGGAGAAGGAGGAAGCTACTAAGACAGCTAAAGGTGCACATAGGTACCATGGGGAATTTTGAAGCATATAAACAGGTGAAGCATTTCTCCCTCTATCAAAATGAGGAAAATACTTTGGGCTTTAATTTCATTGGGGATGGGTTCCTCAGAGCTCTCATGCACAGCCAAACTTTCATTGTGTTTTTAAGGTAGGCATTCTATGACCACAGTCAGTTTAGCTAGCACTCAACACGTGTTCCCCATCTACAAGTGCACGCAAACAGCATGGATGCTGCAATGTTTCCTCCAGCTAAAAAGCCCAGCAAGGGCTCTCCCTATCACCTAAATCACTCTTTTGATTAAGTTGAATCGATGGCTCCTGCTAAAGAAAAGGCTTTAACACCTTCATAGTAGCAACACGTGCTTTTGTATGCAACCAAAATTAAAGTACTGAAAGAGAATGGGTTGGCCAGTATCCCTGTCAAGAGAATTTTCACCGGACTTCCTGAAAGCAGGAGTGTTTCTGTGGCAATACATAGCATCATACAATAACATTTACAGTACATGTCTGTGTGCTCAGGGATACTATCCACAGCCCAAATGCAAGCTTTCCACCTCATCTCAAGAGTGAAAACACAGCTAGCAATTTCACCTGGCTTCACGGGGTTCTCCGGGCATGGACTCCCATACACTGAAACAACACAAGTTCTGACCTTCAATGTTACCTAACAGCCTCATTAGCATGAAGATTAAGAGCAGATTACAAAGCAACTAAATGAGGTTGTGATGCTCTAATAATCTTATACACTTCTGGCAAAACAGAGTGTGTTAAATCCCAACCGTCAGATCTAATTTCATTCCAGGAAACTACCTTCTGCTACTCCACACATCTCATTTAGATCCCATTTTGTAAGATTTTCACTTCCTCCTAAACACCACTCAGTAATGTGAAACTGCAATGGGGTAAATGCAGAAAGTACTGCTCCACTATTCCACTCACTCCTTATCTATATAAATTTCCATTTACCTTCCCACTTGATGCTGTGCTCATACTAGTATGGCTTCTGCTGACCCTGGTGCACCACACCAGGTAGAAGGGGTGAACTTGCTTTGTACTTAGCTACAAGACACTTGGTCATCTCCTGTTACTGAGAACAGTTGCCAAAAAAACAGCTGTCAACAAATATTTAAAAAACTAAAAAGCAAATAAAAAGAAAGGGACTAAACAGTCACACTATTAAATCTCAAGAATTGTCTCCCCTTCAGTGGATTCACTGAACTCACTCATGCACCAGATTCCAAAGCAGGTTACAAGAATGGGGCAGCAGCCATTTAACGCATTGCTTAGTAGACAAAATTCAACAGATTGGTTTTGGCTTTGTTAACTGACTAGTGCCAAAAACATATTTGGTAACAACTTCTATGTGAAGTTATCAGAAGAAAAAGATTATGGTTCAGTTTTGAAAGGCTGGCTTTTAGGTCTAGGAAGGTCAGCTCTCTCAAGTCCCTCTAGAGCCTACCACAAGTCAGACCTCCAGGAGGGTCAGGAGGAATATCACCCTCCAAACCATGTGAAACTGCACATTCTCTCAACAGCACTGGTACAGCTCTTCCTTCCTCTGCCATTAGAACAAGTGCCAAAAATTGGTGCACAGGCATCAAGTTGCTCTAGTCTCCCTCCATGATATAAGTGTATTTATCACAAAAAGGATTTCTGGGTTTTTGTCCCGAGGTAGGTTTATCACTGGCTACACTGATCTATAGTCACCAAGAAGTTAAAAGCTCCCTGATAACAAGCCAGACATCTTTCCTAATTGTTATTTTTTGACAGGGTGCCAAGGGAGTGCCCAGAGTCGCTGCTACCATTTTACATGTGGGATGAGCAACTGAGCAAGTAAAAAATTTGTCCTTGACCTCAAAATGGCCCAAAGCATCTAAACGCATGTTCTGGCCTCTTGCTTATCCAAGAGTTATAGACCTATGGGATAGTCTGGCAAGAGAGAGAGAAAAAAAAGCAACAGCAAATACAGCTTATAGGAGGGATAAAGAAAGGCAAACTAGAGATAGCATCAGATACTTCAGGTACAAGACAAAAGAGAAGAGAAAAACACTTTGGATATAACAGTTGATGCACAATAGGGTTGCACAGAAGACCAGTGGCACATTTGTATGCCCAAGCACTCAGAAAGTACTAGCATAGTAATAATGGGACAATATTTTCCATAATCCTTCTGGAAGCATGCACTCTTCAGGACAGGTAGTTCTTGATCTGTTCAACAGATGGAGAAACCTTTTGGTTCACTAAGAAAACCTGTGGCAGAAGTCAAAATAAGGAGAGCAAGGCCTGGGTTCTGTCTGCTGAGCTATGTGAAATGCAGGGTGATCTCTGATTTCAGAGATTTTGGCAAGGAAGCTAGCATCAGGATAAACCTCTTAACATCTAATATCACCATAAACAAACACAAATTGAACTCTATCCAAATGCTTGACACAGTGTCCTAGAACAGTGCAGTCACTATCCAGATTTCAAAACCCAACAGAATCCCAAATAAATCAAAACAATTTAAATGTAAGCCCAGGTCAGCTGAGTCCTACTCTTATACTGAAGGGGGAAAAAAACAACAAATGAAAAAGCAACAAACAAACAAACCCACCAACAAATAGTGAGGTCATGTGCAATTTTCTGACTCCTGGTAGTAAAAGCGGTTTGTTTTTTTTTTTTTACAAGAGATTTTTACCTTTATCTACACTGTAATTACTGGGAAATCTGCATCCATAAAGTAGAGATGATACTTCTGATTTGCCAGCTCTCAGGAAATATGCCCAAACTGAAATATTTTTGTTCACTGTGGTTAGTGTGACCACTTCTGAGATCTCTCATCATCTTCATTCCCTACCCCAGTCAAACAAAATTACTCAAGTTTGAAGTAATTTAGAATACTGCATAGCATTTATTAATTATTTACTATGTTTTTTAATGTTACATTACATCTCTGGCAGACTGCTTTGTACTTCAAATCAGTTCCTCCTTTGTGCCAGAGATCACAAGAAGAGAAAGAGATCAAAATAAAACTGGCTAAGTTTATTGTATTGAAATCTATCCCTGTAAGTAATTTTGTCCAGGAAGTCAGAAATAGACAAATCTTCAAGCTTGGGAAACAATAATGTCAAGCATAATGAGAAAGTGAAAAGTGCCTTTGAAGGTGTAGTTCAGTAACTAATGTAAGGAGAGGAAGGTGACAAGGCTCTTGGCTGGCTCATAATGCTTGCTTGTAAAAGCAGTTCATCTTCCTTTTGGAAAACACAGGAATTGGTTTCTGGGTAGAATTGCAGTGGTGGCAGCACAAATGCAAAGGCCCTGATAAAAATGTTCTCTTAAAACCCCAGCTGCAAGGATGGTCACCAGAGCAGATCTTATATCTCTCTTGCATACATTACCTTTTCTTTTGAAAGGACACTAAATAATTGAGTATCTCAATGCAGGCTCTTGTGATCTGCCCCAGTCCCAAGAGAATAAAGATTGCTAGTTTGCAAAGCCAACCATGAAACAAACAAAAAAAAAACCAAAAAACCAAACAAAAAACTCAAACCAAACAAAAACAAATCAAAACAAAAAAACACCATGTTTAATCAGCCTTTCCTCAGGCTTTCACCACTGTCCAACTTTGAGTGACACTGGAGCTTCACACAGGAACAAGATTTTACACAGCAACATCAATGAAGCCCATGCAGGCCGAACTGGAATGTACCGAAAGACATCCTCTTCCCACTCCCCATCCAGAAGTGAATCTTTTCTCAATACTCAGTCTTTTCTCACTACTCTATCTTTTCTCAATGCAGTGCGTATTTTCTCAATACTTTCTCAAATGACAATAAAGTCTCCTGAATTTAGGACATGACAGACTGCACACAAGGAAGAACTGTTCAGATCATGCATTCAACTGCCCCAAACACCAGAACAGTGTCTTTACATTTTACTACTGTTTTGCCCCTTTTTGTAGAAGCCCTCACCTCAGCGTCAGCTTCCCACGTATGTCCATACATCTCAACATGAGCACATCATTCTTGGGTTGCAGCTTGCATTGGCTAGCTGGAAACCTGGCCTATTAGTTGTAAAGCTGCTCACACTGCATAGTGGTTCTCAGCAGCTCCACTGTCCAGGTATTCCTAAGGTGAAATTATTCCCCTCCAAGTGTTCACACATCCCACAGATAACACATTTCTTCCACGATCTGTTTGCAATGGCACTCCCAGCTGCCAGGCTAAGACTCTCATTTTAAAAAAACACACTTAAAGCCTTTGCCTTTTTATCCATGGGTTTCTATGGAAGGTGTTGCATGGTGCCTTATCTTTTGTAATACCAAGATTGTTTTGTTTCCAATCCTGCAGCATACTTTTCACTTACATCCATAAGCTCCTATCTCCCTAGCCCAAAGAAACTGTGGCAGTGCCTTTACCCTGCAGTCCCAAGTGTTCTTATCCTTACAGCCTTGCACTGGTCAATTCTGAAATATTTTTACATCTGAAATGTCTGCCTTTCATGTTTAACTCATCATCCCCTTTTTTCCCCTCTGCTTGCTGACATTTTAGTTTCCAGTCTATAGTTCCACTGTTAGAGCCCCTCAACCTTTTCCTCACAGTTTTTGGCAGGCAACTTCAGCTCCTGTGAGGGAAATGGCTTTTTATTTATCCAAGAGACATTACCTAATAACAGACATGCCCAAGACACAGCAAACAATCTGCATGCAGCTCAGAGACCACATTGAGTGTGACACAGTTGGTGCTTAGCAGCATCGCAAGCAAAAACCACCAGTGGGGACTTTGAGCAGCTCCCAGTGGGTCATGCTCAGCAGAGTTACATGCCACCTGCTGCACCAAGAGCACATCCTAAGGAGGAAGACACCTGCTTGGGAGAACCCCACTTCCCACCTCACTGGTGGGGAGAAGCTTTCCCTTTTCTCTGCCCCTTCAGGTCCCCCTGCAGTACATGTATGCCACCAGCTTTGCTAACATGCATTCAAGGCTAACTGACCTGCCTTTGTTCAACAAGGGTCATACCCTCAAATCTAGGCTTGACTGCCATTTTACTGCCAAATTGAACCATTACCAAGTGCACTTGAGAAAATAAAGATCTCGTCATGTCTGCAGATTTGGGGCCTTTTTTATATACAAGATTTTCTTAATGCCTTTCATTTCTCTAGAAAACTTTATTTTACAGGTTGCAGAAGGTTGTGCATCTTCTCCATAAGTTTGAAATAAAAATCTTTAGATT
The DNA here is from genome assembly GCA_013396655.1 of Campylorhamphus procurvoides. Classification (NCBI taxonomy): domain Eukaryota; kingdom Metazoa; phylum Chordata; class Aves; order Passeriformes; family Dendrocolaptidae; genus Campylorhamphus; species Campylorhamphus procurvoides. The sequence continues at coordinate 555,649 of WBMV01000322.1, forward strand.
CAGATCAGGAGATTCAGCTTCAGGTCATGAACTCAGAATTGGAACGCTACACAAAATGTGTGTTATTTCAAGCAAAACAGTACAAAATTGCTCAAAGCCTCTTAACTGCTGCTCTGTTAAATAATACACACTTCAATTCAGGGAGTTTCATATGGATTCAGAAGTCCACAGACAGGAACAATTTTCTCCCATGTTCTGAAGGGCCAAAGGGTCTTCCTTGGCCCTTCCTTGACAACCATGTAAAACACTGGAAAAGTGTATCCCAGTTTACAGCCCCAGTTCTCATATGGATACAGCCTGCAGCTTGGGAAGCCACCTAACCAGGGACTGGGGTTAAGGAGAAGCAACCAACCTGCCTGATCTGTGCTACAGGTCAGTCAGTGAGGGCTGGGTAACCTCTGCTACTCGAGTTTATCTTCCAGCATACTACAGCTTTCTCCTTCTGGTTTCTTCCTTGGCTCTCCAAGAGGCCACTTGAGGAATTGGCAGAGCTTCCCTAACCTTTTAACCCTCCTTTTACAGAGCCTGAAGGTTCCCCCACTACTGTGTCTTTGGTCCAGTTTCTCACACATCTTGTCCTCACATATATATGGGTAACTTCAGCCTGCTATGAGCTTATGTACTGCATGTTTGGGGTTTTTTGTGTATAGAGATAGCTTTTGACTCGCTCATTCTTTCTGTTATTGATGAGACTTTTCCAGGGCAGGAACGAATTTCAAAAGCTGTATTTTGTCAGTTTTTCAAATATTTCAAGCATCTTAATAACAGAAAATGAAGAGTTACAGATTCATTGTTAATGACAGAAAAGATATCCAGGCTTCTGTAAGTCTGTAATCAGTGACAATAACCTGTTAGAGAGTATGTTAATACGTACAGTTCTGCTCTGGACCTGTACCTGGCTTTAAAGTGATGACAAAGGACTGATAAGATAATGCGCATTTTTTCCACTCTGGTGAAGAACTGAGCTAGCTTTAGAAGCTAGAAGAGTTATAGCTTCTCCAACAGTGCTCTTTTGACCACACTGGTTATAAGCAACAGTGTCAAGAGTAACTCCTTTAGATTCTAGAGTGGATAGACTTTGGCAGCAGCTGATATTAACCAAATCAGGCTATAAAGGTATGATCGTGCTTTTGTATGAAATCTACTGTGTTAGCAAGAATTACTGACACAGAGACTGCTGCATTTAGGAATAGTCTCAAGAGATTTGATTCAGGTATTCACAGTATTCTAGACAAAAATTGTATCACTTTGAACAAAGAATTGAACAGAAGAATCCAGATAGCTTGTGAGGCCCATATCTAAGGCCTACCCAGCATTACACAAGGCCAACAACCAGGGTAAGCAACATTGAATACAACGAACAATAAACCTTAAAAGTTTACTATTAAAAGCTCAGCTGAAGGTTAACCACACATTGACATTTCTCCTTAAAAAGTTTATTTCCCCATATTGGCAAATATTACTGGAAGAAACAAGAAGAAGAAAAGTGTGGGCAAAGGATACAAAAAACCTGTGTGCAATTCTTTAGTCAGGGGTAACACACACATCTACTCTGCTTCCCAAAGCCTTGCGAAAGGAGAGGGACAGCCATCACTGCAGATACTACAAACATTGCAATTTATAATGGTGTCCATAGCTGGCATTTAAATGCAGGCAAATTTTACACCTCTGCTAGACAATTTATTGAATAAAGATATCACAGACATAGAATATTTCTGTTATTATAATTACTGGCAAGAAAGAAATAGTTCACCTTTATTTTTAATAGTTTAACTTATATTATGTCATACTCCTGGTATTAGAATGGGATGAACTTTATTTAAAAAAAAATGGAAAAGAGGAAACATATTGCTACCAAATTAGTATTTTCTGCAGGAAATCTCAGTGAGGGTTTTCTCAGTTCTATTTAAGAAATTATTATGTTTTACTTATGAGAACTTATATTTATTTTTATATACTGCAAGAAATAAGCTTTCACACAATATGGGATGACCTGTCCTCCTTCTACCAACATTTGCCTCCTCTTCACAGTCACCCCAGCCCTACCTTCAGAGGTGCCCTCCTCCCTCTCTCTCGCCCCATCTTTTGGCTACCTGCTGCCATGAACCTTTTGCCCTCTTTGGGTATGCCAGCAGCATTGAACATTTATCCCCAGTTAGTAGCTTTCTATTTCATCACTCCTTTTGCCTGAAGCATTTCTAATAATTTTGTTTCATTTTGGAATATCATCCTTATAAAATAGAAAAATATTTAATCCCTCACTAAGCTTATGGCAATACTGTGCTTTTGGCTGCATTTGCTTTTAATGTGGTCAGCTGGCTCTTCAGAAATGCTGGAAGTGTTTAAATGTGTGTGCACTTCCAGCCTTTAGTAAGACTGGCAGTGTTAGGTTTGTGTTTGGACTTGATGATCTTTAAGGTCTTTTCCAAATGAAATGATTCTACGATTCCATTGTTAGACAGGATGTCTGCAAACTGCTTATGACTGCATTTTGGGAAAGGAGCGGGAGAGAGGACCACTAGACTCCCATGCAACTCAGGTTAAGTTAAACAGCTGCAGAAGCCAAGAGATTACAACTCTGAGAAAGAACAAAAGAGACATCACCCACCTCCCTCATGTCTAGCTAACCATTGCTTCCTTTTGCTTATTACCTGTAGATCATGCCCAGTTTCCAGTTTGAGTTCAGGATTCCCAAGCAGAACAGTGGTAATCCAAAAGTAAATTGAATTCAGCAACACATTTGGGAACATTATGGTAAAATGGTGTAAGTATTATTGCATAAATTTTGAATGGCTCTTTCTTGTTCTTATTCTTTGTGCTTTTTTTAAAAAAAGAATCTGATTTTCTTTGGCTAGGTAATATGCTACAAAATTCAGGTTTAATTATTGATTAAAATAATAGCCTTCAGTCAGCACATGTTGCAAAACCAATCTTTTATATATCTTGGAGAAGCAGAGGACAGTTATTTTCAGTTGACAGCTGGAAAGCAAGAATTCCTCACAGAGAAGCAGAATCAGTCAAGAATGTTTTTTCTTCAAAACTGAAGTCAGAGCACCTGATCAGCCATGCCCTGGGCTCCAGGGCAGATGGCCACAGCACTGGGATAAATTACAGAATCACAGAATCAACTGGATTGGAAAAGACCTCTGGGACCATTGAGTCCAACCTTTGACCCAATACCATCTTGTCTACAAAACTATGACACTGAGTGCCACAGTCAGTCTTGTCTTATACAGCTCCAGGGACAGTGACTCCACCACCTCCCTGGACAGCCCATTGCAGTGCCCAGTCACTCTCTCTGTATAGAACTTCTCCCTAATATCTAACCTAAACCTCCCCCTGGCACAGCTGAAGACTGTGCCCTCTTGTCCTGTTGGTGGTTGCCTGGGAGAAGAGATCAAACCCCCACCTGTCTACACCCTCCTTTCAGGTAGTTGTAGAAAGTGACGAGGTCTCCCTTGAGCCTTCTCTTTTCCAGGCTGAACAACTCCAGCTCCCTCAGCCATTCCTCACAGGACTTGTGCTCCAGTCCCTTCACCAGCCTCACTGCCCTTCTTTGGACATGCTCCAGCATCTCAATGTTCGTCCTGAATTGAGGGACCCAGAACTGGATCCAGTACTTGAGGTGTGACCTCACCAGTGCCGAGTACAGGGGAAGAATCACTTCCCTGGTCCTGCTGGCCACGCTATTCCTGATGCAGGCCAGGATGCCATTGGCCACCTGGGCACACTGGTGGCTCATGTTCAGCTTCCTGTCAACCAGCACCCCCAGGTCCCTTTCTACTTGGCCACCTTCCAGCCACTCTGTCCTCAGCCTGTGGTGCTCCATGGCATTGTTATGGCCAAAGTGCAGGACCTGGCACTTGGCCTTGTTGAACCCCATGCTGTTAGCCTGTGTATATATTCAAGCAACTGGAAATCAGATACTGGAGTAACTGAGCTGCTGTGGCCATCTTCACAGTGTATTCTTTATGCTAGATAAACAGATTTTTAGTTAAGGTTTACTAAACCAGTGGGGAAAGAAATAGCCTCTAATTTGATTTTGTTTACATTGAACAGGAGTAATATAACACAGTGGGAAACTGGCCCACAGCCCATTTAGCTATGACAGGTAAGACAAAATACAGAGCTTATCATCTGCCTCTGTCAGTGACAAATTTCAACTGGCTGTGGTAGCACAGGGTCAGTGCCCAGGATGGCAGCACAACTTTGCACCCCAAAACATTAGCATAAAGAATAGAGAGTCTGACAGCATCAGAAAGATGGAAAAAATAAAACAGGTTTATGTCAGGATGAAAGTAAAACACATACCCAAACTTTTAATCCTCACTTTCCTCAAAAAAAACCCCCAAACAATCCACCCACAACCCAACCTCCATTTCCCCAAAATACAAACTAACACTGAAATCAATTCCCTAACACTTCAATAATACACAAGCACACACAGCATTAAGGACAGTGAGGAAAAACATGCCATGCTTTTCAAGGTTAGTCCCCTTTCACTTAAAAAGTGTTGTATTTCCATCCTTTGTCCTCGCTGTGGTCTCCTGGAGAGAGAAATATCCTTCAGAGGCACATTGACAGAGATCACCTCACACACTGGCGCAGAGGGATATTGGGGATTTCGGCTGCCAGCACTGTTGGGACAGGCTCTTTTAGCCAGGCAGCAGCCCCAGGACACACTTGGCTCCTCAGTGCTGGAAACACCCTCACATCAGACATTTCAGCCCCTGCAACACATTTCGGGGGGAGCAGCCGATCCCATCAAGTACCCAACCCTCTCTATCAGGCACTGTCTGCTGCCTGAGTTGAAAGATAACTGCTCACTTTTGGAGAGTGCCCTTACACAGCAGGTTATTTGCTGTCCCAGCACTCTGACAGGTTTACAAAGTACCAAGATGGCTAAGTAGTTGCACAAGGCAACATGAGCTGAAAAAAACCCAAATCACCAAATCCCCAACCACAACACCAACTCTCTCACTTTCCCTAACAAACAAAGAATTTCTGTAGTTTGGCTAAATAGGAACAAAATTCCATACAGTGTACGCTGGCAGATATGCACTCTTAAAAATAGTAGATTTTCCTCTTATTTAAGAGAAAACAAGTATTCAGGGTGAGCATGATCAACTATAAATGAAGGCGAACAAACCTAAATTGATAGAAATTAAAAAAATAAAACAGACAGTATCATCAGAAAGATGCTGCCCAGCGACCAGCACTCCGCCATAGCCACAGAGCTTTTCAGGTGTTATTACACTTACAGAACTTTAAGGGATATTCTTCAGGAGACAACCCTGCTCTTGCAGTAACCTGAGCTCTGTGTCTTGCACTGTCTCTAAAGATTTTTTCTTCCAGGTACCCATCTGCGGCTTGAGGATCAGGGATCAATAACTCAGCAGTACCTCCTCCTGCTCCCATGGCCACTGCTGCTTGTACACCAACATAGTACACAGCATTAGCATATACAGATTTTGAAGCAGGCTCTTCCTGTCTCTGTTTCTACAGGCCACAAGTATGTGCAGCTTGTCCACAAATCCTGCACTCCAGAATATGGTTTCTCAGCAGGGCTATGCCAAATTGTATCCGTCCTTTGAAGTGACAGTGGTTTTAGTTTGGTGGGGAGATGAGATTGCACTTCAGAAGGTGCCTTTTTTTTTTTTTGAAAAACAAATTTATTGAAAATTAAACAAAAAAAAAAAAATCACCAAAAAAGAACAAAACAGAATTGCTTAATTAGCCAAGTGAAAAGGAATAGACAGAAGCTCACACCACTCCTGCCTGAAGGACACAGAAGCACCTACCAGCTGGTTTTAGGCAAAAATCATCGTCTCCCACCATTTCACCCAATAAATTGACACCTGACATCACTGAACAGTTCACAGTGGTAACACCTCACCCACTAAAATTCTAGTTTTGGATTATTCAGGTTAGCCCTCACACCCCCTTCTCATAGCACCACAGCCACTTAAGCAAGGAAGTGTAACCACCACCTGTGGAAAGCAGCAAAAGAAACTGGGGGAAGAAATCAGCAAGAAATTTGAAACTTAACTAGGGCACTGTGGATATTCTGTTCCCTAACAATATTAGTGGTAATACAGCCTAGACTTGCACTGCTAGCCTCGAACATCTCAGCAAATCAGAGAGATGAATTATTTATGACAGTTTGAGCTTCAAACTGAGGACAGTAGAGGTGTCTATTTTCTGCAGTGGCTTCCTCAGAAAGTCTCTCCCTGCTCCCCTGCTAGGACACTGGAAGTGATAACCGGCAACATTGCCCAAGTTAAAAAACACTGGCACAAAACTTTACCAAACTTTAAGCAATTGGGTTGTACCATTCCATGCCAGCTATTTTCTCCAGATTATTTTACAGTGCAACTGCTAAATTAAACTATATCAAAGAACAAAGCCAGTGCAGGGGAAGGGGAGGACCATGTCAAAATCTTATGATCTCCAAAGGTCAACTTGACCCACACTTCAAAGCAACAAGCCTGATATCTGGCCATGAGGCTTCAAGTAGAGGATGAGTGTTGCCCCTTAGCTTTCACATCACAGCATGCCCAAGCTACAATGGTATTTTTGAACTCCTCGTGAGAAAGAAAAGTAAATGTCACATGTGCCCCACTAGACTGGCAGAAATCTGCAAGAGATTTACCATTACAGACCCCATCTCAAGTAGTGCTGTTTCCATTCTTCCCAAGAGCAGATGTGCTCTACAAAGGCAGGTGTCAAATGGGCATCTGACTACTGGCAGTAAAAACACAGTATCCCCATTACTCTCAGTAATTTTGCTGCTGGGTCCACTGACAATATAAAAAGCCAGAGAGACAATCATTATTTTATATTCTAATTACCTGCATGACAAAGGCCACTGCATTTCCCCAAATTCCCATTTGACCTCAAGTCTACAAAATTAAATCTTTCTTAAAAATTTTCCAGAGGTCAAGAATTCAAAGCAGCACTTGGCAAATCAGGTCAGTGAGTCTTAGAAGTGCACATCTCATTTTTTTATTATTATTTTTGCTAAAATTCGTCTAACTAGAATCCAAGTATGCCAAACAGTGTTTATACTAAAGAGATGTAATTTTTTACTTCTCCTCATTATTCATGCACAGTCCCAAAGCAAATTTATAGCAAGCTTCTAAAAATAGCATTAATAATCTTAGGGGCTGCATTAAGACCCTAATTAAGATAGTATATGAGTGTTTCCTGCTTGAACATGAGACTATAGATTTAAGCCACACAGTCACAAGACTCCTTCCTTAAGGAATTTATTTTCTTAACACCAGTTTGGGAAAGATGGTAATCATTCTTGCTTCCATACAAGGTGTTGAGATATCAAGTTAGAAGTCCTTCACTGCCTTGGTGTGACCTGTTAAATCATGTTTAGAACTTGGCTTCTCTGGATCTGGTTGCAGCTGGAAACACTCAACAGCTCAGAAAGCACTCTCAGAGATGAGAAATGAGGGATCGAGGAAAGGAGCAGTCTTCTCACTAGCATGCAAAGGCTTTGCTGAGGTGAGCTGTTTAGCTTCACACAGGACCTCCTCAGCAGAAGCAAGAGGGAGGGTTGGTTTCCAACAAACAATGCAGCTGCTGCAGCACCAAGACCAACCCTTCATGAAATGATGTTGCTCCCTATCCACTGCTCACCTGGCAACTTCAGTAAAAAACAGGACAGATTTATCAAACAATCACCTCTCTCTCCCACAGCCATGGTTGACCTGCAGGGTAAATCCCTCCTGCACGTTGCAGACACAGGGATCACAGCCACCTTTGAACTGGTTCTTCCCGAGTTCACTTGTCAGAAACAGCAAGCAGTGGCACTACTAATTGCCATAGTTGGAGCTGCAGGAATAGAGCCTGCTGCAGCTGCCAAATAGGCCTGCAATTTTCTGGGAGCCACGAGCTAAAAACAGATGAATAAAAAGAGGAAGAAATAAGAGGTGAAGATCCTAACTCCAAGTTTGTACCATCAGTCCCAAACACAACTTTTGCCCAAAGTTAGCCTTGAGAAACCATGCAAAACGCACCACAGTTGAAAGGCATGTTACGACAGCCTCTCCCTCTGCTCACACAAGGCAGAAAAAGACACCTCCAACTTTCCAGTAAGAGTTAAAACTTGATTCAACTTGCAACTTAGGTTAAATACTCCTCCCTTCAGAAGGTGTCACACATCAGTGAAATGACTTTATGTTGCTTTTTTCTGGATAAACAGCTCAAAGTCTTCTGGCTGGAAACAACTGCAGTTTAACGAGTATCCTAGAAAGCTGTAAACGAGTCCTGATTTAACTGAACCGAAAACTCACTATTACCGAAAGCAATCATACACTCTTACAGTGACCAAAGCCTTCCTGGCAGAGCTCTCTCTGGATTTATCATTAATATCTACATCCTAACACTGCTAAATAATTCAGTACAGCATTTAGCCCTGTGTCCTTGCCTCTCTACTCAGAAACCACTCTCATTCTTTACAGTATGTTTCAGCAACAGGGAGGAAAAACCTGCCTGGTTTGTGGTTCCTCCTTGCGCCAGGTAACTGAGGGGGGGAACCTCAGTTAGCCCTTCACTCTCAACATAGAAACACTGGTTTTATTTATTTTATTTGGTTGGAAAAAGTGTTTATTAGACAACTAAATATAGAGCGTTATTTATCCACACAGAGTCATGACCATGTGGGCTCAGATTCACATGCAAATTCCCCTTTTAATAATCCTAATGCAGGGAGTGCTCCAATCAGCACGCTATCAGCCCCAGCTCCCAGATACCTGATGCCAGCTTTGCTGGTAATGTAGGCCACTGAAGCAAATCCAGAGAGATTGAGTTGGAAGTGGAGAGAGGCTCTGAGATCTATTTGCTTGGCTTCCTGACAGCAAGGGGGTGTGTAACTTCTTTTTTCCTTTTCCCCTCTAAAGGGTATATCATTTAAGAGGGATCATTAGCTGAGAGCAGCCCGGCTGGGTCGAGGCTGGGAGGCGGGGACGCAGTTGCAAGCAGCAGAGCAAGGTGGAGGCACGAAGACAGAAGACCACGTTAATGAAAGCATGAGGTGGATCTTGGGCAGCAGCTTGAAAAAATTTGGACATGCTGACAGGGGAAACTATGACTGGCTAAACAGTGAACCAGGTGGGCCACTTCTGGAAACAGAGCTTCAGGTCTGTACCTCCCTGCTCGTCTCTGTGGCATGTCCTTTGACTTTGCATGTGTGTGTACGTCTGCGTAACGCCTCAGTGCATAGTGTGGAGCAAATACCTGGGTAGTGGGACATATCAAAGCAGTACTGCTCAATTACATAGAGTCAGAGCATTTATTTATTGCTGTTGTTTTAAACACATTTGTGGGAAAAGAAAAACATTAGACAGAAATATTCTGTTGGGGTGGCAGGTAGGGAAGTTTAATTACTTCTTTTAAGCATAGTGCATTTTGCTATTCCTTGATTTCCTTTCTCTTAAATGCATGTTTACGCTTTGGATCTGGTCCCGTGAAGCCTTTCTGCAGATGTTACGAGTCAGTAGCAGGCAGCAATGAACTCTTGTTCCCTAAGCTGTGCGCTGATTACTTCTGCGAGAGAGGATCACATGCAGGCGGGTGGGGGGAGGGAAGGAGCCCCCAGAGATGAAAACACAGCCTGCCTTTCTGGCTTTGTCTGGGATACAGCGAAAGGATTTCTCTGATCGAAAATAATAATTTAAGGTGCATGTACCTCCCCATTAATTGTTCATTAACAAATGAACTGGCCACATAATTTAGCTGAGATACAAAGTGCACTGTTGCAAAATAAAAGGGGGTAAGAGTGTGTGTGGGTGTCAAAACAGGAGAAAAAGCAGTCTTTAATGACTCTACAATTTTAACAAAGTCTACCTCAGTAAGATTGCCAGAGTTAAAGTAGCAATGGCATTGTCTTCTCACCTCGATGCTGGTTTTATATGACAGTGAGAAACAAATAGCATCATCAGAGTCACATTCCAACAAGTATTAGAAAATTCTGTGTAAATATAGGTTCTTTTTTAAATTAGGTGTTATTATTAATGTATACAAAAACACATCAAGATGTTTTTCTATTTGCCAGAGTTATGTTTTTGCTTTTTACAAGCAATAGTGAATCAGCTTTAAGAAGCAGGATGGAGCTCAGAAAAGCACCTATTGGTGGACTACAGCCTAATGACTTCAAAGCAGACTTTGTTCCAAATTCACTTAAAACATTTCAGAAGTATTGGTTTCCTGATTCAGCTTCAAAAGATATTAGTATAAATATGGGCTATATTAATAAAAATAATTTTAACAGAGTTCTAAGCCCTAACAACATAATAAATCTTAGCATCAATCAATCACTTCAGTGGGAATTTCAGTAAGCAAAATAACCTTCCATTTTTCCATCCTTACACCAAGCTTTCTTTAAGCTCATATCTAGCCTAATTAAATCATTTTCTCCCAAGCCATGTAGTATCCCTCTTTTGTCTAGACACAGGGTTCAGCTCCAAACCCATTCCATTACTCTTCGTGAATATACCGCACAACTCAACTCCACTCTGCATTTTATTCCTTTATCAACAGGCACGAGTAAAAGCTCATCTTATCTCATATGGGTCACATAATCTGTAAGCTGGCAACTGTACATGCTCAGCATGTTAAAAAAACATAGGCAGACAGATTACTAATGAAAGGCTTTACTACTTCTAGTCCCTGCTCAGTGTTTGGGAAAACTGACCCACTGCTTCAGTCCCTACAAATATATAAATGAAAGAGAGAGAATAAACATTAGACTACAATGGCCAAACCATCCTGCTAAGAACCAGTTCTGGGAAAACAGAAGACGTTTTAGAAAAACAACCCCTTTTACTCCCATGCCCTCTTCTGTCTTTATTTTATAAGAGATATTTTCCCTGTATTCATATGTCTGTAACTTATTTCATGTTGAAGTCAGAGCCTTATTTTTTCAATTACAAATCTGACAATAGCTGCTTGCAATGACAGAGGCAGACCACGCTGATCTCCAGTGAACCAGCATCAAACCAAACCAGTCAAGAAAACACTCCTAAATAATGCCCTCAGTCACTCCATATGCCTGGTTTGGAAACTTTTAGATGTTAAACAGTAGAAGATTTTACTTTATGTATGTTCTGCAGTTGGTTTACTTTTATTTCAATTAATAAATATTCAGTTTGATTTTTTGGTCATTTTATTTTCCAGTTCTGGCAGCTATTCCTGTTGCCTATACACATTGGTTACTTTTCTAGTTTTAGAGGTTAGTTTTAGTTCAGTTTAGAACTTTAGTTATAATTTAGAATCTCAGAGTAATTTTTCTAATAAGTGACCTTTGATTCATTGTATTAAAATTATTTCCATTTTTAGTGCACTTTTTTTTTAAATGTCTATAAGATTTTGGAGGTCTTTATGTCAAGATCTGTGCAACATTCCTCAGTAGTCTCTTAGTCATTGCAGAAATGGGCACAAAACCACAGAAAAACAGGGACTAATACCGATCAATTGTCTCCCAATACATTTGATATATATATGGATTAAACTACAAGAGGTTCATCAGCTTTTTTGAACCACATGTCAAAGTAAAATCAGTCCATATAAAATATTTGGCAGAAGATGGTATCAAAATGAATATATAACTCTGTTCAGACTCTCAGTGTCTGTAAGCCAGTATTAACTTGTTAAAAATTATTTCAATTTGAACAATACACTAAGTAACCTACAAATTATTTCACCCAGGTAGGAAAGGCTTAACATAACTGCGTTTAAAAAGCTGTGAACCCTTTGAAACATGACTGAGGAAAACTGGTCCTTACTGTCACCTGTTAGCATACAAAAAAAAACCCACTGCCCAGTACTTAATCCTACCTGCTTCACATGCTACTGTTTTGAAGATCATAGTAAAATACACAATGTTCTTTCACAACTATACAGGACATGGTATTCACTTCATTGCTAGCCATTCGCTATGCTACTTTCCCCATCTTTCTCAGCATACAGCTAAGGGTCTAATTTACTGCATCTTCTTAAAAAAGCCAAATTTATTGTGTCTCCTTTTGCACACAGTACACCTGTGCCTACATTGGTAGTTATTTTGAACAGAATAGGATAAAATAGGAGTAACTCAGTTGGAAGGGACTGCAATGAAAATCTAGTCCAACCACCTGACCACTTCAGAGAGTACAAGAGGGTATAAACTCTTTCATAATAACCAGTGTAATTTTTGCCCAGATTCCTCAGTACAATAAAGTACTTGCAGGTCCAGGGCACCACTCTTTTACTTTCAGAGACAGAAATACAGATGTAGAATTTCTGCAGACCAGACCCGAGGATCTCGACCCAGGCACTCCAAGCAAGATATAACCAACCAGTAATCCACAACAAACACCTCTGCTGAACTGTCTTGTCCCTCCCTGAGACCATTCAGTAACAGAGACAGGAAAAAATCTCCCCAGGAGAGCATTTGCTATCCCACGCTGGCAGGCAGTCCTCTCACTTCCCCCAGTATTCTGACTCAGTCTCTACATACTCTACACATCCTGCAACACAGTACCCTGAGGTCTTGTGGTTTTCTTCCCTAAACAATCTATCACAACCCTGACTAGGCACTCTGTACACAATAACATAATTAAAAATTATATGCCTTGTAGAACAAATTAAGGAATCACATATTTCCAAAATGCTGGCATTTTTCAGCCTTAAGAACTTGAGAAGCAATGCTATAGATTACTCTTGGAGTGCTTTTAGGCCAGTAACCCACTGACATCCTAAGCTTTCTTTTTGTACCTACTCCACAGACTGTGACCAACTGAGCTAGCTCATACTACAAATAGTTTCACTTCTTCCATTTTTTACCATTAAATGCAAACTTTCCCTCCAACAAGAATGTTTTACACTTTCTCTTGATGAATATTTCTTTACAAGGCCCAAGATTGCTGGGTTTCAGTTAAGGATTTAGAGAAAAGTATTTCCCTGAGACCCAAGACTATTTGTCAATTCCTTATATCAATCTTAACCTTTTCTTTTCTTCACCTGCCTCATGGTTTTTCACTAGCCTTTTCCTTTTTCCTTCCTATGCAAAAAGAATGGGGCTGGTGCAGTGAGAATTTTGTTCCTCAGACTTCTATTCTCAGTCCTATCCAGTCTTACTGCTCCCCTTCTCAGTTCCCTTCTGGCTTTCCTCCTCACCGTTTTATACCTCATCCTCACAAGCCAAGGCTCTCCCTCCACACTGCTGCATGATTCTGACCTATACCCTTCTCCACTGTGCCCACACCTGTCTTCACCTACTCACTTCAGAAACATCAGTTCTCAACCTGTGCTTCAAATCCACATCCAACCCACCAGTCTCTCCTGTGTCTCCCTGCCATCCTGTGGACTCTCTGAAATGCAGCATTTGTAAGAGGCCATGTCTTATAATGGGATGTGTCAGGAAACCATAACAGTAGTCTGTGCTTCCACCAGCATATGAAGGATACACCGTCCTTGGCCACTACTTAACACATAAATATCCTTTTAGTGAAATTTATAGGGAAAGGACAACGAGTTTAAAGGATAATCAGGGGTTTATATACCTTTTACTCATCTTATGTGGGAAACACTGGCAATCTCACTTGGTGTCTTCACAAACTACCAGAACATTGCACAGATCACAGGTCTGAAGAACAGCACTTAACCCAGCTCCCTACAAATTAAACCCAAAACTTAGACTTGGATCTCAAAAATATGATCACTGATCACGAATAATGCTTTCCAATATAAACTCAGCTCTTCTAAATATTTACTGTAAGTATCGATAACACGTCAGTATTGGTGAGTTTTCATATATGTAGTGCACAAACATAATACTGAATGCTTTTTTTAATTTTCCCATGAAACGTTTTATATACCTCATAAGACACACTAAAAACCCACTAACAAACCTGAAAAAACCTCTGATTTTAAGAAAATTATATAATGTCTGTATTAGAAGAATAGATGGAACAGTTTTTTCCAACTCTGCTCTTTCCTATAGTCCATTTAATAGTCAGGTAAGACAACAGCTTGTACTGCCAGAAACTCTTTAATAAAAAATGATGAGTAAATATGAAAGAGTTCTTTAGTATGCATTTTTTGGATAAAAGACAGCTGGAGATAAAAAAAGCTTAATAGCTAATCCACAAAGATTCAATATATTTTAAAATTACTTTAATGGGTTTTGCTTCAGACCCACAATACCTTAGAGGAAAAGAAAAAAAACAAACCAAACAAACAAAAAACCCACACAAAACAAACAAAAAAACCCACAAAGGCAGAAATCTCCCCTATACTATTTGTTAGAAGTCAAAACCTATTTGCTTTGGTTTTCTTAGGAATGACCACATAGTAAGAATTTCATAGTACAACAACTAGGCAGAGGGGTTACATATGCCTGGTAGATAATCAGTTGAACGTAGGTTACAGTGTGATTTTATAGCTAGAAGAAAGACTACAATTCTTGGAAGAATAAGCATGGAAAGTTTTTGCAGACTAAGAAAGGGGCACTGGGGTTACTGGCCCTTTTCACAAAGCCATTGCTGCAAAGAGCCTGTTTGCATCCCCGCTTCAAAATGCTTTGAGGAAAGAACCACTCAAGTTCTCATTGCTTGAATAGGCACCTTCATTCAAAATAAAGGAACTCTGATCTATTGACCTGTTTAGTCTCACCATACAAATGTGAAAAAGCCATCTGATAGCATTCTTCAGGAAGTTACAAAGGGAATAAGTTGATAATAAACATCATTATGGAGTTTGGGTTTTCCTCCCTCTCTAGACTAGACTCTGAAAGAGATCCAGTTATTAGAAGCTAGAGCAAGTCATACTGGAAACAAGATACATTAAATTTAAAACTAAAGCTATTACAACAGAAGAGATCAAATGGCTTTCCTGAGTTTGTCTGTTGGATTTTCAGTAGCTTATGACTCCAGTTAACATTACAGCACAATTTAAAAGCTGTGGGACAGAGGCCTTTTGTACTATATGTTACAGAAAGTAAAGCTGACATCTAACAGTCACAAGCATTATTACTCTTACACCAAAAGTCCTTTTTTCACAGTTTTAAACAGGGAAATGATTCTTGGAAAGCTGGCAGAACAAGCTCAAGAAAGAGTCCCAGTCCAGGCTGCCCTGACGCACCGTGTCAGGGGCTGGCCTTGTAAGGTTAGAACAAGCAAAGAACAGACATTGTAGGCAATGGGCCCTGTTTGAAAGGGCTAGTTGTCATAACACTTGTCCTTTAAACAGTTTTCCAAATACAAAGAAATAACACTAGGTGGTGGATTGCCTGGATCATCTGCAATTCAGCATCTCACAAGCTTTAAAAGCTTGACTGGTCTCCCACAAAGTGGATCAGTCCCTCTATAATCCAAGAGTAATAAAATGTCACACAAAATTGTATACACTTTCAGGTTGTTGGATTTTTTCCCATTGGAGACACAGTTTCCTAGAAACTCAACACTCTTTGAAACTTCACCATTTCTTTTGTCTCTAGTTGTGATTTGTTTTAATGAGACAGCAAATAGAATTTGGCAATTCAGGAATCTGCAAAATATAACTCTCAAATGGCATTAGTTCAGTCAGAAAGAAATTTGGCAAAGCAGCTGCTATATCTTAAAGGGGGAGGTGGAGAACATAATTTTGCTCTCTGATTAGGTCTCCAGGAATCCAACACACTACCTATTTGCTTTGATTACAGAGCAGACAACAGACAAGTTCAACCAAAGACGATGTAGAACCATTTCTGTGCATCATATTGCCTGCCACCATGATGCTCTTCCTGGCATTCCTGCTGCTCTTCCTGTACCGCCGTTGCCAGCGCCCCACTCAGCAGGGGCAGATCTTCAGCATTGACCTTCCTGAGGCCCTGCCTGAACACGATGTGTCCAATTTCCTTTCTGTGCTGCCCTGGAACAGTGAACAGAGTTTCCACTACTCCACACTGCTCCCTGATGCCACATTCCTCTCTGTGTGTTTGCCTCCATCATACGAGGAGGCCACCATGAAGACTTGCATGGAAGAGGCTCACACTGAGCCCTCTCCAGACCCAGTGCCTCCTTACGAAGAGAGCACACTGCAGACCAGCAGCACCAAATAAACTTCCTGCGGAAGCACTTTAGCTGAAGCATGCTGCCCCTCAAGGCACAAAGGTAGAACTGCTATGGCCTTTAAAATCTGTGAAAAGATTCCAAATGATGCACCAAACCAATGAATCTATGAAGGAAGAAACTTGAAGTAACAGGGAATGAGTCTCTGCATCATGTCCTAGGATTCTCTACCTTCCATTTGTGGCAACTGTACGCACGGTGTAGCACCAAATCTGACCCAGACTGGTAACATGGGTATTCCAGTTAACAAACATGTCATGCAAGGATTAAACTTAAGGAAAGTTGGAAAGCTGTTCCTCTGCCATCCCTCAGCTACAAGGAAATTTCAATAATGCTATAGATTCACCTGTCACAAAAAGGGCTTTTAGCACATATATATTTCAGTTTGGGCTTTTTCTTTTTTAGGTGTTTATTTTCAACTGAGTTTTTTACAAGCTGAGTCACTCCATCTGTGTGTATTAATATCACATCATTCAGCAGTGCTCTAGAATGACTGCAACAACTCTCAGGAAAGCAAATAAATATATAATATGTACAAAATTTCCAGCAACTATCCCCAAAGGTTCAAATGTACGCTGTGGATAAAGGCTGTCTTTTCTCACAGTTGAACAATGAGGACCACCAGAGAAGATCTAATTGTTCTCGATGTGGAAGACTCCATACATGAGCACACTCACACTGCTGCTGCAAGCTACCTGCCAAGGTCTGCAAGGTCCCAACATTCCAGACTACTCACTTGACTTCTTTTCCAATTTGCAAGTCTAAAATAATAAGTCATGTGACTTTATTGGTGCAGTGTGTAAAGGAGTTGAAGAAAAATTAATAAATTCAAATGCACCAAAAAAATCTGGTCTGTATTTCAAAACAGCACCCCTTAGCCTTCATCACTAGGGCAAAGTAAAGCTAATTCAAGTGTGTTGGTGGCAGTGGCTCAGAGGATTTGCACATACATACTTTTAGACAATGATGTATGTTATCTTTAATTCTTTCTTACAGGATAGCATTTTCACTATGTTGATAGATGCTCTCATTACAGAGGGTGGCTACTACAGATCATGACAGCCTTGAAAGTTATGTTGGCAAGCCACAGACAGATGTAATGTCATGGAATAGCTGACACCTGCAAGGAAGATGCTGTCATAACAGCTGTGTGCAGTCTTGGTGTAACTAACAAACTCAAGGGCTGCCCTGACCTGCACTTTCTGACCTTAGCAACTGTTGAAAGGTGTCAGTGTCATCCAGACCTGACTTATGAACTTACCACATTCTTTAAAAAAAACCCAACAAAACCAACAATACAGTAATGGAAGACAAAATCATTGCTGTACAGCAGAAGAAAGACCACTTCCAAGCTGCAAGATAGTTAAATTTCACATTATGTCAGCAGTGACACAATCACAGTAACCAAATAGTCCAGGTCAAAACTGATGTTGCCACTCGTACATTTCTCTTATAACAAAAAAAAAACCCCTGCCTTTTATAATTCAGAAATGGAATTATTTTCTTGAACTATAATTTTGAGATAATTCCTTTTCTAATGTTCCATTTTGGTCATCAAACTGCAGCAGCAGATGTTTTGAAAAAAAAGAAATCAAAATTCAATCAACCGTTTTTCTTTTCAGACTGCATCTGGGAACAGTTCCTGGTATTTGCTGGTGCATTTGAAAGTCCTGTATTCTACTGTGTCCTTGCATTTTCTTCACCTCTTTAATATTTGGTACATGCAGTCATTGCCAGCTATGAAGAAAGATGGAAAAATATAAGGGCCCCAATCAATATACCTAATTGGAAAGGTGCAAAGGTTTGAGGTTCAAAGATAAATCACTTCTGCCTCTGGTGTCTGTATATTCCACTAACTCCATTGTAATTGTGTTGATATGCCTGAAAACTAAGCCATTGTCATATCGAATTGAGTATATTTTGCCTTAAAACGCCTGCTGTGTTCTGAAATGACCTGCACTGCTCTTCAGCACAATTTCTGGTTTATCCTTACCCTGGGTAGAGCCTGATGATCAGCCCATGGGCACATCATTCTAAGCTGCTCTCCACTTACCTCAGTTACAACTAAGAAAACTTGTTGACCGATATTTCTTGTGACCAAGACTGATATACTTCTAGAACTAGTTGAGAATTCCTATTCTCTGCAAGAATATAGAGAGTGATTGTGTTTCATGTAGTATTTACTGAGTAACTCTCAAATCCTGCTTTAGACAGTTTCTGATTGCTTGCATTATTATAGACAATTAAAAGCAGATATTTGCTCAATTTCAAATTAACAGAAACACTGCCAAGACTTAAATTCTTCTTTCTAGTAGACTGCTTTTATTCCATTTGGAATTGGTAACCCTTACCTCATTCCAACACAGATGTCTCTAGTCTTGCATGTTAATCGTCTCTAGTGGGCATCAACCAAACTAGCATCCCTACACTTAAATCTCCGTCCCAAAGAGAAGGTCCACTAAAACAAGAAGAGAATGTTTCTCATGGAAACATACTGAAATTAAATCTCCATTTTCTAGAAGTTACCTCTGATCATATCAACCTGTGGTGACACACATCTCAATAGCCCCAGTGTTACTGGTGTTAGTGCTGCTCCTTGTGGAGCAGCTATCAGGTCCTTAGGGCAAGCACCTTCCGCATCCAAGTGGAGAGCTCCTGACATAAAAGGAACTCATGCCTGGCAATACAGCAACCATAAGTGTAAGGGCAAGATCTTTAATTTTCTCAGCTCCAGTAATCTGAAAGGTGAAGGTTTTAGGCTGAAGAAAGACATCAAGTTTTCAAAAGGTAACGGCAAACAAAGTAAAATAAGCATCCCTCATGCCTGCACCAATCTGAACTGGTACTAGCAATCTTAAAGTGAAACAAGTCAGAAATTTCTGAAAGTGTAGTCTGAAAGTGCAGTGAAGTGCTGGCAACACCACCTCTGGATGCATTAGTAGAAGTAAGACAAACATATGTCCACAGTGATGAAGTCTCCTAAGTGGAGCAAGGAATGGATTGGATGTCTTCTCTGTGTCCTTTCCTGTTGCTACACACTAAAGCTATATCAAAATAAAACTTGTTCATCTTTTCCAAATTTTCTATGAAATCAGATGGCTGTTTCTTCAAAAATTTGATACTACGAGATTTCACATGCATCCAGAAATCACTGTAACACTGGCATTGTAGTCACTGGCATTGTAGTTTATATCCACACAGTTCTTTTTCTTTTTGGTGTAATTCTCATACCTACTAGTACACATATAAAGTCTTACAAGTTGTTAACTCACCTAATATGAAGGGCAACTGTATTTCAGTTTTCTGTTATGAAAATACTATGAAGCATGATGAGATTAATTATGTATATACAACCCCTTGTTTATACTTAGTAGGAAACTATTGAACAATATGGATCTCCTTTAAGGAGGCTTCAAAACCTTAGAGGGCAATCTCTGTGCTTGTCCCTTCTGTGGGAGCTGCCAGATTCCCTTACTGACATGGGTCCATTGCTGTGCAGACCAAGATGCATGTACATCTTGCAGACATGTCAGTTTCTTGCTCAAAAGACATTTAAAGGAAAGAAACACAGGTAATATATACAAAATAGTTTTACTAAACATTCACTGAAAGTATCCAGTATGCATCCCCAGTAATAATACAGTACTTTCATATTAACAGAATATCCTGTCTCTCTCATTTTATCTGAAGGAAGGAAGGGATACAGCTCTTTGCAAACACAGTACGGGCTCAGAAACTAACATCTTGGATAAAATTGATTCATGTCTGTGCATAGTTTGAACATCTGGCACCTAATCTTTGCTGAGCTAAAAATTAACTGATGACTCACTGGTTTGTACTTGCCAATAATAAAATGTATTTTTTGAAATAGTGTAGTCACTGCTTGGCCTTATGAAGTAACTGCTTCTAAGGAGTTAAGGTCTAAGAAAGGCAGAATAAGCACTTCAATACATACATTTATCTTCTGAGAGATACTCATTTGTAACAAACATCTTGACTAGAAATTTAGATCCCTCACTGAAATTGAATAACTTTAAAAAATAAAGAAATAAAAAAAGGAAACAAAGGAAAAAGAGAAACAAACCCTGACATCAAGTCAGAATATCTTTATGATATAGTTCAATAATATCACAGTGGCCAAGAAAGAACTGCCTCCCAAATAAAACATTTGGCTTAATCTATGCTTATAAGGATTTTGCTTGGGTTCCTGTGCCAGCAAAACCTCCAAATACAGACACACAACTACTTTTGCCAGTACAAACTCCACTAGCATGAACTATATATGCCCTAGTAGCAAAACAACTCTTCTAAACGTAGATTTTATCTATATTGGATGGTGAGTTGGCAGGCTTATTCTAGCTAAACACAAAACTGCAGCAACCCAGAAGCAGATTCACAGATCTGGCTTTAGAAGAGTCTATTTTGCAGAGAGTGGTAATTGGCAAGATGACACATACTGCTGTCCAGTTTTAACCCACAGCATCCATACATCTGACAGCAAGTGCACCCTTAATTTAGCTGCTGGTTCAATCAAGGGCACAGAAGCTAATAGGTAGTAGTGGTCCTTAGAGCAGTCAGCTTAAGAACAAGAGCAAAAAGCAAGGCTTTAAAATCACAACCAGTCCACCAGAAGAAGTGTGTAACACACCTCTTTCTACTTTCCAATTTCTTCCTCTTGAAGGCCTGTAAGTTTTACATCCTCTGGTTACACTGCTCACACCATGTACAAAGTTAAAACTTCAGATTAAATGCAATTTGTGCCAAAACCAAAAAAAAAAAAAATAGAAAAAATTTTATACTGTTTAAGGCAACTTGAACATTTGACCAACACTGAAACGACTTTTTACAATTATTTTGAGAGGATTAAAATAGTTATTCTCCATACTGTACAAAACCTTTCTTCAGCTTTGATATAGCTCCCTGAAAAACAAATTTTCCCTGAGACAGTATTATGAGGCAAGGATCCTTCTGAAAGAATGAATGACTTCTGTTCTGGGTCACAGTCAGTAAAACAGCAATAAACCTTGTAACATAACGGACTTAAAAGTATTTAAAAATACCTGCAACAAACAGTGCCCGGTAAACCACGGGAAAGCAGGTTCAGCATTACAGACATCTTCAGGTGCAGCTACTTCTTTCATTGTGCTTTTCAAAGCTCACTCCCAAACTAACTTTAACTTGTAAAAG